>JANAVB010034620.1:2436615-2988958 GCA_029216955.1 Iris pallida | reverse complement strand
CATATATATATAACCCAGCCCAATAGGCTAATGGGCCAAACCCGACCCATTTGAACAGTAAACCCGAACCTAAACCCATTAACAAATGGGTTTAAACCCAATAAACCAATTTAAACCCGTTAATCTAATTTAATACTCGTGTGGCCGGACAGTTAGGACACAAGCGGTCGAATCTGACACCGTGTCTCGTATTCGAAGCACAGAACGACACACACGACACGAATCTCACGTGTCACGCGCACAGGACTCCTCGACACTTGGCGACCTCACAAGTGTACACGAGATACGACACGAACCATAGAAGGAATGACACGTACGTGTCCGACGAATGGAGGCTGTCAGGGGCTGTACGGCGGAGGAGGCATCGTGGTCATCGAAAAAAAAATGGATCGTGGTTCGTCTCGTCGTGGCGAACCGATTGGGGTTGTCGGAGGTGACGGCGACGGCTAGAACAACGGAAAACCTTAGATCTAGGGTTCAGGCGATTCTCGTCGGGAAAGATGAGCCTTGGGCGGTGGCTAGGGTGGTCGGGGTAGTAAATAGGATTAGGGTTACGACTGGGGGAGTTTTATAAGCCAGAAATTGGGGCCAATTTGGAATTTTTGTGTAGGAAATAGCAATTAAGATTTCGGTTAGGTCGGTGGCCGGTCATCGTTCGGCCAATGCCCTGCCGATGATGAGGGCCAGTTTTGCAGAAAAAAACCCTCCTAGATTCTTATTTGGCAAAACAGACCACCGCCTTAGCAAAATGCAAAATCCTAATTTGCAAAACCTATCCCGCAGTGTTCTGTGCAAAAATTAATTTACACAGACAAACCAAAATTGCAATTTGTTTTAAAACATTTGATTTTATTGCACAAACAAACCAAAAAATTGCAATTTGTTTTAAAACATTTGATTTTATTGCAAACTGCTATAAAAACAATTCAAATAATTTCAAAATAATATTTTATGTTTTAAAATCCATTTAAAAATCATTTAAAAATTTCTAGAAAATTTTTAATAATTATAATAAATTATTTTAAGTCTAAAATAATCATTTGTAGTTTTAAAAATCCTAATTTAAATATAAACTAAATTCAGGGGCTTACAAATCTTCCGTCATTGAAAAATTTCGTCCTTGAAATTCACAAGGATATGAGACATATGAAGACATCGGTCTTCTCAGCCTCTTCTCCCTCCAATCCAATATCTACACTGGCTGCTCGGTAACTGCAAGACTCGGTCTGATCTCCAACTCTGAATGATCCAGTACATGGTTGGGGTCGAAAACATATCTCCTCAGCTGAGACATATGAAAGACATCGTGAACTCCCGCCAGCTTGGGTGGTAGTGCAACCCTGTAAGCTACCTCCCCGATCCTGCCGAGTATCTCGAACGGTCCAATGTATCTAGGGCTCAACTTGCCGCCTCGTCCGAATCGGATCGTCCCTCTGGTAGATGATATCTTCACCAACACCATATCTCCGTCGGTGAACTCTATCGGTCTGCGACTAGCATCGGCCCAGTGTTTCTGCCTGTCTTGAGCAACTCTGAGTCTGTCTCTGATCATCCTGACCTTCTTTGCTGTCTCGGTGATCATCTCTGGCCCAAGCATAACTCTATCCCCGACATCATCCCAAAAGGGCGGTGTACGGCATCGTCATCCATATAGTGCCTTGAATGGAGACATACCGATGCTGGCTTGGTAGCTGTTGTTGTATGGAAACTCTACCAAGTGAAGATAACTCTTCCATGATCCGTCGAAGTCCAGTACACAAGTCCTCAACATGTCCTCGAGCGTCTGAATCGTCCTCTCGGACTATCCATCGGTCTGTGGGTGGTACGTCGTATTGAACTTGAGCCGACTGTCCAACTCCTCCTGCAAGCTCCTCCAGTAATGGGATGTTAATCTGTCACGACCCGTACCCAATATTTGGGAATGAACCGTGTACACGCCCAGCCTACGCCGCAGAGTCGACGGTAGAACGTTGTAACAATATGATGAACAATCACGCAATAAGAATATTCCACCAGGACAATCAGTAATTCCATATTCCAACTCAGCATCTAATAGATAAAATAAATAGAATCGTCTCACAATGTATGAAATCTAGAATCAAAATAATCTCAACTACATGTCTCAAAGTCAACTCAAATATCCAATACAAGATCTCAGCACTAACTAAAAATATCTAAGATAGTGCAGCGGGATCAGCTGCTGCATACTCCTCCTGATAAGCAAAGTCTAACTCTAACACATCTTCCAAGTACGGGCCATACTGCTCAGGACACACGATCTCATCGCCATAACCTAAAATTTGTTTGGTTACCCAGTCAGGATGGAACGAGTACAATTCACTGAATGCAGTTCCAATATGTGAAAGTGACTATATAGCAGAGGTTAGCCTTTAGACATATGAATCATAAAATAAAATGAAGAAAGACAGAATAAACTGAATACTAAGAACAGAAAATGAAATACAATAAAATATTCACCAACTGACCGACTGAAATACCTTTGATATGTGATCGGTCTCGGGACAATTATGCGACACGGTCTATACTATCTATACGGTCTAAAGTTACACGGTCTATAAGAAATACTGCAATAAAGAAACACGGTCTACACATTATACATGTAATAATAAACACGGTCTACACGGTCTAAATGCAATAATAAACACGGTCTACACGGTCTAAAGTTAGATCACACATCGTTGATACTTCACCCTCCCGACACAACAAGGAACAAATCAACATAAAACTGAAATCACATATCTATCGACTAAAAACTGATGTATAGTAAAGATCAATACTGAAAACAAACAATAAACTGTACTCGCCTGGCATCCCGGGCTGCTGGCACTGGTCAGAGTCCAAATCGAGATCCAAGTAACCTATTTAATGAATTACAGTGTTAAAGATGGAAAATATAGAACAAGTCTACACTATTCTAATTAGATTGGGTGTTGATACTCAAATTAGCTAAATTGCTTTTACTTTTACCATTAACCCATTTGTTTGATGGATTTACCCTACATTCACCTGCCCACATGCCTCTCTATCTTTCATTCTCCATTTAGTGCCTTAGGTTAACCCTTTCATCCTTCTTTCCTGTCACCTTGTGAACCTATAAGTGAAGTAACCATATAGACTCAGTGCTTAAGGGTCATGTACCCTGTCTGGTAACTATTGCAACCCTGGTAACCCTATTTCCTGGCTGGAACTCCCTATAGGTTTCCCTGTTAGGATATGTCCTGTTCTCAGGATCCTGTCCCTCTGGTATCTGGTCAACTAGTGTGTGTTAGCCCCAATGATAGGTTCCTAAGCATTCAGTAATCGAGTAGAAGGTTATCTTAGGCTAACACAGGGCTGTTTCCATGTGAGGTTGGGCTAGGTTCAAGTATAACCTACTTGTACTATGGCTTCCTTGGTAGCTACAGGTTCCAAGTATTGGTATTTCCAGGTTTCCTGGTGTAGGATTTACTCCATGCCCAAACTTCTCAGTTTTTCAAGAGCACACCCTTACATGTCCTATTATCTATACCGTAGAGGTTAGGCCAGGGAGCTTAATAGCTAAAACTAGTATAAGTCTGTACAAGTGTCACAGCCACCCATGCTAGATTGCTACTCTAGTGCAATATGAGGGATGGGCTCGAGTGTTCCTAGTGGGTTTAAGGTCAGTATTACCTGTCAAGTCTCCAGGTCTTTTCTTCTTTCCCTCTGATGCTAAGGCTCCTTTAAGTTACCACATATCCCAGGTTTCGATCAAGGTACTATGGAATCTCCTACTGCAGGATACTGATGCCACCCCTTCCTATGTGAGACTTATTGATACACACAGGGTATCAGCAGTTCCTGTGCTATAGAATCAATTATCCCATATGTTTAGGTTTCCTCCCAAGACACTACATGGTGTAACAGGTCAAGTTAAATCCCACTTCATATTTGATACAATGTGTGTGCAGGTACAGGGCTGTATAAGTAGAGAAAGGCTAATATGGTGGAAGCCTCTTGGTGATAGATGGCCCCAACCTTAGGACTTGGGTACATTGGTCCTACCAATAGGCCTATACCATACTACAATTCTTCTCACACGGGACTAGTTCCTAAGTCAATGTCCCATTGGTCTGTTACACTAGTGTCCATCAGGTATATGGCATTAGCCCTGCATACGATTGTACCCCTGTGGACTTCAGGTTTCCAGAGTTTAACCCCATTTCTATTTCTAATTGTACAAATGGCTAGACCAGAATCCTTAGGTCAGGATCCCATGTATACTGAATAAAACAATAGATAACTTCTCAAAGCAGTATCAGCCAACTGATGAGATAATTCCCTGTATAGGTAGGTTGGTACCTGGTCAGTAGGCCATGCTGCTGCATTCGATCTTGGTGAGTATAGGGGTGGACTCATTACAGTTGAGCAGTACATTACCAATCCAGCAAGTACCCAGGTACCTCCTTCCTCTATGCTAAAATCCTGCATGCTACCATGTATCCTAAAGTATCCTTCTAAGTGATTTCTGAATTGTCCTTACTCCCACAGGTTCCTAACCAGTTGAATCAGCCTATACCTAGGTTTATTTGGTCATAGGCTAAATCAAATCTATCCCAACTGATATGGGATTTTCTGATGTACTTATGTATCCATCAGTCCTTTGGTGATATGCCTGATGCTCGAGACCTGACCCTGTTATCAATGTACCACTGATACTGTCTATGTTTTTATAACAACATCAATGATACACTTCCCTGTATTACCTAGGGGTCAGATACCCTTTTGTGAAGATCCCTATAGGTAGTAGTTAGTGTTGGTCATGGAGTAGTTTGGAGTTGTGTCCAAACTGATCCTGGATATTCCAGGGGTATCACAAGTTCCATGATTTGGTGAGAGTACAGTAAGGGATAGTGCAGGGTTTCTCATGGGTGAATCACCATGGTGGTACAAGGTACTACCTAGGTCTCTATGTGTATGAACTTTCTGCCAAGCATAGATGGCAAGCCTGACATGATGTCTTTGGCGTATGAAAACTTAGTTTCCCAGAGATGTCCCTATTATCTGATTTTTCCAGCCTACCCCTGGTCTTCTACTAGGTCTCGATACCAATGAAGATCTCTTAGGCAATGCTTCGAATACTAAGAATAACCAGATGGCCGAGTGGGGTAATGAGGAATACCTGGTGTTGCAATCTCAGAGGTTTATTGAATTTGCAGGCCTTCTCTTGTTGTACGGTTATTAAGAAGTAATTGAGAGATTTATTAGGGTTTGTAAGGGTTTTAGTGATCGACAGAAGCATCTATATATATAGTTGGGGACCCCGATCCTAAAGGATAGAGGGGAATCCTAATTTGAATTTGATTAGGAGAGATCTATCTCTCAGAAAGTTAGGATTTGAAACAGGAATTCAAAATTGATCACAGCTTCTTTGGATCGAATTTAAACAGGAACTTGAGAGTTTAAAACTCCCGTTTGCACTTAAGTCCCTACTCTTTCACATATTTCGAATTTCCCTTCTAATAAAAATTTGGTGTTCTAAAGAATATTGCTAAATTCTAAATCAATAAATAAATAAAAATTTACCTAGTGAAATTGATCAAGGGGTTTACAGAATCTGCTATCCCGGTCTGATACGATGCTCACCGGTACTCCGTGCAAGCGAACCCTCTGCTGCATGTATAGCTCTGCCAACTTCTCGGTGGAGAGCCCCACCTTAAAGGGTATGAAATGAGCATACTTCGTCAGCATGTCAACGATAACCCATATGGCATCATTTCCTCCTTGGGAACGAGGAAGCCCTGAGACAAAGTCCATCGTAATGTGTTTCCACTTCCACTCGAGAATGGGTAACAGCTGTAATAAACCAGCTGACCTCTGACGCTCCGTCTTGACCTGCTGACAAACTAGGCACCTCGAAATAAAGCATGATACATCTCTCTTCATCCCGTGCCACCAAAGATGTTCCCGCAAGTCACGGTATATCTTGTTGGCACCAGGATGAATAGAATATCGCGATCGGTGCACCTCCTGCAAGATCGCCTCTATCAGCTCACCCTTCGGCACGCATAAGCGGCTGTCGTGCCTCAAAGATCCATCCTCTGCTTTGGTGAAGTCATCAAGTAATCTAGCTAAAGCCTGAACTCTGAGTCTGCAGAGGCTCTCATCTGTAGACTGAGTCTCCTTGATCGGCTCCATCAGACCTGATTGAATATCTTGTGCCATCATCTGTATCACTGATCCTGGCTGAATCATCTCAATATCGAGCTTCTCCAGATCTTTCCGCAAATATTGGTCTATCATCAGATAACATGCCATCAGATGCCTGCTCAGCGCATCCGCTACCACATTTGCCTTCCCGGGGTGATACTGCAAAACGATATCGAAGTCCTTCATCAACTCCAACCATCTTCTCTGTCTCATGTTCAGCTCCTTCTGCATAAACACATACTTCAAGCTCTTGTGGTCAGTAAAGATTTTCACTCGCTCTCCGTATAAGTAGTGTTTTCACAACTAGAGTGAAAAGATCACCCAGCTAACTCTAGGTCATGGGTATGATAGTTTCGTTCATGAGTCCGTAATTGCCTAGATGCATAAGCAATCACTTTTCTATGCTGCTGTAAAACACATCCTAGCCCCTTTCCCGAAGCATCGCTGTAAATGGTAAAACCTCCAGATCCTGAAGGTAATGTCAGAACTGGAGCGGTCGTCAGTCTCCTCTTCAGCTCCTCAAATGCTGCCTGGCAGTCCTCTGACCAGATGTACTATGCGTCCTTCCGTGTCAGCTTCGTCATAGGTTCGGCTATTCTAGCAAAGTCCTGGACAAACTTTCTGTAATAGCCTGCTAATCCCAAGAAACTCCTAATCTCTGAAACTGATGTCGAAGCCTTCCATGTCTCGACGGCAGCAATCTTCCTGGGATCCACTAAGATCCCCTCTCCAGTGACCACATGACCGAGAAACTCCACTCGGTCGAGAAAGAACTCGCACTTCGACAATTTGGCATACAACCTCTCCTTCCTCAGAATCTCCAGAACTGTCCGTAAGTGTTCTTCGTGCTATTCTCTTCGAGTATATCAGGATGTCGTCGATAAATACCACAACAAATTTATCCAGATATTGGTGAAATGTCTTGTTCATCAAGTTCATAAAGACAGCTGGCGCATTTGTGAGACCAAATGGCATCACCAAAAATTTGTACTGCCCATACTTCGTATTGAACGCAGTCTTCTGGATGTATTCATCTCTGACCTTGACCTGTGGTAACTCGATCTCAAGTCTATCCTGGAGAACACCTTCGCCCCACTTAACTGGTTGATCAAATCATCTATCTGAGGCAGAGGATACTTATTCTTAATGGTGATGGTATTCAATGCCCGGTAGTCAGTGCACAATCGGACTGTACTGTCACGACCCGCACCAACTTTTCGGATACGAGACGTGTCCAAGCCAGCCTACGCCGCAGAGTCGACGGTAGAACGCTGTCAAGCCCGCAAGAAATAATTGCTAAAAATAAACTTTATTGTTCATTCACATTTCTGAATTTATTACAACATTTATACTATTTAAAATTAAAGAAAATACAAAGTTCTCACAATTAATGAAAATGATACAACAGTTATCTACTTCTAGGTTTCTGTCTGCAAGTACACCCGTATCTCCCAAAGCTAAGTGGAGCCACAGTTAACCTGAAAAATATTAGTTTCCAGTCAGGAATGGAACAAGTACACAAACCTACGATAATGCAAAAATACAATAGAATTAACAAGACATGGAAATAACATATGAGAGATGAAAACTAGAAAGTAACTGACATCAGGGCAAGCGGTGAAGAAAGCAAGGAATCAAATAAAATACAACTATCTACGTGATTTTAAATATCCTTTTCAACATGTGAATGGCTAAGGGGTAAATACGGTACCCTGTACGTGTCGTGTGCAGCTACTATCAGTCAAATTAGACATATTAAGATAGTTCTGGGTAGTCCACATGTCTACTAAGATATTTTCCCTCCTGACTACTCCGTGTGACGAGCGTGTCAACAAGAAGTAAGACATATGTATAAACATGAAATGAAAAGACTACTATGAATCTAAAGCAATCAGAAAGTGTACTTGCCTGAGGTCCTTAGCTGGTGAAACCAATAATACTATACCACTCAATGAGCCACAATCAGTCAACACATGCAGAAGTCTCCGGATGCTGAAATAAATAGTACCAACGCTTTCAGAATAATCAAATTAGCTAGAATTGTCTGTCCTTAAGTCCAATTATGAACACAAGGGCAAAACGATAATTTTGGGTCAAAACGGTGTCCGTCGTTGGACCCGCTTTGCACCGAAAAGCGTACCAGAGTCTATGGTCTCTAAAGTCGTCAAACAATATGTCAACAGGTCCGGTTTTTCGATACGAACCCAACCGTATGTCCAAAGTTGGATTCCGGCGGGCCGTGCACAAAATCGCCCGTTGAGTCAGACTGTGGGGCCCGCAAGATGGTGATCCGATCAACTGTATCAGAATCGGACCAAACTTGGCATGCAGGACCAGAAAAACGATACGGTCCTATTGGCGTAAGTTTTGTCTCGATCTGACGAACGTGCACAAAGTAATTGGAGAATTTGTACAGAGGCCGATACGGTAAATTTCGACGGATACGCATCAAATTTGTCGTGCACACGCAACCAATTTGAATTCCGTCAAAGTCCACACGTCTACGAAGCCGTTACGCACCTTTCGATGCTTTCGGTTCGTGACCACGTCGCCCGGATTGGCGGGACGCACGTCGTGTCGAAGATTTTTCGTAAATTTTAATATTTTGAAAACTAGTTTTCGCCAATCTTTGGAATCCGATTTCTCGACGTACAGTCGACGAAATCAAACTCCGTAAGTTGGGTTGCAGAGCCCTATAGGTTGTCTAGGACTGTCATGAATTATATTTCTAAAATTCTTAATGGTTGGTTCATAATCTTCCTTCAAACTCGGGGCTTGGGGTAGTCTCACTGTCCTGTTTTTGACAGATTTTTGTCGATCTTTATCTCGAATCTCTGGACGATCGGGTTAGCCATTCCTGATTCTACCTACTACGGTCTCAAGAGGGTCTACTAGTCTTCGTACAAGATTTTACGAAACCAAAATTGATCTAGTATACGCGAAGAAATTGCGATGGGAAAGGACATACCTGCCCGCGCATATGTTGCTGCTTTGCGACTGATGCACACACAGTCTGGCCGGCCCAGGCGTTCTCCGGCGGCCTGGCCGCGTCGGGGCGGCGTGCGCAGACCTGGGGGTCGCTGGGAACTAGGGTTTAGGTCTTGGTTTGCTCCCTCTCCTTCTCGTTAAACATATGTATATGTACCTTGAGCGGGGTTCCTCTCGGGATGGGCCTGTCATGTTAGGCGCGGGTTTGGCTGATTCCCTCTCGGGTTGAAATGGGATGTTTTGCAATTCATGTGGCTGTGGGTCCACTGTGTTGGTCTTTACTATTTTAGCCTATTATATATATATATATATATATATATATATATATATATATATATATATATATATATATATATATATATATATATATATATATATATATATAGAAATATCTTATTAATACATATATTTCTATATTTTTTTAATACATATATTTCTATATATATATATATATATATATATATATATATATATATATATATATATATATATATATATGCACAAGTATCATATATTGATTTAACACTCTAACATTCCATACTTTTAATATATTATCTATTTTCAGTCTATGTAACACCCAGTTTTTCAGATGAGGGTAATTTTAAAATTTTATAATTATAATTATTATTTAATGATATTTATTTTATATTATGATTTTTAGTGATTTTTAAATTATTTTAAACTATTTAAATTCATGACTTGTGGTTTTGACGTTTTGCTAGTGAAACCCTAGAGACTGTTTGACCTAGAGCCTAACCATGTGATTATAATATTTTAATGTCATTTTTGGCCTAAGGATATTTTTGCATTTGACCTCTTTGAATTATTTTGATATCATTTTATTATTTATGATATTGTTTTGGGGTTATTTGAGTCGGGTTCGAATTTCAACTCAAACCGACTTGAAACGGGGACCCGGGGGTAGTTTGACTCTAGTGGGACCCACACACTAGTTAGACATGGCCCACATGATATTAAATTTAGTCCACATGATAGAAATATTTTAGTTAGAGGTTAGACTAATTATTATGGATAAGGTTAGTGTGATTAGAGACTTTAGAATGAGTGAATGACTAATTTAGCCCCAACCAATTAGCCCTTCCCTAATACTCATAGAATAGGTTAGTGGGGGCATTTTGGACCTTACCATAATAGGACAAATAGCCCCATATGGCCAGCCACTTTGGGAGAGGATAGGCTCAAGTTCATTTTATTATTCTCATCCACACTCTCTCTCTTGTTCTTCCCCAAATTTCTAGAGAGCAATCCCTAGCAATTTTTCCACCAAATCCTTCCATTTTGCCACCAAATTTTCTTCTTTCCATCTCCATTCTAGCCAAGGAGAAAGCTACCCAAGTTTGGGAGGATTCGGAGCTCGTTCGTGTCCTTTTGGAATCTCTACGTGTCGGTGTCGCTCCGGAAAGGCTTCTCTTCGATTCGATCTACCGGGAGGTATAAATCCCTTCTCCTTTTCATTTTCTCATGCATATAGGTCTATTTTGAACCCATAGGAATGACCCCCATGGTTGCATCTCCATTTGTGTCCATTTCGTGTCTATTTGGAGGTCATAGGAGTGTCCTTTGTGTTGTGGTTGTGTCCATGTGAGAAAATCCCAAATTTGGACACACTATGTGTTGTTGTTATGTATGAATGAATTATTACATATTTAATCTCATATTTTTGTATTGGAGATGTGTTCTATAGTGTCTCATATATATATATTAGTGTAGAGAGTGAGTTGTTGATATATTATGTTATATACTTGTGTTCTTTTGTCTCAAACTATCCAAATCCGTCATGATTTTTATCCACGTTTTTAATTTCAGCCCTAACTTAGAAATGTCATAACTTCTAGCTCAAAGCTCGGTTTAATCTTCCGTTTTTTTAAAAGAAGCATATTGAAGTTAGCTTTCCAAAAACATGTATTAATAGGCCTAATTCTTTTTGTAACTTTCTGGAGAATTATTTGAGTGTCAGCTGTACGAAAGACAAACGCGTTCTCGGTGTTTTTGCGATTCCGGGAGTTTTCGGAAACAAAAACGCGATCCGTTTGAAGTTTCGGAAAGCTAACACATAGATCTATAACATACTTTAATCCTAGATTTTAATTCATGCTGAGATGGTACAGTATTGATTATTAGTAGGAGTTACTATTCGGCATATGCATTTTGTGCACCCTTGTGTGTAATATAATATTCTATTTGATTTTAACCCATGTTAATGTATATACATTATGTAATTAAATAGAGAATGCAAGCATGAGTAAATGTTTAAATAAATGATGTATGAGGTGTAAGTATCCTATCTAATGTAAGCATGTATAAGTATGGCTTGTAATGAATATGTAGGTTCCATAGTATGTAATGTATGGTGCATATAGTGGTACAAGAGAATAAATGAATGATGAATGAATGCAAGCATGAATGTAATGTAATAATAGATGTAATATATGTAGCCTTGTTAGGAATAAAACTGGAATTTAGTTTTGTTTCACTAAATAAGAGATACATGAGAACTCATATATGTGAATGTTAACTTCTTATTGACACTTTGCTACACAACTGTCATGCCTCACTATCACTCCACACACAATGCACACTATACTATATAATCCTCACACCCTCACTCATTGACACTCTCACTCACACATTGCCTAACACTCATTCCATGATAACACACACATGTTCTTGTGCACTTTCATGACACACACACACACCCATGAACACATACACATGCTCTTCTCTCTCTCTCTCTCTCTCTATATATATATATATACTATACATGGCTAAATGTGTTAATATGGTAAATAGAGTTTTCCTATAGTTATATATACATATATGTGATATAGGGCCTAGTGTTGAATTCACTTTTCATGTACACCTCCATGTTCACACACACACACATAGCTTTACATGTTAGCTTCCTTTCTCTTATGTATAATATTGAATGTGATGGCTTGTGTTTGGCTTGTATAGTCTTGTGATTGGTGTGTGATTGCTAGACTAGGCTTGGTTAGGCCAAGTGAGACTTATTAGACTTGTTGGGCTAGGATTTGACCTAGTTGACCTAGTTTGACTAGTCTAGTTGACTGGAGTTGACCAAGTGTTGACTTTAGTCTAGTTTGGCCTAGACAGCATGCAGATGCATTGTAGATTATATTTATCATTCCCTGTGTACATCTTGACTTGTGTTGCTCTAACTAGGAGTCAGGTACCTCATCTCGGACAGTACATTTACTTCAGACATTCAGATACGAGGCGAGTACATTCTCTGACCGTTTTATACTTGTCTGGATTTATATTCTTACTCTAGATTAGTGTACTTGATGCTGACACGATCATTATCACGGATTGGTACTATACGGATCTTCTTCTGAGATGTTATCTCCTTGTATTCACTAAATACATATTGTGATGTGCGTTTCACTTACATATTATATTTATTGAATACCCATATCCTTGTATACTCCTTGTGCATATTGTACTCTCAGTATCACATGAGTCCCAGGAATAGACCATTGTACAACTATTGTATAACATTGTACATCTATTGTATAATATTGTACATCCATTGTATAACATTGTACATCCATTGTATAATATTGTACATCTATTGTATAATATTGTACATCTATTGTATAAGATTGTACACTATTGTGCAAGATAACGTAACCGGAGTAGATCCTTACGTATTAATTTGGGGAGGGGGAGTAGAATTGGTTATGTAATCAAATCCTATTGTACAACATTGTATAACTATTGTATATGTCTATTGTACACCCACGTACAATGGAGTTACCATTGTATTTTCCTAGACCGTTTACATAACCATATTGTACTCTAAATCACAGTAGGCTTACAGTTCTTATTTATCATATTTAGATATTTTCTGTTATCAAATCTCTACTGTTTTTTTCATATACTTCTTACTTTCAGCGTTTCATGTACCTTACTCTATTGCATGCTTTATATTTCCTAACATGATATGAACTGCGTAAGATGTTTTGTGCTCGCTCCCGTCCTGACTGGACCTGTTGAAAATTTTACAGAGGATGATGAGGCACCCTGCACCCTTACTTGGAGTTTGCCTAGTTGACACTCGCGACCTGGACCCCAGGGGAGGTTCAGGCAGCTGCTGAGGACGATACCTTGCTTAGTATAGATAGTTTAGACTGTTTTCCTTTTATGTTTAGTTGTTGTTCTTGATTCAGACTTTGTATATTGTAGAGATGTTGAGACTTGTATTTCATTTCTGTTGTACCTCGGTTGAGGATTCTCTTATCTATTTTATCGTGTCATATTCTATCTCTAGATTGTGATTGAGTTGTACCTCTGTGTTGGCCTCCTTATGGAGAGCATTCATATTATGTTAGTTATAGTTCATGACCTAGAACAGCGTTCTACCGCCGACACTGCGACGTAGGCTGGGCGTTGTTACGCTCTCGTACCCTCACAGTGGGTACGGGTCGTGACACGTTTTTAGTGGTGGCCCATGCAGGTCGAGTTTATGTAGTGGTATTCGAACTAGAGTATCACTACAGCCTGCAGCAGGATTAGGATTATTTTTAGAGGTACTCAATCACATTAGGAAAAACTCTTAATCAGATTTCTTTGTCTAAAATTATTGCTTATTGACTTCCCTTGAATATAAACTGTCCTCCTTTGAATTTTTGCTTCATTCTCAGAAATTGCTCTTTGTTTTCTTCTATTTTCATGATGGTTATGAAGACAGGATCTCATCACTCCGGTTCGGGGGATACTATCGAGAGGCTGGCCACATCTCGTCCTGTTCATCAGGGCCTCGAGACCGCAGCTCCTGTTGTGCCGACTCAGGTTGGCGTATCTGCTACATTGGAGGTGCATCTCTATCTGTACAGAGATTTTCTCCCGTCATTTCTGATTTCTCTCAGCAGCGGTAATTCATGCAGCATCAGCAGCAGACCAGGGGAAACCAGCAGGGCGAGCTATCGTCAGGCCAGTCGAGGATGCACAGACCGTTGGAGATCTTGCAGCAAGTTCCGTTTTTCTCAATTCTATTCCCGCAATTGTCTTTTATAATTACCTTGAAATCCGATTCCATCTGTTCCTTGTTGATTGATTAATTTTGTCATGTTACTCTTTTGTTGTGTTTGTTTTTTTTTCTTCTGAGAAAATCATATGGGTTAGGTCGCCTAAATCATGGGATCTAGAATCCTCGATAGTCATGTTAGTTGGCATAGTGAGGACATGTAGTCAGATTTCAGATGTATTTCATGGGTATGGGAATTTAAGGTTTTCGCCGTCGCATGCGACTATACGAAAATTTTAAATACCATGAACCTAGAGGTACGTACCTTAGTCAAGGACTCTGTGATTATCGTAGCCTTGCTCACTAGTATGATGAAGACTTTGGACAACATGATTTTGGACAGACGTATATGATTAGCAGATTGTATCTTAAGAAGGTTTAAAACATCATACCCTTTTTATTGTTATAAATGACTTAGGAGTAGGGATATTTAGATTGTAGAGCTTGTTCATAGGTAGTTCCTTTATAGTATATAGATATGGTGACTTGTAGAGTGTCTGTACCCTAGAGGTGATAGTTAGCATTGGTGCTAGAATAGTAACCCATTGCAGATAATTCCCTGTTATTATGATACCAACCAGTTACGTATAGGATATTAGTATGCCATACAACCTTGATGATTATTTATTGTTTTCCTTTGCCCTTCCAGTAAGGCACCCAGTAACCAGAGCCTGCCCTTGAGCATAGTTGTAGTTTCACCTAGGACTAAGAGGTCTATATATATAGATGATATACTTAGGATATATGTGATGGGTTGTTGTTCTTGAGCATATATATATATATGGTATTTGGGATTGGTGTGCTTAGCTTGTGGGAAATTAGTTATGGGTGATTTGATAGGATTTGGAAGTTAAGAGCTAGTCTATTATAGAGTTTTCTTTGCTAATCCCTAATTGCCAACACTAGGTAGCTAGCATAGGTAAAAGTCCTAAGAAGTTGACCAGCTGATGACCAAGTACTAGGATGTTGAGGAAATTGACTAGTGATTGACCCTTGTCTATGTTCGGCCTAGAAAAGGGTGCGATCATCTTAATTTCGAGGACGAAATTTTTATAAGGTGGGTAGGATTGTAACACCCAGTTTTTCAGATGAGGGTAATTTTGAAATTTTATAATTATAATTATTATTTAATGATATTTATTTCATATTATGATTTTTAGTGATTTTTAAATTATTTTAAACTATTTAAATTCATGACTTGTGGTTTTGACGTTTTGCTAGTGAAACCCTAGAGACTGTTTGACCTAGAGCCTAACCATGTGATTATGATATTTTAATATCATTTTTGGCCTAAGGATATTTTTGCATTTGACCTCTTTGAATTATTTTGATATCATTTTATTATTTATGATATTGTTTTGGGGTTATTTGAGTCGGGTTCGAATTTCAACTCAATCCGACTTGAAACGGGGACCCGGGGGTAGTTTGACTCTAGTGGGACCCACACACTAGTTAGGCATGGCCTATATGATATTAAATTTAGTCCACATGATAGAAATATTTTAGTTAGAGGTTAGACTAATTATTATGGATAAGGTTAGTGTGATTAGAGACTTTAGAATGAGTGAATGACTAATTTAGCCCCAACCAATTAGCCCTTTCCTAATACTCATAGAATAGGTTAGTGGGGGCATTTTGGACCTTACCACAATAGGACAAATAGCCCCATATGGCCAGCCACTTTGGGAGAGGATAGGCTCAAGTTCATTTTATTATTCTCATCCACACTCTCTTTCTTGTTCTTCTCCAAATTTCTAGAGAGCAATCCCTAGCAATTTCTCTACCAAATCCTTCCATTTTGCCACCAAATCTTCTTCTTTCCTTCTCCATTCTAGCCAAGGAGGAAGCTACCCAAGTTTGGGAGGATTCGGAGCTCGTTCGTGTCCTTTTGGAATTTCTACGTGTCGGTGTCGCTCCGGGAAGGCTTCTCTTCGATTCGATCTACCGGGAGGTATAAATCCCTTCTCCTTTTCATTTTCTCATACATATAGGTCTATTTTTAACCCATAGGAATGACCCCCATGGTTGCATCTCCATTTGTGTCCATTTCGTGTCTATTTGGAGGTCATAGGAGTGTCCTTTGTGTTGTGGTTGTGTCCATGTGGGAAAATCCCAAATTTGGACACACTATGTGTTGTTGTTATGTATGAATGAATTATTACATATTTAATCTCATATTTTTGTATTGGAGATGTGTTCTATAGTGTCTCATATATATATATTAGTGTAGAGAGTGAGTTCTTGATATATTATGTTATATACTTGTGTTCTTTTGTCTCAAACTATCCAAATCCGTCATGATTTTTATCCACGTTTTTAATTTTAGCCCTAATTAAGAAATGTCATAACTTCTAGCTCAAAGCTCGGTTTAATCTCCCGTTTTTTTAAAAGAAGCGTATTGAAGTTAGCTTTCCAAAAACATGTATTAATAGGCCTAATTCTTTCTGTAACTTTCTGGAGAATTATTTGAGTGTCAGCTGTACGAAAGACAAACGCGTTCTCGGTGTTTTCGCGATTCCGGGAGTTTTCGGAAACAAAAACGCGATCCGTTTGAAGTTTCAGAAAGCTAACACATAGATCTATAACATACTTTAATCCTAGATTTTAATTCATGCTGAGATGGTACAGTATTGATTATTAGTAGAAGTTACTATTCGGCATATGCATTTTGTGCACCCTTGTGTGTAATATAATATTCTATTTGATTTTAACCCATGTTAATGTATATACATTATGTAATTAAATAGAGAATGCAAGCATGAGTAAATGTTTAAATAAATGATGTATGAGGTGTAAGTATCCTATCTAATGTAAGCATGTATAAGTATGGCTTGTAATGAATATGTAGGTTCCATAGTATGTAATGTATGGTGCATATAGTGGTGCAAGAGAATAAATGAATGATAAATAAATGCAAGCATGAATGTAATGTAATAATAGATGTAATATATGTAGCCTTGTTAGGAATAAAACTGGAATTTAGTTTTGTTTCACTAAATAAGAGATACATGAGAACTCATATATGTGAATGTTAACTTCCTATTGACACTTTGCTACACAACTGTCATGCCTCACTATCACTCCACACACAATGCACACTATACTATATAACCCTCACACCCTCACTCATTGACACTCTCACTCACACATTGCCTAACACTCATTCCATGATAACACACACATGTTCTTGTGCACTTTCATGACACACACACACCTATGAACACATACACATGCTCTTCTCTCTCTCTCTCTCTCTCTCTCTCTCTATATATATATATATATATATATATATATATATATATATATATACATGGCTAAATGTGTTAATGTAGTAAATAGAGTTTTCCTATAGTTATATATACATATATGTGATATAGGGCCTAGTATTGAATTCACTTTTCATGTACACCTCCATGTTCACACACACACACACATAGCTTTACATGTTAGCTTCCTTTCTCTTATGTATAATATTGAATGTGATGGCTTGTGTTTGGCTTGTATAGTCTTGTGATTGGTGTGTGATTGCTAGACTAGGCTTGGTTAGGCCAAGTGAGACTTATTAGACTTGTTGGGCTAGGATTTGACCTAGTTGACCTAGTTTGACTAGTCTAGTTGACTGGAGTTGACCAAGTGTTGACTTTAGTCTAGTTTAACCTAGACAGCATGCAGATGCATTGTAGATTATATTTATCATTCCCTGTGTATATCTTGACTTGTATTGCTCTAACTAGGAGTCAGGTACCTCATCTCGGACAGTACATTTACTTCAGACATTCAGATACGAGGCGAGTACATTCTCTGACCGTTTTATACTTGTCTGGATTTATATTCTTGCTCTAGATTAGTGTACTTGATGCTGACACGATCATTATCACGGATTGGTACTATACGAATCTTCTTCTGAGATGTTATCTCCTTGTATTCACTAAATACATATTGTGATGTGCATTTCACTTACATATTGTATTTATTGAATACCCATATCCTTGTATACTCCTTGTGCATATTGTACTCTTAGTATCACATGAGTCCCAGGGATAGACCATTGTACAACTATTGTATAACATTGTACATCTATTGTATAATATTGTACATCTATTGTATAACATTGTACATCCATTGTATAATATTGTACATCTATTGTATAATATTGTACATCTATTGTATAACATTGTATACTATTGTACAAGATAACGTAACCGGAGTAGATCCTTACGTATTAATTTGGGGAGGGGGAGTAGAATTGGTTATGTAATCAAATCCTATTGTACAACATTGTATAACTATTGTATATGTCTATTGTACACCCACGTACAATGGAGTTACCATTGCATTTTCCTAGACCGTTTACATAACCATATTGTACTCTAAATCACAGTAGGCTTACAGTTCTTATTTATCATATTTAGATATTTTCTGTTATCAAATCTATACTGTTTTTTCATATACTTCTTACTTTCAGCGTTTCATGTACCTTACTCTATTGCATGCTTTATATTTTCTAACATGATATGAACTGCGTGAGATGTTTTGTGCTCGCTCCCGTCCTGACTGGACCTGTTGAAAATTTTACAGAGGATGATGAGGCACCCTGCACCCTTACTTGGAGTTTGCCTAGTTGACACTCGCGACCTGGACCCCAGGGGAGGTTCAGGCAGCTGCTGAGGACGATACCTTGCTTAGTATAGATAGTTTAGACTGTTTTTCTTTTATGTTTAGTTGTTGTTCTTGATTCAGAGTTTGTATATTGTAGAGATGTTGAGACTTGTATTTCATTTCTGTTGTACCTCGGTTGAGGATTCTCTTATCTATTTTATCGTGCCATATTCTATCTCTAGATTGTGATTGAGTTGTACCTCTGTGTTGGCCTCCTTATGGAGAGCATTCATATTATGTTAGTTATAGTTCATGACCTAGAACAGCGTTCTACCGCCGACACTGCGGCGTAGGCTGGGCGTTGTTACGCTCTCGTTCCCTCACAGTGGGTGCGGGTCGTGACAGTCTAGGGCCTTATTAATATATATATATGTATATATGTCACCCCCAGTTTTCAGAAACATGGGTGTTTTTGTCATTTTTCATTTTAGAATATTTTTAAAATTATTTATTTATTTATAATGTTATTTTGGGGATAATTGAGTCGGATCCGAATTTCAGCTCAATACGACTTGAAACGGGGACCCGGGGTAGTTTTGACTCTAGTGGACCCACCCATTAGTTAGGCATGGCCCACATGATATTAATTTTAGTCAACATGATATTAATTTTAGTTAGTAGTTAAACTAATTATTTATGGATATGTTTAGTTTAACTAGAGACTTAAAACTATACTAAATTGACATCAACCTTTAACCCATTCTTAATTTAAATCAAATAGATTAGTGGGGGCATTTTGGACTTTTCTAATGGGGACACCTCACCCTTTTTGGGCAGCCACCTAGGGGGGGGGGATAAGGAGTGAGTCATCATCACTTTCATTTCATTTTATCCACAACTTTTCTCTCTCATGTTCTTCCCCAAATTTTAGAGAGCAACCCCATTGATTTCTCTACCAAATCAACCCCTTCTTCCACCAAATCTTCTTCATTTCTCCTCTACTCCATAGTTAGAGGGTGCTAGCCAAGTTTGGGAGGATTCGGAGCTCGTTCGTGTCCTTTTGGAATCTCTACGTGTCGGTGTCTGGTCGGAAGACTTTTTCTTTTGAATCTCTCCCGGAAGGTATAATCTCTCCTCTAATCCATCCCTACATGCATATAGGAATATTTTGAACCCATAGGAATGACCCCCATGGTTGTATCTCCATTTGTGTCCATTTCGTGTCCATTTGGAGGTCATAGGAGTGTCCTTGTGTTGTGGTATTGTGTCCTAGTGGGAAAAATCTCCTTTGGACACATGTATTTTATCATATATTGTTTAAATGATTATTTAGAGATTTAATCTCAGATTTCTATTATTTAGAGATGAGTTTTACTATGTATCATATTGTACCATATTAGTTACCTATATATTGTATATATATATTGGTTATATATATGTTATTCTCTCTCTCTCTCTCTCTATATATATATATATATATATATATATATATATATATATATATATATATATATATATATATATATATATTTGTGGCTTATATATATATATGTATATATATTATGGTGTGTATGTAAGTAATTATTGTGTTTGGGTGTATGGAGGATTTCGGCCAAGGGGGAGGAAGTTAGAGAGTATGGTGTTGATTTGTTGTATGTATATGTGTGTTGTGTAGTGAGAGTTTGAGTGTTTGTGTGAGAGAGTTTAGAGAGAATGGGATTGAGAGTTGGTTGTTGTGTGTGTGTGTATATATATATATATATATATATATATATATATATATATATATATATATATATATATATATATATATATATATGTATGTATGTATGTATGAGTGTGTGTGATTTTGTCTCTATAGTTTGTGTGTGTGGGATGGGGGAATAGAGATTTCGAGAGAGGGAAGGGGGAGGAAGTGAACTGTTGTTCACTGCAGCAGCTGTGGGGGAAATCAGTCCCCACACAGGGGACTGAGGTGGAGGAACAGTCCCCACACAGGGGACTATTGAGCAGTAGGGCAGTACCAGTGTACTGCTGCTGTTAGCAGCCCCATTTGGCAAACCCAAACCAGCCTTAGCAGTCCCCTTTGTCCAGCCTTGACAGGCCCTATAGGAACCCCCTTAAACCAGTCCTTAACACCTACAAAATCAGCCTATAAACAGTACTATTCAGCCCCATTAACCCCCATAGATTCAGCCACCATTTCACCCATTTTTAGCCCCCTAAAACCTGACACAAGCAGCCTAAATCCAGCCCCATTGGGCACCCCTTAGCAGCCCCTAAACTCAACATATAATCTGTCCTAAAACAGTCCAATTAGGACAGCTTTTAGCCCATATATGCAATCCCAAATTCAGCACTTGGTTGTCCCCATCCAGTCCATTTATGGACAGCTCTAACCAGCCTATACAAGCCCATTTCAACCTATATTTTCCAGTCCCATATCAGCCCATTGAGTCCTCTTATTAGCCACTATATTGGCCTTATATTCAGCCCATATTAGGCCCCAAATCAGTCCACTACATGCCCATATGTGTATATATATATGTGTGAACCTATAAGCCTATGTGTGTGTTATGAGCCTATTGTGTGTGTGTGTGTAAGCCTATAGAAGTTAGCTAGTAGCCTATAGGTATTAGCCTATTGTGAACCTATAGGTAGAGCCTATATGTGACCATGAGTGAGTGAGTTGGTGTGTATGTGAGTGTTTGGGTAAATGTGAGTATGGTACAAGGGTTAGGGTAAGATAATAAGGGTAAACCACATGTGTTCTAAGATAGCTTAGATACCTAGGAAACCTCTGTATCTTGGTAGATAACCCTTAGATAGGATAGTATCTAACTACCCTAGGGAGCCTAGGCTAGTATCTTGAGAATTAGCGAGGTTTCCTTTGTAATGTGCAAGGTATAGATATTTACCTTGGGAAGGGTAAATGTAGGTAATACCTAGAACTAAGGTATTTGAGTTTAGAGTCTAAGATATGATTAGAACTTGGTTCCCTTGGTTGGTAATGATCAAATATAGTGCTCCTAGACTAGTTTTGACTTTGGTTGACCATTTTGACCAAAAGTCAACAAAAGTCAACCGAGAGTCAAACTTAGCCTTTAAGCGACTAGATTTGACCGAAACCAAACCAGAGTTGACCAGTTGACTAAAAGTTAATAGTTGGTCAACATTAGACTATTTTGACCTAGGGTTGACCTAGAGTTGACCAGAGTTGACCAGGGTTGACCAGTTGACCAAAAGTCAACTATAAGTCAACCTTTGACCCCGTTTGACCTACTCTGACTTGGATTGACTCCCAGTGACTTGGTATGACCTAGTATGAACCAGTATGACTTAGTACGACTCAGTTTGAACTAGATTGACCTAGTTTTGACTTAGACTTACATTCATGACTTAAATCAGTTTTTTTTTTCAGTATAAAACCCTGTTTGACTCATAGTATCTTATTTTAGGTCTGTGATTACTCTGAGCGTCTGTTCACCTTATCAGTTCAGGACCACAGGCGAGTACATTCACTGATAGTTTTCATTGTCTTGATATTTGTTATATCTGATTCAGATGTAGTATCTTACTTGATTTCCAGACATGATATTTTACGGACTAGTATATGTCGGATCCTGTCATGAGATGTTGTTCCCGGATTACTTGGTATATTGGTACATGACTCGATTTGTTACTTGTACTTATATAGACATGGACTTGGGAGTGGGCTGATCACCTGCTTTTGAATCCCGTGTCATGACGTGTTATGTCTGGATCCTTTATACTATTCGGGGATGGGGAGTTATTAGTGGTTGTGTGATCAAAATCCCTACTTGTTCTTCACACTTGTACTCGACACTTGTCCATAGCTACTTGTTCACAACTTTCCATGGTGACCAGCCTTATCTTCACACTTGTTGCTTCACACTTGTTATTTGTTCATAGCCGGTCAGATGGAAAGTCTGAACATGTTTTCCCAAGCCGATCACATAACGCACTAATAATTCAAGGCACCTTTTATATTTATTTATCCTAGGAGGCTAAGTTCTGTTCGGGAGAAGAGTTACAACCCCGGTCCTCGTTTGGTTTAAGGGTTGTAACTCGACTTCCGTATAGTTCCTAAGCAATCCTACATATATATTGTCGCCCTATTCAGTACTCACATCTTGATATATATATTTTCTGTTGATTTGTCTTGTATTTTATTATACTGTCTCTTATAGAATTTGTCAAGTCATATGGAACTGCTGTTGGTGTTTGTACTTGCTCATTTTTCTGACAAGATACCGTTGACATATTACAGATGATTCTGAGGTAGATTGCCTGACCCATAATGGGGTCGAGTCTGATGGAGTAGACCAGGACTGTGGCTTGTTAGTAGAGCCACTAGACTTTGCTCACCCTGAGTAGTGTAGCTTAGTTAGGTTTGCCTGGCCTGCGAGCCAGCTAGTATTTTTCAGACTGTAGTAGTTATATATATTTTCTGTGACTCGGTGATGTTATGTATAGCTCTGGACTTGTGTGGATCTTGGACTTATTTCCTGTTTTCATCTATCGTATTTTCCTTTCCATACTATCTACCTTAGTTTTACATTTGTGATTGAGACTGTATTGCTATGTCACCTCCATTCGGAGTGTATATACTGTACAGGTACCTTTATCTGTTCTAGTCGTAGTAGTTACAGACCCTATTTACAGCGTTCTACCGCCGATTCTGCGGCGTAGGCTGGACGTAACCACCTGCTCGTGTCCCTCTTCAGGGTGCGGATTGTGACAATATATATATATATATATATATATATATATATATATATATATATATATATATATATATATATATATATATATATTATACATTTATTTGACAAATATAATATAACCAATAATAATAATATTATATAATAATAACCTCAATAAAATAATAATAATAATAATAACGTAATTTAATAACCCAACAATGATGTATACACCACTATACACAGTCTAATAATCCCAAAATTATACAAGGACCTATTTTATACAAATAATGATATTTATAATATTTAATTAACGAATATTTATAAAGTATTCAATACAATACACTCATACCAATTTACATCAACACGTATCTCATTGGACGTACCGCATGACTACATGGGCTTGGGTTGGGCCCTGGTCAAATCCAGACTTGTTTGGTACAATCGGGTCTTCTACAAGTCAATAAACCTTAATAATAAATAATTAAATTATTTATAGGAGTCAAGTCGCAACTTCGCCTGGTTTTTCTAGTTAGGACATCACTATGGCTCGGCCTTCCCTACTAGGGCTAATACACTAGTCAAAGCACGCCAATGCACTGTCCGTGCCACGATTTCTAGTCACCTTGTACTCTAATTTCTAACCATGACTAAAATCATCTATCGTAATAATTAACTAATTAATTTTTATACAAATCCAAAAATCACCATTTAATTCAAATAAATAAATAAAAATATATTATCAAAATTTCGGGAAGAGGGGTTACAAATCTACCCACCTTAAAAATAATTTCGTCCTCGAAATTCTAATTCATGACTATTCCTTAAATTCAAAAAGGAAATCTACCATTACCTTAATCTCCTCAATTTTTTTTTATTCCTCAAAAACAGTTTATATCATCCTCCTGGCCATTTTGTAACTACGAAACTCCGAGGACTTCTACCCACCTTTGGTCACACTACTCCCTCACGGTCTGCCCCACAATTTTATAATCATCCAACTAATTGCTATAATTGCTACCAATAGATATCTACTGTATATGGCACCTATAAACCTCTCCTATCTATCAAGCAATCCAAAATTTAACAAGCAACAAACTTACACAGGTAGCTAAAAAATATTGATAAATTCTAATAAGTATGACCATTCGTCGCTCCGAAATAGGAAGGACAGGAAGAATAATCAAGAGAAACTATGAAGTTTTAAGAGCGGTAGAGAGTATCCAATGATACAGATAAAAAGAGAGTTTATGAACCCTTGACTTGTTTGCTAGGTTGGGCTATTCTAGTCCAGTCACTTGCTAAATCGAAGGAACTCTTCGTTTCTTAGAGGGGCTTGCAATCCGTATAATACAGAAGTTCCGTTCTCGGAGTTAATCTAAACGAGGTTCCAAAATAGAACGAAATTCGAGAAATTAAGATTGTGATCTTTTCCGTGGTTATTTAAACACACGAGCAAGGGATGTAAATGCAATACAAGATCGTATCGCGACTTCCAGGTAGGTGGAATGAGGGTTACGAATGACTACACATTCTAAGAGGTAGAGACTACATAGGTATAAGGACCTATTTCAAACAGTTCGATTTTATAGTCCAAATATGGTGGTTTGTATGGATGGGTTTTAATGGGTCGTAATGGGTTCCTGATTGGACATCACTCGTTGGTTGGATGAACCTTGGATTTCAATCTATATTGACTGGTCAAGATCCCAAGATAAAACTATTTCTACTAGGTTAGGGTAACCTAGGATAGGTTTCAATCCAAGTGGTTGAGCTAGTTGCTAGTCAGATGGGTTAGCTAGGTCCCTCAAGCCCAAAAATGCACCTTCAGTGACTTTTGTGTTTAAGTAGCACATGAGGCCTCAATTGGGTGGCATACTAGTGGCATGTGCATAGTGGGCTTCGAGTAGGTCACAACCATATATTGGGTCGATAGAATTGAGTCGATGTTGAGGCTCCAATGAAAGTCGGAAAGTATACCGGTATTATGGTAAGGGTTATAGCTAGTCCTTTGACCTGGAAGTCGTACCATAAAAATATAGTACAAGGGGACGGGTTTGAGTGGAACATGATATATCTAGATGAGGGTGGACTTGTCTAGATCTTGCATATAAATTTTGTTGGAAGGTAACAGCTGGTCTCGTGCTCCGAATATTAATGACACGGCCGGGAACACAAAATCATCTAAATGGAAAGTGAGAGTTCATGGGGCACTAATTATCATCCTAATGGAAATTATTCTGATCAATCGGTAATCCTCATATATTCTAAAATTTTAGGAGGCATACAGTCTACCCACCTTAGAAGCTAGGATATGGTTTTAGGAATAATGAGATTAAAAGAATTCCAAAGTTCGGATAGTGTGCCTCGACTCTTGTTAATAAAGAATAAGGCACGGCGTAACGAAATACAGTAAATATAAGTCAGGTCAAGGATCGTTCATCAATAAATAGAAAACGAGTGTGTATAATGACACATGGTCGATAAAATAGAATGATCTACTCGTCCATAGTGTACGAGAGTTATCGACGGGGTAACCACCTCTAAGGCACATCATATGAAAAGATTCCTAACAACTGGGTCGTGAATTTCTATGTGTGTCAAGCATGTCAGATAGTCTCACAAAGGTTCTAGTGATATGGGGTGTAGTGATCATATATTGCTGTTGATAACTGGTAGATCATAATATGACAGGGTATTTCAGCTATGGTATTGGCTAAGCTAGTGACTGTGGTGTTCCAATACTAGTTAGGCCTTAATAATAAAATTTACATCACTAGGATATATTTGTTGAAAACCAATCTCGGGATGGGTGTCTACCATAGTCATGGTAAATGATTGTCCTTACCTTTGTCTATTCATCTCATGTCTACACTGTAGGCTTTGGTCGAGGAAAGGTTGGGTTAAGGCTTAAGGGTTGCTAGTTAAAGCAAGCTTCAAGCAAATAATTAGAGGCTTACAATAATTGGTTTCTTGAGAATAGATAGTCTCCTAGGTTCTCATTTGATCAAAAAAAAGATCCTAATCATTCTCGGACTCCAATGACTAGAAGATCATGACAGTAGGTTTAGGGTCGAAGGGAGGACGAGTAACTCAAGGCAAGGTTCTAGTCACAGGGCTGGCCGATGGTAGCTACACTTGCGTATACAACTATTATAGCCATAGGGGATACTCTGTATCTATCTATCAATTACGAGCTTTCGTCTTTCCAATCAGTGAGAGATAAAAACAATAAAGAGTTCAAGAGAGATGTCACTGAATACAATTACGTGATTCAATTCAAGACGAATTGTTAAAGTAGTCGCGGATGAGATCCTAGAGACATCTACATCTCAATCCACGTAGGTTAATCTGAGGAAGAGCGAACCGAGTGCACTAAGGTTGATCAGACCGTAGTACATCGATTCTGATTAGATAATATGTTAGTTGGCGTCCCCAATAAACATATGTCTTGAATCAAGCTCGATAAAAGAGCAAGCTTGTAAAACTAGGCTGTGATAGCAGCATTGATCAAGATAGTTATGCAAGATTTTTTAAAAAAGGAATAAGTAGTTCGAATTTTGAGAGAATCAAAACCTTACTTGGTGTTCTTGCTTATACAGTCTTCCTACTATCTTCCTGTTCCATAAGGCCTTGGTCGACTAATGGGTTATAGGCCTCTAAATTCTATATTCTAGGTAAACCTATTAGTGTCAGTCAATTACCTTGTTAATAGATCACAAGGACCACAGAATGCTAGGTTGGGAGACATGCTACTCAACTTACAGAACTTACACTAGTATTGGTTTTAGATCTTAGGGTCATACAGGGCATTCTCCTATCCTCTATAGTATCATAAACTTGTAATCCCGTCTGAAGTCATTTTACCGAGGATTATGTCTCGCCCGTATATTCTGGCTGTGGCAAACCCTTGGTTCCGTGATTCAAATGTGATAAGCTATTAGGTACTCTACCTTATATTGACACAAGGGTATCTATGATCTAAAGAGGTCAACGAGGACATAGTTTTAGCAATTTTCCATACCTACGATTCCTTGAAATAATTTCAATTCTATGGGTCATGCCTCGCCAGTGTGCTGCTGACTGCAGTGGACCCACACTCTCCATTCTCAAGCAATTGGCGACAGTGCGCTGCTGTCTAGTCATCGCAGTCGTTAAAATTACTCTAACTATATTCCTAAGAACTTCAAGGGGTTGCTAGAGATTCAAACTAGTCGACTATGATAGAAAACGAAAACATCTGCCTATAAGTCTCAATCCTTAAGGTAAAAGATTGATCGGGAAGGAAATAACTAAAGATAGGGAAAGTAAGAACGTCATAATCTTTATTTCATACGTATTTCAAATGGCTGAGGGAAGACTTTTGAATCCAATCTAACTCGAGATTCGTGTATGAATACCGAATCAGGAATTATAAACCAATTCCTTACAGCAAAATAGAATTTAAAATAGGCAATTCTAACTTATGATATAAGATCTATATCTAACAGAGCAAAAGAAAATTGAACAGGTTATCAAGATTATAGCCTTAATTCTAGGAAAGCCTAACTAACCAAGTGAATAGTATATCCACGTTGGATCATATCGTAATATCAAAAGTAAGAGTGTACCTATAGAGATCTAGCAAGCTATCTAAATTTAATAATTCTAAATTGTATGGCCTATCTAACAACCTTAACTATCCAACGGTCAATTTGAACAAGGGACTCCTAGTCCTAGTCATTCTCTTAAATTAATTTAACCTAAGTTGTGAATGAGTATTTTCTAGTCGCAGGCTCGCAATGGTACGACTAACTTAAGTACCATCACGAGTTCGCAATCTTTTACAAAAAATGACCTGCATGGGCCACCACATGTACCATCCTTCTTCGGCACAAAGAGCACTGGTGCTTCCCATGGAGAAGCACTAGATCGAATAAAATCCTTTTTCAACAGGTCATCGATCTGCTCCTTCATCTCTACGGCCTCCTTGGGGTTCACTCTATAGCAAGCTCGGGACACTGGTGATGAGCCCGGTACTAAATCTATAGTGAACTCTACATCTCTGTCAGGCGAAAGTCCTGAATGATCATCTGGAAATACATCCATAAACTCTCCAATGATAGGGTGTGGCGGTGCTAACTCCCCAACTGTCGCACAACAGTTCGTCTCTAGGCTGATCTCCGGCCCTGTCCTTCTGACACTGAATAGTGTCGATCCTGGGGGACTGAATAGAATACTACCCTCATGACAGTCTATAGCTGCGTGAGCATAGCTAAGCCAATCCATTTCCAATATGATATCATATCCGAGAAGTGGCATCACAAAGAATCGTCCCCCAAACTCTCTCCCAGCTATAGTAATAGAGTATTTATAGATAGCTCTAATGTGTACTGGTCCGTCTCCCATCATTACTCTACTCATCTCTTTGGTGGGTGTAGCTACCAAATGGTGTTTTTGCAAAAATTCTAATGACAGAAAGCTATGTGATGCACCAGAATCAAACAAGCATGTGGCTAGAAAAGTATGTAAATAAATATGACCTGTGGTGACATCGGCCAAATAATCTGGCTCCGAAACCTGCTCCAGCTTCGACTCAAGAGCTAGACTATAAGCCTTCCCTGGGGTCCTTACTGCTGCTGTTGTAGATGCTGCCCGAACCTCTACTGCTGAGTCGGGAGCGGCGATCCTCTAGATGGTGGTCCAGTACCTGGTGCTCTCCCCGCTAGCGGGCATCCTCGAAGCTGGTGGGTGTTAGACCCGCATGCTAGGCACTGGTTCAACCTCTTCCTGCAGACGGAGTGGTCATGTCCTGGCCGCTTACAGAACAAGCATGAGACACTCCTCTACTGCTGCTGCCCTGGAGCTCTGGCAAGTGGTTCCTGGAGGTGCTGGTGCTGGTGCTGATGCTGTGCTGGAGAACGATAAGCCTGCTGGTGCTGAGCAGGTGCCTTCGGCTGGAAAGCCTGGCGCTTGGACGGCCCGTCATGGTGTCTGGTAGCTGGCCTCTTATAAGACAGAAGGCACTTCTCTATATTTCGAGCTAGCTCGAGAATCTGATAGTAGTCGGTAGTTTCGTTCGCCACCAGTAGTATGCCGATGTCAGGGATCAGACCATGGCAAAATCTACGTGCCATCTCCTTCGGGTCTGAAATCAGGCTAGGGGCAAAATGGCTCAAACGACTAAACTCTGCCGCATACTCATCAACAGAACGGTTCCCCTGCTGGAGGTTCTGGAATTGTAGCCCCATGGCTACTCTAGCGGTAGTCGAGAAGAATTTTTTCTTGAACTGGGTCTTGAACTGACCCCATGTGGCTTCCTCTCTCACGAATAGTGACTCATTCCTGAACCAAACTCCTGCTAAGTCTGTCAGCAGAAACCCCGCTGCCTCGACCTGAAGGTCATCCAGCAACCTAGCTCCGAGGAGCTTCCTCTCTACTGAGTCCAACCAGTCATCTGCGACTATGAGGCCCTCAGTACCCATGAACTCCTTGGGGTTCAAGATCATGAAGTCCTTGATATTCCCCGCTTCCGCTCTCGGTCGTGGCTCTACCGGTGGTGGAACCATGGTACGCTCCTCAGAGCGCTCCATGCTCTGGCAAAGTAAGGTGGTCTGCTCCTGATGGGTTGTTAGGAACCCCTGAATCAGAGTGAGTAGCTGGTTCCCGTCGAGAGTGACGGAAGCCTGGGTAGGTATAACAACAGGGGGTGGTGGAAGTATCGGGTTCTGCTGGGACTGTGGTGTAGGAGGTGGTAGAGGCATCTGGGTTGGTGGATTTGTGGAGTGGGGGTGTATGGTAGGTGGAGGTGGAGGTGCTTCGGTCAACTGGTCGACCGGCTGGATAGGAAGTGTACCATTTTCAGGTGTGGTATACCGGGATGAGCGTGTGAGCACCATCTAATAGAAAATAAAAGAACTTATAAGAACTCTTTAAGTAAATAATTCACAACAATCAAAAAGCCTAATTTTATAATAATGGTCCTATGTTGTGATGTGTTTCCTATGTTGCCATCCTAGTAATCCTCTAGGTGTTCTAAATATTGTCACGCCCCAGAACCAGAACACTGGAGAGCGGGGGCATACATAGCCAGCTACGTATAATGGAATGGAATCCACCCTACTATACGGTCACGGCTGTCTAGATATATGAGGGTTTAACTACAAGCCATCATTCTCTTATGGTCATGAACAAGCCTAGTGTCTCTATCACAAGCAAGCAATTAAATGTTACAAGATGTAAGATCACCAAATATACAATAGTAAGGCATCCCAAACATTACATATTCAGCTGATCATAAAGCTAGTCGTTACAAAATGTGAGGACTAGCAGGAGTTTTAGTCAATACATGATCAACCCTAGGATTTGCCAATCATGTTACAGCCCGTAGGCAGACAGTAAGTAAATACAATCGAGCTAAACAGGTGCTCGTCGGCTAAACGCCTCAAAAAATATTTTTACAATAAAGTGGGAGATAAAAAATAAACCCACTCGTTGCCCTGGTTACGCCTGGTGGTCACCATCGGGCTGGAAAGTCGGTAGATCCTATGGAGTTGCTCCGAAATCTGGCCATACAAAACCAGCTGGGTCAGACCCCAGAAAGAGCAAGTGCCACAAAGGAGCTTCACTTAGGAACTAAAATCAGCAATTAGCACAAGAATATAATTACAAAATAAAAGATAGTAATTAAGGAAAAGCGTGACAGGTGATATACGATGAGATAACCATGGGACTATTCCGATAACCAGGTTACAACCCGTAAACCAAACAAGGACAGGAGTTGTAACCCTTCGTCTGAACAGAACTTGGTTTCTCCCACCATTTATCAGCAAGAAATTAGGTCACGTAACAATCTTGTACATAATCAAGACAAGACTAGACTGGTTATACCTCATCCAATCAATCACGGCCAAGCAATCAGTACGGCTTGATACTTTAACTAATTAACTAGGGTTATCACAGGCCTAGTTACTAGCAAGATACAGCGAGATTATTCCACAGCCACAATGTAAACACCCTAAATTTCTACTCTTAAATTATTTTTTATAAATTGGGTATTTAAATTTTTACTTGGTATTTGTACGTCGCATAGTCGTATTATACGTCGCGTACGAATTCGCATATTCGTATGTCTCGTCGTATGCGTATATGTACGAGACACATATTTTTGTAAAATATTTTTATTAGAGGTTTTATTTATATAGAAGAAAATTTTTAGTTTTCAAAACAATATGATAAATATTTTTATAAAATAGTTATTTTGTTACTTGTTTAAAAATAAGTAGTAGCTTAGAAAAATTTTGGTTTATATAAAATATATTCTAGATATGGCGAAATTTGGATTTTGTTTATTAATTTATTTTATCATTAACAAAAGCTACTTTATAAATTAATATTTAAATAATATTCTTAATTTTCAAAATTAATTAATGCTATATTTTAATAATTACGAAAAAGATATTTAAAATTTTGTTTTACTTAACATTTGAATTATTTTGATAATTTAAATTGAAAGAGATTTTATTTGCCTTAATTTAAATAGCTTTTAAACTAAAGATAAGTTTTATTTGTATTGAAGTGGATTTTAAATTGATTTAAATTAGTATGTCTATCTATTGGGGATTTAAACAATCCCAATCATTATCCTAATGGGAATTTCCACATCCTATAAATAGGCAGGTACTCCTCCATATTTTTCCCACAATATTCTTCCACAAATATTTTCCTCAAACCATATGTGCATCGTGTCGGTGTCGCCATTCTCCATCCACTATATTGTATTTGTACAAATACATGATTTTCCCGTCCGACTCCACCTTGTGTCGGGACACACCCCGACACGACAATACCTCTCCGATTTCCATCCTCCCTGCAGCCTAGACCCCGCCAACCAGTACGACCACTCTTGGCAGACTCCGGCCATCGCAGCCTCCAACCCGCAAAACCATCACCATCACTGCTTTCATCCACCATCTCCGGCCAACCCCTGTCCACAACAACCACCCCGCCATCTTCGTCGCCCCCAACTGCCAATACAGCATCCCGACAACCCTACCACCCCGCGCTCGGCCTTTCCCCTGTCCGACCGTCCATCATCACCACCACCTTCGTCATAATAGCCACCACCGTCACCATCCCTAAAGCCCCCAATCGAAGGAAATCACTCACCTGTCCGCGCCCTTGGCGACCAACCGTACCTCGACTCTGCCACCCACACGTGTACCATCCGCCATGACCGGGTGCGCCAGCACCGCGAGATCCGCCCGCCGGTCTGCTTTTCCCGTGCCTCCTCTTCGCGATGTGGTGTTGGCGACTACGGCAGCGCCCGCCCACGCTGGCAGTCGTCGGCGTGCTCCTCCTCCACGCTCCGACCAGGCGATTCCCCCTCTCCACCCGACGTCTGCGTGCGCAGCCCCGTGCGCCTTCAGCCGACGCTCCCCGTCTGGAGCTGTCGCCGTCGCCAGCCGGAGTCCGCACGCCTATACTCCTTCCGGTAAGACCATTTCTTCCGTTCCCTCTCCTCTTCTTCTTCAAACTAAACTCCTCTCTCTCTCTCTCTCTCTCTCTCTCTCTCCTCTCTCTCTCTGTGTGTGCGATTTAAGAGGGAAAGAAGCAGTTGATATTTTTCTCTCTCTGTACTCTCCCACTCTCTTTCTCTCTCTCTTATATTAATTCCACACCAAAGCAGCAGCACATGTGTTGTGCATTTACGTTTTTTTTCTTTCTCTTTCTTTCTTTCTTTCCTTTTTGTAATTGCTCCTAAGTATAAACCTTTTTATATGATACCATATAATTATTAGTTATATTCTATTATAAAGTAATGGATAATAACAGTACTATTATATACTTATATACATTTTTTATATGACTAGTCAATAACATTATTTGATTATTACTATTTTGTTAAGAATATTTTCATTTCTAAATTATTTAGTAACAAAATAGAATATTGGAACTTGATCCTATAAGTAAAGCAAAATTTTGGTTTAAAATCATAAGTATATGGTATTTAGCTTTTGACCAAAAAAAAAATTAAAAATGTTTTCCTTAGCAACGGATTGCCTATATTTTCAAGGATTACCTAAACTATTTACTAGCCAAAATATATTCTTCAAGTATTATAAATGATTTATTTGGATTCAAGTATATATTTAAAATTATTTTTGGTAACTAATAAGTATTGTTTTCAAGTCTTATGAATTTTTATAAAATTATATTTATCTATTTTTGTTAAAACTTCAAACCATAATTTGGTTTCTTAAAACTCTAACATAATTTAGGTATTTATTTAAAATCTCCTTAACTAATAAAATATTTTGTACTATAAACATTTTTCTAATTATATATTACAAACTTTCTTTTGTCGTCATTATGGTCAAAACTAAATCGTGCGTTCTATTCCCTCGCGTATTCAGGCGTCTTTACATCAAAACATAACTCGACGGATCCTCGCACCACACCAGGCGTAACACCAGGCAAGACACATTGCCTTTACTGTTTAATTTCTTGCTCAATATCATGTATGCTTTTTCTTTATGTTGTTCTTTTAAAGTTATATATATACAAATTATTATATTTTATACAATTGGCTTAGAGTTAAGGGACCACCGTATGTGTATCTCATAAACTGTCACGATGTGTCACGGATTGTGTGTGAGTGGTGAGTCGCATATAGCTTCGGACTTGCGTACCGACCGTACATCGGTGCGTACAGACCGTGCGTTAGGATATAACTGTCAATAGATTGTGTAGAAGACTTGGCGGTTATTAAGGATTAAACAGTGTCGTGGAGACGACGCATGTATAGTATCATTGGGGGGAGGGGACAGTTATTAGCGTAGGGGCTACATTTTATTTTTACACACATTTTGGGCCGAGGGTAACTCTTATGAGCACTACCTTCTGTCCAAGGCCGATAGTGACTCGGATGAGCGCTACTTACTGCCACTCTTTACTTTTCTGCTGAGCCTACAGCCCCTGCATAGAATGTTGTCCTCAAAGTGCATATCACCTAGAATGGGTAGGAACCTTTACTCATGCATACTTTTCTGTTGAGCTTATTTATTCAGTTTATCGGCATGATATTATGTGTCTTGTTACGTCCCTCTGAGGACCTGATTATCTCGCCAGGTGTGTGTTTTCGTGATCTCTTGCAGGTGCTCTAGCTAAGGCCATTCCTTCCTCCGTGATGATTGCTCATGGACTCGTCACTTGCTCTCGTTTGCTAAATTCTTTCCTTGTATATTTTCCATATTTAATTTGGTTGATAGTGGACTTTGTCTCCGCCCAACTATTGTGTACATGACAAACTCAAGGTTGCTTTTATATTATTATTTATCTTGGTGGATGAGATTTAGTGTCTTGGCTTTCTATATTTTCAGCTTATGTGTACATATGAGCCATATATTTACTCGTATGTATACAGCTGGCATGATACGTATCTAGTCTCAAGTATTTGGGACTGGGGCGTTACACACAAGCCCTGCAGACCATCCAGGTTACCCAGGTCGAATATTAAGGGTTGAATTCAGGTGGGTACATCGTCCAGGAAACGCATGTACCCTTAAGTGACTTAGAGGGTGTAACACATGACAGTGTGCTGGAAATGTGCCCTACTCGACGGCAGGCTACAGATCCCAAGTGGGGGTGCCCAGATAACGGAATTGCCTGTAGCTGGGAAATCTCTTCATGACTACTGTGTTATTCTAGTTATTGGCCTTAGTCCTTTTTAGTAGGTACCCCTGACCGTGGTACTCAGGGGTCCCTGTCCTAGACATGATGCAAGACAAGACGGGTTCATTTGTACAAGCACAATCGTCCACGGTGTCCAGGTCATTCATTCTTGTCATGTCAAGCTAGCCGTCGCAACAGCATTTCGTGAAATATCATGTCAGGTTTATCATGTCAAGTTCACTGTCAGGAGTGCACCACGACGGGCCACTATAATGTCATGTTACTTGTCCATAGTGCACCACTACGGGTCACAGTCGTGTTCAGGTTACAGGTGCAGGATAACATAGTACAAGCATTCCATCACAAGACCCAAGTTACACAGAGAGTTACAAGGCATGAGTTAATAATAATAATGAAATAATAAAAAATAGGCCAGGAAAAAGCCATGCGGCTCGGGCATATGCTGGTCAGGAAGAAACAGGGCCATGCGGCTCAGGAAGAGGTGAGCATATGCGGCTGGGATTAATCAGGGTCATGCGGCTCGGACTTAAAAGCCCATGCGGCCGGGTCAGGGGTTCTCATACGGCTCGCGGGAGGCAAGGCCTTATGCGGCCGGGTCAGGGGTTCTCATGCGGCTCAGGTAGAAGCCCATGCGGCCGGGTCAGGGGGTTCTCATGCGGCTCGCGGTGAGGGGGCATATACGGCTGACGGAGCACTCTTGCGACAGGGTCGGACGGAGTCCCATGCGGCCAGAAGGAGATGGGTCACATGCGGCTCAATTTAGTTCGGTCATGCGGTCGGGTCCAAGTAGTGCCATGCGGCTCAAATGAAAAGCTTATGCGGCTGAAGTTCGTCCTAGTCATGCGGCTGAAATGCCAAGCTGCCTTTATGCGGCTGAGTTGGTGCATGCGGCTAGAAATGGAACTTGCCGCATAAGACTATGAGGCTAAGTTCATGCGGCAGGAAACTATGTGCGGCTGGAACTTTTTTTCTCCAAATTTCCGAGAAGAAGCACCATGAAGCCATGCTTCCAAGCTCCATAAAACCTTCATCCAGAGTCCAAATCTGAACTTCCATAGGTCAAATTGGGGCAGAATGAAATTCTCTACAACATGGAACCATCAAAACTTGAAAATAACAAGATTAAATAGATCAAATCCCAAGAAATTCAAAAATACTATAAGCTTAGATCTACACAAATTTAGCCATGGAAATTGAAAATACCAAGCATTAAGAGTCTTAGAATGTTGCAAGGAAGAAAATAGAACAATAAATCTTGAGTTCCTCCATGAAGCAAGCTGCACTTGCCAAGATCTCTCTCTCTCTCTCACAGGTTGGTGAGGAGTTAATGGTGGGGAAGAAGAGTAATGAGGAGAGAGAAATGAGAGGGGCTAATAAAGGATGTTTGGTGGAGGTAGGGATTCTCCCCTTGGTCCATATTGAACCAAAGCAACCCCAAACCGAACCAAGCCAACCCAAACCAAGATGAACCAAAAATGAAATACCCAATAAACCAAGCAAGGAGACATGCAATACAAGATAAAATACGTAAACGTATTCCAAAATACGTAATACGAACTATATGCATTACAACTCTACCCCCTTAAAAGAATTCCGTCCTCGGAATTTAATTAAGAGGCTAGAGGGGCAAGAACAAGCTATACTAAGCAATCAATCGATCAATCAATCATGCAAGCAAGGAATTTGAAGGCATAAGGAAGAGGAAAGACATCCTGCTAGGAACCTCTCTGCCGGTTTTGAATCTGAGCTGGACCTGGGCATACTGCTGGGGTCTCTGCTGCTGGAAGACTTGTTCCTGAGTCGGTAATGGCCTCAGAGGCTGATACTGCTGTTGGACCGGTACTGGGGCTGGTCCCCTAACCGATGGACTGGTTAGGTTCGCTGACGATGAGCTGGCCCTATTCGGGCAGGATCCTATCTTGTGATCTGGTGCCCCACAAGCCAAACATAATCTCTGTGCTCTGCGACACTCCGAAACAACGTTTCATGGCTTCCCACAATGAGTGCAGCCCATTGCGAAAGACTGCTTCTGCTTCTGTTGCTGAGGGGACGTCGGAGTCGAATGCTGAACCGACGTAACCGAATCCGCCCTTTGGAGAACCAATAGTCAAAGCTCTACTGTCGTGGCTGGTGCTGAAGACTGATTCATCTGGTCATGAGATCGCTTCCGACCTCCAGTCCTGTCCACGATCCTCTGGAGGTATACTCATGCCTCCTGGCTACTCTCAAGACTGCATCAAAAGTTGATGCTCAAACTGCTCGACTGCCAAGAGAATCTCCAAGTGAAGCCCCTGCTGGAATCGCTGGGCTCTATCAAACTCGGTCGCCACCAAAGTGGGAGCAAACCGACTGAGTCTAGAAAACTCGGCCGCATATCCGTCGACCGTCCTGTCCATCTGCTTCAGATTGGTGAACCTCGTCTGTAGATCGTACCGAGCTACAATCAAAATACTTGGAATCTCTCTCTGAATACTGCCCAACAATAGGGGCCATTAATCCAACGCCTGCGCCGCCCACCAGCTGGGCAAGATCCAATAACTGCAGGCGCACTACGACCACCTTCTCATCTTCTCAAGTCCTGGTGCTTCTAGAATCACCTCTGTGTCCTGAAGCCAAGCATCTGTGACGATCGCATCTTCGCTACCATCGAAGAAGGGAGGGTTCAAGCGCTTGAAACTGTTGGCCGCACTATTCCCTTGATGACCTCCTCTGGTCAAAGCATCTGTCACTGTCTGGTGCAAGGCATCTCCTCGACGGTCCTGAGAAGCTAACAAGGTCCTGATGAGACCCACCAAAGTGCCATCATCAGGCTCTGCAGGCTGGACGGGCTGAACTGGTGGCTCTGGACCCCCAGTAGGCACGACTCTGGAGGCTACTTCGGAATGCTGAGCTTGATCTCCAGGTTGCTGCCGGTCCACGGAGGGTGCTCGCCTTGCTGATCGGCAGGGCCATGTACAATGCCGCTGAAGAAGATGACATAGGGAACAATAAGGAATGACCAGGACAGATCAACGATACAAGCATGCGATCAGGACAAGAATTTCAGGGATTCAGAAAAATACGAGCAGAGATCAAGGGCGAGTAATGATTGAGACATCTATTTGGTAAACCCTCACATATCTTAATTTTCAAGGCCTGCATGGGCTACCACTTAAACCATGTCACGCCCCAGAACCAGAACACTGGAGAGCGGGGACATATATAGCCAGCTACGTATAATGAATAGAATCCACCCCACTATACGGTCATGGCTGTCTAGATATATGAGGGTTTAACTACAAGCCATCAGTCTCTTATGGTCATGAACAAGCCTAGTATCTCAATCACAAGCAAGCAATTAAATGTTACAAGATGTAAGATCACCAAACATATAATAGTAAGGCATCCCAAACATTACATATTCAGCTGATCATGAAGCTAGTCGTTACAAAATATGAAGACTAGCAGAAGTTTTAGTCAATACATGATCAACCCTAGGATTTGCCAATCATGTTACAGCCCGTAGGCAGACAGTAAGTAAATGCAATCGAGCTAAACAGGTGCTCGTCGGCTAAACGTCTCAAAAGAATATTTTTACAATAAAGTGGGAGATCAAAAATAAACCCACTCGTTGTCCTGGTTACGTCTGGTGGTCACCATCGGGCTGGAAAGTCGGTAGATCCTATGGAGTTGCTCCGAAATCTGGCCATACAAAACCAGCTGGGTCAGACCCCAGAAAGAGCAAGTGCCACAAAGGAGCTTCACTTAGGAACTAAAACCAGCAATTAGCACAGAATATAATTACAAAAAAAGATAGTAATTAAGGAAAAGCATGACAGGTGATATACGATGAGATAACCATGGGACTATTCAGATAACCAGGTTATAACCCGTAAACCAAACAAGGACCGGGGTTGCAACCCTTCGTCTGAACAGAACTTGTTTCTCCCACCATTTATCGGCAAGAAATCAGGTTACGTAACAATCTTGTACATGATTAAGACAAGGCTAGACTGGTTATACCTCATCCAATCAATCACAGCCAAGCAATCAGTACGGCTTGATACTTTAACTAACTAGGGTTATCACAGGCCTAGTTACTAGCAAGATGCAGCGACATTATTCTACGGCCACAAGCCCTGCAGACCATCCAGGTTACCCAGGTCGAATATTAAGGGTTGAATTCAGGTGGGTACATCGTCCAGGAAACGCATGTACCCTTAAGTGATTTAGAGGGTGAAACACATGACTGTGTGCTGGAAATGTGCCCTACTCGACGGTAGGCTACAGATCCCAAGTGGGGCGTCCAGATAACTGGATTGCCTGTAGCCGGGAAATCTCTTCATGACTACTGTGTTATTCTAGTTATTAGCCTTAGTCCTTTTTAGTAGGTACCCCTGACCGTGGTACTCAGGGGTCCCTGTCCTAGACATGATGCAAGACAAGACGGGTTCATTTGTACAAGCACAATCGTCCATGGTGTCCAGGTCATTCATTTTTGTCATGTCAAGCTAGCCGTCGCAACAACATTTCAAGAAATATCATGTAAGGTTAATCATATCAAGTTCACTATCAGGAGTGCACCACGACGGGCCACTATCATGTCATGTTACTTGTCCAGAGTGCACCACTACGGGTCACAGTCGTGTTCAGGTTACAAGTGCAGGATAACATAGTACAAGTATTCCATCACAAGACCCAAGTTACACAGAGAGTTACAAGGCATAAGTTAATAATATAATTAAATAATAAAATACAGGCCAGAGAAAAGCCATGCGACTCGGGCATATGCTGGTCAGGAAGAAACAGGGCCATGCGGCTCAGGAAGAGGGAGCATATGCGGCTGGGATTAATCAGGGCCATGCGGCTCGGACTCAAAAGCCCATGCGGCCTGGTCAGGGGGTTCTCACGCGGCTCGCGGGAGGCAAGGCCTTATGCGGTCGGGTCAAGGGTTCTCATGCGACTCGGGTAGAAGCCCATGCGGCCGGGTCAGGGGGTTCTCATGCGGCTCCCGGAAGGCAAGGCCTTATGCGGGGGTCAGGGGTTCTCATGCGGCACGCGGGGAGGGGGCATATGCGGCTGGCGGAGGCACTCTAGCGACAAGGTCGGACGGAGTCCCATGCGGCCAGAAGTAGATGGGTCACATGCGACTCAATTCGGTCTGGGTCATGCGGCCGGGTCCAAGTAGTTCCATGCGGCTCAAATGAGGGAAGCTTATGCGGCTGGAGTTCGTCCTAGTCATGCGGCTGAAATGCCATGCTGCCTTTTGCGGTTGAGTTGGTGCATGCGGCTAGAAATGGAACTTGCCACATAAGACTATGCGGCTAAGTTCATGCGGCAGGAAACTATGTGCGGCTGGAACTGTTCTTCTTCTCCAAATTTCTGAGAAAAGAGCACCATGAAGCCATGCTTCCAAGCTCCATAAACCTTCATCCAGAGTCCAAATCTGAACTTCTATTGGTCAAATTGGGACAGAATAAAATTCTCTACAACATGGAACCATCAAAATTTAAAAATAACAAGATTAAATAGATCAAATCCTAAGAAATCCGAAAATACTATAAGCTTAGATCTACACAAATTTAGCCATGGAAATTAAAAATGCCAAGCACTAAAGAGTCTTAGAATGTTGCAAGGAAGAAAATAGAACAATAAATCTTGAGTTCCTCCATGAAGCAAGCTGCACTTGCCTAGATCTCTCTTTCTCTCTCACAGGTTGGTGAGAAGTTAATGGTGGGGAAGAAGAAGAGTAATGAGGAGAGAGAAAGGAGAGGGGCTAATAAAGGGGATGTTGGTGGTAGGTAGGGGTTCTCCCCTTGGTCCATTGAACCAAAAGCAACCCTAAACCGAACCAAGCCAACCCAAACCAAGATGAACCAAAAAATGAAATACCCAATAAACCAAGCAATGCGACATGCAATACAAGATAAAATACGTACACGTATTCCAAATACGTAATACGAACTATAGGCATTATAAATATTATTCCTAGTGTTATCTAGTTATCTTAAGTTCCTAATTGGGCATGCTTGATACAATAACTTAACCAAACAACTTAAGTCTCGGCCTGCATGAGCCACCACTAAAAATGTCACGACCCCTACCCAAATTGTTGGCCAGGCCGAACCATGTCCAGCCTACGCTCGAATTAAAGCGTAGTAAGTGTTCTTAAAAATAATAATACAAGATAAAGTGTGCTAACAGTTCCATTTGTCATATTGAAGTAAATCATCAAAACAAAAATCATCTAGTATACGAATATGTTTCAAATACATAGCCAAAATGTAAAACTGGATACAGGTCCAGTAACAAAACAGTTTAGACAGTCCTGCTCTCTAAGTCCAGAACGACTAAAATAATAAACTAGACAAGTTTTTTCCGCAGGTACATCCTCATAGGATAAAGCCTGATCCTCGATGGTGACCCCATAATAGGATTCACATAGCAACTCCTCCTCAGTAAGTATACCTACAACGTTATCCTGTCAGGAAGGGAGCAAGTACTGATTCTACAAACTAAATGTACGAAGCATGAACAAATGTATAATAAACAGTAATCATGGCATATCATAATCTATCATGTCATACATAGTCATGGCGACAGATGTACATGTAATGTTTAAAACTGGAGCATGTACGTGATCATCAATAGGTATAAAATGTACTGTGGCACGAGTATATAAAATGTACTTCCGTACAAGTAAGCAAGCGATAGATATACATACGCACAAATACAGCTGGTACTCTTACGACAAGGTATACATATAAAATGTCAACCTTGCTCGGTACATACGTATGGAAGAAGGGGGCATGATCACGTACTCAGCTATCAGTTTCTCCGTAACCCAAATTATAACATGTGAGTGATACTGAGAGCAGTATAAAGCATGGTAGGTACTGAGAACAGTATAAAGCACGTGAAGATATGACTTGCAGCTCAAAATAGTATTTTAATATGATTTATTCACAGTCTATTATCACATGCAGTAAATAAAGTTTGTAGGGGTACTTGCCTTGTGCAAAGCAAGGGTATGTATATGAATCTATAGATGTCGATGTCCCGTCACTATCAAAAATGATATACAAACTTAGTTTTTATACTAAGCTAAATATAGGACACTAGTGGTATGACACAACTTTCTGACTGGACACCTAGCCAAGTGATGACTTTAGCATAGAGACCAAGGTGGGGGACACAATACCTAAACCAACTTTTTAGGGTCTCTATTCTAAGGTAGGGTAAGGTCCCAACACTAAAATATCTCAAACACACATAACTACATGAGACGTAATTATTAAATTAATAAATCAGACTACACACTGTGTTCCAACAATTATTAAGATAGGTAAAAGCTCAAACATATATAAAATAAATTACCAAAATGATCCTTGTTAATAATATAAAATTGTACTAATTTTTTTTAAATTTATAAACTATTATAGCTATTTATTAAAAATCAGTAAACATAAGTACTTTTAATATGAGTTCTGTTTTCCTATTTTTATAAAATGGCAATATACAAACTAAATCCTGGAAAAATTATATTAAATTATCTAAATTAACATAGTATTTAAATACATTTTTTCCAGATTTTTACAGTTTATATACTGTCTAAAAATTCAAAAACAGCAAGACACAATTTTAAAAAATAAATATTATTATTTAATATATTTATCCACATATACCAAATTGAACCGAAGTCCAGATACGGGACCAAGGTCATGAATCAAGTCCTATATGACTCGTACAGACCTTGAATATACTTAGACTCATTTAAGTCCACAAAAGTCATGCTAGGTCTGGACTCAAATGGCCATAATCAACATAATATAAAAATACGAATTTTAATATATAGACATATGTATATTAAAATATTTTAATAATATTTTAGTAAAATATACTCAGCCATAATATTTACTGATAATAAATAACATGTAAATTTACATACATTTAAATATAGCATAAAATCATATGTATATATATATATATATATATATATATATATATATATATATATATATATATATATATATATATATATATATATATATATATATATATACAGGCCCCCCCTAGCCCTTCCTCATTCCTCCTCTCCTTCACTTCCCGGCGATCCTCGGCAGCCTCAGGCGCTCCGATCTCGCCCCGTCGTCGGTCCTCCGTCCCCGCGGGAGGCTGCGCCTTTCTCCTCCGGCCGTCTCGCCGCCTCAACAGGCCCCCTAGCCCTTCCTCCTTCCTACTCCCCCCCACTTTTGACTCGTCTGGCCGCGTCGCCGGTGCTCCGCCGTCCACCGCCCATTCTGGACCGGCCGCCTCCGGCACCCAGGCGTCACCATTTCCCGAGCGCAGCTTCTCCTCCTCCCCTCTCCACTCTCCGGCGTCGCTCGCCGGCCGTAGGCCACGCCTCATCGTCCCCCGCTCCCTCCCCCCGAGGTCGAGCCCCTCCTCCGTGCGCCCCTCCTTTCCTCCGGGCGCTCGCTCCCCGCCGATGGTGCTTCCGGCCGATCTCACGCCGCGCGACCCCCTGCATCCCCCCCGGTCGCCTCGCCGGAGCCCCCTGGCTCCGGGCGGTTCGCCTCCCCGCCTCGGGCTGGGCAGGTGAATGGCCAGCCCTCGGGGACCGCGACCTCGGGCAGTCCGCTGGCCTCGGGCCGTGTGACTCCCACGTGGGCCTTCCGCCCTCGGGTAGCGCGTTAGCCCGCCCTCGGGTCACGCGTGAGGGGGCCAGCACCTTTTGAATTTGAATTTTCGTTTCAAATTCGCTTTTTCAAAAAAAAAAAAATCATACCAGGGCAGAGTGCCCACACCCCCATCCATGCCCCACTCCCCCTCATTTCCACTTTTCGACTGTTGGTTTTACAGTTCCGACTGTTGGTATTTAGGTTTCTAGATTCCGAACCTCTTCCATTTTTATCATGTATTTCTGGACCCGTTTTGTGTTTTCCGGTCCAACACCCGCTTGTATTGCTCCTTCGGAGCTATCCCTTTTTTTTTCAATAAAAGTTCCTTTGTTAAAATATATATATACATATATATATATATATATATTATATATATATATATAATATATATATATCTATATAATATATATATAATATAATATACATATAATTATTAATATAAAATATATATAATATATATATATAATAGATATATTATATTATATATATATTATATATATATATATAAATATATATATATATATATATATATATATATATATATATATATATAACATATATATAAAATATATTAACAGAATAATATATTTAATATACGTATATATATATAAATATATAAAATAATAATATATATATATATATATATATATATATATATATATATATATATATATATATATGTTAATATATTTATATATATAAATATATGTTATATTTATAAAAAAAAATATATATATATATATATTATATATATTTTATATATACTGTTATATATATACCCAACCCAATAGGCTAATGGGCCAAACCCGACCCATTTGAACAGTAAACCCGAACCCAAACCCATTAACAAATGGGTTTAAACCCAATAAACTAATTTAAACCCGTTAACCCAATTTAATACTCGTGTCGGACAGTTAGGGATACGAGCGGTCGAATCTGACATCGTGTCTCATATCCGAAGCCAGAACGACACGCACACGAATCTTACTGTCCACGCGCACCACTAGACTCTTTGACACTTGGCGACCTCACACACGTGTACACGAGATACGACACAAAACACAAATGGAATGACATATATTTGTCCGGCGAATGGAGGCTGTCTGGGCTGCTGTACGGCGGAGGAGGCGTCGTGGTAGTCGGAAAAAATGGATCGGGGTTCGTCTCGTCGTGTTGAACCGATTGGTGGTGGTCGGAGGTGACGATGACGGCTAGATCGACGGAAAACCTAGATCTAGGGTTTAGGCAAGCTCGTCGGGGAAGATGAGCCTAGGGCGGTGGCTAGGGTGGTCGGGGTAGTAAATATATAGGGTTAGGGTTTCGACTGGGAGAGTTTTAGAGGCCAGAAATTAGGGCCAATTTGGGATTTTCGTGTAAAAAATAGGAATTAGGGTTTCATTTAGGTCGGTGGCCGGTCGTCGTTCGGCCAATGCCCTGCCGACGACGAGGGCCAGTTTTGCAGAAAAATCCTCATAGATTCTCATTTGGCAAAACAGACCACGCCTTAGCAAAATACAAAACCTAATTTGTAAAACATATCCCGTAGTGTTCTGCACAAAAATTAATTTGCACAGACAAACCAAAAATTGCAATTTGTTTTAAAATATTTGATTTTATTACAAACTGCTACAAAAATAATTTAAATAATTGCAAAATAATAGTTTAAGTTTTAAAAACCATTTAAAAATTATTTAAAAATTTCTAAAATTTTCTAATAATTATAATAAATTATTTTAAGGCTAAAATAATCATTTGTAGTTTTAAAAACCCTAATTTAAATATAAACTAAATTCAGGGGCTTACAGATATAATTATTCTCTATTCCTTGCTTCGTGCATTCGATGCACGCCTCGATTCAGTATTTCCATGTTCTATGTCTTAGTATTCAATGCGTTAGACTAATGTTCCTTCCCTCCGACTCATGCAAATTGAGGCACGCGTCGATAGGGTATTCAATGTTCTATAGCTCGTGCACTAAGGCACTCGCGCCGATATAGTCTTTCAATGTTCTAGCATACTAACTCGTGCACGAGGGCACGAATGACTTGTGCGTTGAGGCACTCGTCGATACAGTTATCCCATGTTCTTATGGCTTGCGCATCGAGGCGCTCGCCTTTGCGATATCAAATTTTCCAAAGCGACTCACACATTTGATGTATATTTTATTTTAATTATTTTATCTAGTGTTCGACATGTACTATGTTCATCTCTCATCGAGCCACGAACGTGGTCTCGATAGGTTAACTTAGCATACAACGATATATTTTACTTAGACATGAAGGAGTAGGAAAGAGAAGTCAAAGTCCTCCCACCTTAAGTCGATATGCCTTGTCGTTTTGTCGAGCCGATGCGGCTAATTTCATATCCTTGTTGTACGACCAACTCTTCTGACTTAGCATTCGAAAACTTTGTGCTACGTTGAATTATCCAAACGATTTGCCTACCGAGCCTATGCTTCAGTCCATATCAAGACGACGGTTTGGTTTTCGGACACCATTGCAAATAAGGCAAAATATCGACCTCTTATATTTTAGTGTAAATGTATAGCCTGCACACGAAACCAACTAAAATCAATACTTGTCCGAATCGGACTAATGCCTTGCGTCGATTCAATTTCTTAGAATCTTCAAACCGACTCAATGCTTTCTATCGGGCCAACTTAACACTTGCATCGATCTTACTCGATGCGTTCCTCGGGTCAACGTAACTCTTTGCATCAATTTGACTCGACGCATTCTCGGGACAAGGTAACTCTTGTATCGATTCGTATCGATACCTAATCGGGTCAACGCGACTCTTTGAGTCAACGACACATCATAATGCACCGTACGGAGTGGGGCATTACACCCCCCAAACACTCTCTCCTAGGGATGGCAACGGGGCGGGTAGGGGTCGGGGACCATATCCCCCATCCCCGTCCCTGTTCTCCGTCGGGTTCAATTTTTTACTCCATCCCCGTTAAACAATGCATTCTCCGTCCCCATCTCCGTCCCGTTAGCACTTTCGGGGCCGAATTTTCTCGTCTCCATCTCTCGTTCGGTTAACAATTTTATGTACATTATATGCTTAAAAAATATTTTCATTCAAAAAAATAACAAGACATGTTAATAATGGTTTTCATAAAGTAAATATATATACTACTAGATATATCAAGAGAGCATACCATTTCCAATGGCTTGCACATATGGATATAGGTATAAGTAACCGGGGTCGAGGATTTATTGGGACGGGGAGTAATATACCCATACTCGTCCCGAACCCGATCGGAGAATTTTTTTAATCCCCATCCCCTTTTAAAATTCCCAAACCCGTCCCCATCGGATAAAAAATCAGGTCCCCTCGGGTTCGGGAGGATCACTACCAAAATAAGTCATTTTAGCGACGCCCAAAGACGTCGCTAAAACAAATTACGTCGCTAACAATATTTACCGCGCAATTATCGACGTTTTGGACTTGTCGCGGAAACGTAAGTCGCTGATCTTTAAAACGTCGCCGAACGTCGCAAATACCGACGTTCACCGATGTATTATTACGTCGGTATATCCTGGGATATTACCGACGTCTACCGTCGTTTCGTCGGTGGATTAGTGACGTGTTGAAAGTCGCTACACGTCGGTAAAATCCTGGAATTATTACCGACGTCTACCGTCGTTTCGTCGGTAGATTAACGACGTGTTGAAAGTCGCTATACGTCGGTAAAATCCTGGAATTATTACCGACGTTCACGATGTTTACCGACGGTCTCCGACGTATAAGGACGTCGGTAAACGTCGGTACCCTGGAAAATTTTGCAGATTTACCGACGTTTACCGACGTACGTTTGCGTCGGTAAACGTCGGTAAATCTGCAAAAAAAAAAAAATAAAATACAGAATATCCTTTTCTTCCTGCAGTTTAAAAAGATAACCATAAAGTATAACAGATATCCAAAAAAAAATAACAAAGTCTACACACAACCATGTCCAAATAACCAAGTCTACACACAACCATGTCCAAATAATCAAAGTCTACACACAACCTTTTCTCCCTACAGAATGTCCTTTTCTCCTCGATGCTGCAGTTTAAAAATAAAATACAGAATATCCAAATAACCAAGTCTACACCAAATAACAAACTCTACAACCAAATAACCAAAGTCTACACACAACCAACAAATAGAATAGGATCCAAACATCCAAGTCTACACAACCAACAAATATCCAAGTCACAACAAAGGATGAAACAAACACAAACAAACAGTCCTAACTAGGACTACTAGGGATCTGGTACAGGAGGGGCACCGCCGCGACGAAGGGATAAGAACAACTCATACTCCTCAAGTAAAATCGATACCGATGGAGTAGGCAGTAACGTCGGTGGAGTCGGTGTCGATGAAGAAGGCGGTGGAGGCGGCGGAGTCGACGACGATAAAGGCGCACCCGGAGGACCAGCACGCTCCAACGCTGTAAGTCGCTAGTTGTATGAATCCATGGTAGATAACAGTTTATCACTGCTTTGGACCATCGAATCCGTCACCAATCTCAGCCTATCAGTCATGGTCACCTGTGCTGTCTGCAGCTCCGTCACCATGCGCTCTAACCCTCCAATGCTGCGCTCTGTCCTCTCAGTCGTTTCCATGAGCTCCATAATGCCGCGGTCGAGCGCATCCAATCGTGCTAGCAGCGCAGGATCGTCCGTAGGGTGCTGAGACTGCTCCTCGATCCATCGTAGCAAGTCGTCACGGAGAGACTCCATCATCTGGTGGACTCGGGCAGACTCCTGGGACGGCTGTGGACCATGCACACTAGCAGGAGATGCCCTAGAGGACTGGGTCACAACTAGAGCGCCATAGGATCCCGTACCGTAGTATGTACCCCTACGGAGTCCACCAGCGGCGGTCATCCACAGCTCGTCCGCCGACGGAGCTTGAGTGGGCTGCGAGGAAGTACCGGCCTCTCATGCATTAGGTGCACTAGCAGCCGACCGTTCCTGCAGCCTCTGATACTCGGCCTAGAAAGTATAGATAGTACTCTATAATTTCTAATTTCTAATTAATGTACTTATTATTACTAACTACATGAATATTTATTTGCATCATATTTACTAAGTTATATTAAAATTGACACAAAGTATTAAATTAAGATAACGTATTGTAATACTTACATAGGTCTGCTTGGCCCTCTCGTCAATAAGGTCTTCGCCCTTCCGATGGGTGGCCAGGAAGACGGTCACCATGTCGGCGTTACCGACCTTCCTTACCTGTAATTAAATATATTATCTTATTAATAATTTATCGAATTTGCATTAAAATAATATTTCTAAAAGAGAAAGACATACCAGACGACGGAAATGTTCTGTCATCGGAATCGACCCACCGTACCACTTCGAGGTATGTTGCCTAGCCGCCTTGGCCTTCTCCGACTTCTCCTTGTACCTTGGCTCGTCGAATCGAGCCTTCATCTCATTCCACTGATCAGGGGTAATCCAACCTTGGATCGGCTTTCCGCCACGATCACGATCCTTCTGATCATTAATAGTGTCGCTGATCAGCTTGGCAGCGACGGCAGAAAACATCTCCTCGATAAGCTCGGTCCGGTGCGGTAGATAGAAAAACATATCCTAGAAGAGCGCAAATCAAATATTTATCAGTTATATATAATATGAATTAATTATATGATTCATATTAAAAGCAAATATATTTTAACCTTGAAGCGCGGTAAACCAGTAGTTCTTCCTTTCGTCTGGAGCATCAGAGTAGTTAATCCAGAGACCACCATAATTATGCCTCAGCATGTGGCCTATGCATCTCTGTACCTCTGGGGGACGATATATACAGACATATTATATTCATGAAAAAAGTTAATTTATGATAAAAACAGAAAAAAAAAATTATAAACCAAAACACCTACTTTGTACCGTTGGCCCAGATCTCCGTCCTCCTCTCCTCCGGAGGTGCGCACGCATCATCTGCATGATGCTGGTCGACCGTCGGCACAGCCTCCGCCATCTGCTCATCCGTCTCCATCGTTGTATCAGCAGCAGGAACGCTAGACGGGCGAGCACTCTCAACAGGCCTGGAACTACTCATCCCAGGCGATATGCCACGTGATGTTGTCCCAGCAGGCCCAGCTACTGTCCGATATGGAGGAGTAATCGGCGACGAGGATCCAGAGCCGGTACCAGTAGGAGGTATCGAAGGAAAACCCCGTCCTCTAGCAGTACCTGTAGGAAGTACCGGAGGATCATGACCTCGTCGTCCCCCTTTTCGGAACGATCCGCGACAATCTGCCATACCTGATAACATCATATGATAATACAACAAATAATAGAGACTAGAAATATGAAAGTACAATAAATAATAGAGACTAGAAATATGAAAGTACAATAAAGACAAGATAATAACCAAGACAACATATGATGATACATTATACAATAAACATCTAAGTCCAGATAATATATTCTAGAAGAAACATCTAAGTTCAGATAAGTATATCTCTCTCAATCATCTTCAGAATAATCATCTTGTTCGTCTTCCTCGACCTCATCTTCCTCTTCATCCTCATCTTCAGTTTTATCTTCGCCTTCGTCTTCCTCTTCGGATAATTCTACATCTTCTACATTATGTGTCGTGTAATGCGTAACTTCCGTGGAGTCCACATCGACAATATTGGTTACAAGAGGTAGCTCGTCCTCCTGGTAAGCTTTTTTGTCAACATCAAAAGTATCTCTAGCTTTAGTCTTGCATACTGCCCACCAGTCAGACTTCGTTGCTCTCCGTCTCGGATAAGCTGTGAAGTACACGAGCTGAGCCTGAGTTGCTAGGACAAACGGTTCGTAGCCTTGATATCTAAGCTTGTAGTTTATATCCAAAAGACCATGCCTGTCAATTTTCCAACCTTGATTTTCAATCGGATCGAACCATTCACACTTGAACAACACGATTTTTGCAGGTTCTCTGCCATTATTATATGACAACTCCACAATCTCTCGCAAGATGCCAAAGAAAACATTTCCTGGATCGACGTCTTTGTAGTTTGAAGACTTGATACACAAACAACTATTTTTCGTGGAATCAAGATCCAGGAAGTTGTCTCTGATCGGAGCATTTGTCGACTTGAACCGAAAGCCATTGACACAGTAACTTGGCCATATTTTAACAAAAGTAATTGGTCCCTTGGCAAGAGTTCTAATTAATTCAATCTCGGATAAAATTAGACGATCGACCTGAATATCAAAGAAGAGATAATAAGTTATTTATTGCGCAGTTGCATTAGAAGAGGCCAGTAATTACCGAGCTACTTAATATTCGCTCAACCAAGAAGGAAAATGATGTCTCATTTCTTGTTCTAATGCTTCGTCTGTTAGGTAGGGTCTAACCAGCCTCAACTCATCATTATATGTGCTGGAAAACAATGAAGCAACCGCCGATTAGTACAATCGGACTTGATGCAACATGTTAAAATCGGACTTGATGCTCAACAATCTTGTAACCACCTCCAACGGTGAATGATCCTCACAACCAGGATATAATGGAGTCCTTGCATTCTCCAGCAACTCCATGAACTGTGCAGCATCGGGGTTCGGTACCTCCTCAGGTGCATCATGATCATCCGTATCAAAACTAGGCCCGGCTGTGTCAAAAACCATGTTCACCAACCCATCGTCGTAAGGAGCGTTGTTGTGGACATCCACATAAGGCTCGTACTCCGATGCTAAAGACACAAGTTCTCCGTGCTCGCTCCATTGATAGTAATTCGGCGTGAAACCCTTCGAGTATAAATGATACGTGACATCCACTTATGGATGATATTTCAAGTTGCGACATCTCACACACGGACACTTAATTTTGGTACCGTTCATGTACTGAGGGAACGCCTTGGCAAACTGCAGGAACTGGTGTACACCCTCTATGAATTTATCCCGCACACTGCACATGTCATCAGGATGACAATTGTACATCCACGAACGATTCCGCAGATAGTAATTCAGCTCCATAATTCTGTAAGATAGATACATCAAGGTAGTGAATGATATACAAGTGTCAAAGCTTTGAAATAGTAGGTCAACCGAGGGATAGAGTTAATTGGAGGAAGTTACTGGGGAAAGTGAAGACCGACATGAACTGATGACGCACGAAAATCAGGGTCTCAAAGCTGAAACAAGTTAAGTTGTGCTTTGAAAAAAGAACTCTTGCAAGCTCTTTGTTCACAAAGCAAGCTATAAATAGAGAATACAGAACAAAAATCGAGTTCGTAACTCAATTATAGAGCATACAAGAGTCGTAAACTCGAGAGATGTTCTGCATTCGTTATATCTTTCTTTGTGCACAAAGAGCTTAACAAGAATAGAACATATCCAAAACACAACTTTACTTGTTACAACTTTGATCCCCAAATTTTCGTTTGTCAGTTCATACGGTCTACACTTTCCGCAGTATATGTACACATGACATTTTACGTTAAATGGTCAGAGATTATCGGTCATCTTCTTTTCGCATTGCTAACTTTTGTTTCGCGTGTTTGTGCGTGCGGTGGTCAGAGATTATCGCGGCGGCATATCACCCGTGTCTACATAAGGACGTCGCTACAATATTTCATATAGGATTGGCTGCTCGATCGATTTCATTTTTTCACCCAAAATTTTTGTTCTCCCGCCTCCTTCCCCCTCGACGAGCTCCTCCCCCTCGGCGACCCCCTCCTCCCTCAGTGACCCCCTCCTTCATCGGTACAGCGATCGCGGCGGCATATCACTCAAAGGCTGAGTTGTATAAGTCAAGTTTTAGGATATTAGTCTATATATTATGTATAGTCCAACCGAGTCAATTCATTGGCCAACTGCCTTAAGCCTATTGATGACGACCGCCTCTAGTCTGCCGACGGTGGAAAGTGCTCCATGGTCGTCATCTCTTCAACTCATCATCTCTACAGTTGTTGTCCGCTTCGAGCCTCCTAACAATTGTTGTCCTTGAACAATAATACTAGAGAGCTGGGTATGATATGACTAGCTACGCACTATGGACTGCATCACCATCTCGCAATACGTTCATGCTATAAAGATAATGGGGTAACTCTATAATCTGATATTCTTGTCCTAGAGCATGCTATATCTCAATCCAAACAAGTAACAAAGATATGACAAATATGAGCAATAATAAGGTGTCCTAAAATACAATCTCATAACTAACCAAGTCACTCTGCTTGGTGACTGGGCAAAATGTTGTCTGAACGACATATCGTCGGCATGTTTTTGCCACAAGAAATTGTAGGAATGGGACTTTTGGTTTGTCCAGTCTATTCCACGGGTGCTAGTTTGGGTCCTTGGCATTGCCAATGGCTTGAGGGTCTAGAACGGTCTGAACATGACTTGATTATTAATTAAAACATTAAAAACACGGTTAGGGTTAGGGTTTACCTGATCAACCGTGGCAGGAGGGGAGGGGCAATGGCGAGGAGGAGCGGCGACGACGAGGGGGAGCAGCGGTGGAGGTGGCTGGAGCTGGCTCTGGCGAACGGGAGGGACGCTCGAACGAGGGATCGGGCGCGGCGATGACGAGGGGGAGGAGGGGGTCGACGGTCTCCGGAGGAGGGGGTCGGGGAGCGGCGGTCACCGAAGGAGGGGGTCGGGGAGCTGATGGGGGGAGGGGGAGGGTTGGGGAGAGGAGAGGGAATGGTTTGGGTTGGGGAGAGGAGAGGGGTCGCCAAGTGGGTGGGGGTCGCCGAGGTCGGTGGGGGTCGCCGAGGGCGGTCGGTCGGGGGCCGAGGGGGGTGGGGTCGTCGGATCGGGGTCGGGGGGGGGGAAGGATGAAAGAAATTTGGGGGCAAAAATAATGGGGGGAATGAAAACTCGAACCTGACCTATATTTTCAATTTAGCGACGTCATATTAGAACGTCGGTAAATGTCGCTAATATCAGTGATATTAGCTATGAAGTAATAAATACGTCGGTAAACGTCGCTAATATCACTAATATTAGCGACGTTTACCGACTTATACGCGACGTGAGCTCTTTAAAACGCAAACGTAGTTTAAATACGTCGCAGAACGTCGCTGTCAGTCGCTAATAATGACGTCTTGCGACGCTATAAAAAAATGTCGCTAAATTATTTTTTTCCTACGATGTTTTCTTAAAACGTCGCTAATTACGTCGGTAATATGACTTATTTTGGTAGTGGATATTGCCATCCCTACTCTCTCCCATTTCATTTCCTCATTTCCTTTCTCTCTCTTCCAAATTCTCTAAAACCCTAAAACCCTAGCTCTGCCTCATCCCTCTCCGCCGCCTCCCAGTCGGCTCCCGTCGACCCCCTCCTCCGCCTCCTCCCCCTCCACCGCCATTGCTCGTCCAGTCCATCCTCGACGACGCTGCCTCCCCCGACAACCCCAACCGCACCGTCAGGAACTGCCTCGAGGGGCTCTCCTATGTCGCGGCCCTCCTCGGCGCCCCCCGTCGGGCGTCTTCGAGGGCCCGATCGCGCTGGGCGATGCCCGCACGTGGGCCAGCGCCGCGCTCCTCTACCAGTTCGGCTGCTGGTCCAGCCTCAAGAACGTCAACGACACGCGCCAGGTCGCGAACGCGATCTTGGACCTCCACGTCGGGAGATGGTCCGCTGCGGGAAGCCGTGGATGATGTCCTTCCGGACGTTGCTCCGGCGGGAGGAGGGAGAGGCGCTCGCAGTTTCACCAATCGGCCTCTAGAACAAAAATAGGACTGCCAACTTGTTGGCAGTCCTAACGTAATGTAGGACTGCCAACTTAGTTGCACTCCTACTTGTTGAAAAAATTTGGGCTAGCCCCAAGTAAAAAAAATGAATGACAAACTTGTAATTTTTTGGAACATTTTTGGGATAGCTCCAAGTAAAAATAGTAGTGCCTTTAGAAAAAGCTTATAATTATATATACATTATTATCCTATATGATTTTTTTTTGTATTTTTTTATAAAACACAAACCGGGTAGTACTGAACCGGAGAAAGTAAACCGGCCCCATTCGCTTTTGCCATCGGTTCAACTCTCTTTCTTCAACCGACATCACCGCAGATTTCTCTCTCTCCTCCCACCATAGACTCCTTTCGTCCTAATAGTCAAAATTCCTAGAGGGAGAATATTAGGGTTAGGGTTAGAGGTTTTTTGCGATGCTGTCGAGCCACCTCCAGAACGGGATCGAGACCGCGCGGCTGGTCTGGTCGCGGCTGCCGAGCGGGGAGGAGGCCGCGGCGGCGGAGGAGGAGATTGCCGGGAGGATCAGGGCCTCCGGCGGGACCGAGAGCCTCGACTACGAGGTCGTAGAGAACCACGCCTACAGGCAGGATCAGGTCCGTGTCCGTGTCCTTCTGTGTCCGTACGTACCTTCTGTGTCCGTACGTAATTCTGTCGTTAATAGAAATCTTTCTTTTTGTTGTGTGTTTTTTCTTGTCGACAGGCGGAGAGGGGGAAGCTCTTCCTTTGGTACCATGTAATGGTCAAGTGGCTCTTCTCCTTGCTCGTCGGGATCGGTGAGTACTAATCTCCATGGTTGCTGTTGATAGTATAGTTCAATAGTTTTTTGGACAGTACATTTTAGTTCGATAAGTACGACCTTGTATACAGTTTTGCCTACATGGCTTTAGACATCCACCAAATAGGCAATGAATCGACATTGTGGAACTTGAATTCCTTCTAGGTCAGAATTGAGATTTTCAACCTATGTCGTTAGCATCTTACAATACGCGATAGGTATCGTATGATACTTGTCGATGTACTACCATTTTGATCGGTATCTGTTGATACGATACATTTAGGCTGAAGTGTAGTATCATTTTTTTTTACTTGAATCGTATAATGTATACTTAAGAATATGGATTTTGGATCTATATATTAAGAAAATGATTCTCGGACTAGATAAAGCTGTAGAGATGAAACAAATCAATATTTATGATGTTGGATCATGTTCCTATATGGATTTAGAAGTACAGACCTTAACACCTAGAGTTACTGTATCATACGACGCGGCACATGCTACGCCGCACAAGCAAATGAGACATGGTACGATACGCAACTTGACAACCAAGGATTAATTTTTTTCCCCTACAAAACGTACTTTTGAAACCAAATTGATGTCCTCTTTGAAATTGCCATCCTAAGATGCGACTTCAGCTAAAATAGCGTTTGGGTGGACTAGACTTTTGCAGGAACACGATATCTACTGCTGAAATCGGGTTATAAAAAAGCAATTTCAAAAAAGAATTTAGTTTGGTGTTGATATAAAAAAGAATCAGGTTTTATGGAATGTTTTTCAAACTAAGTTAACTAACATCGTGTTAGTCGAACTTCCGGGAATTTCATATCCTTTTGCTCCCTGGTTACATTTTTTGCTGATACTAGAGTAAACAAGGAATAGAAGGGGAAATGATCAGGTTTTAGTTCTGTAGTTACCTAGAAAGTCATGCACTAAAATGATTCGTGTCAAATCGGTCACGTCTTCTGTATTACATTTGTGCAATATACGTATTGGCCATGACAGAAATGCTCCAAAATACACTAGGACATGCCAAAGTATATGGTATGTCCGTTCGCCGTGCCTGTATTATGAACTTTTGCCCACATGACTTGACATTTGACACAGTCAAGTGGCTCTTCTCCTTGCTTGTCGGAATTGGTCACTAAGATTGCTCAATTTTAGTCCCCAAATTGGGAAGTTGATGTCCTTCTACTCTCCTGTGGTTGTTTTTCTCGGGCATGAATACAACACAATACGGACTCGGGGACACTGTCACAGCACATATATTTGGCATAACATAGTGTATTTTTGAACATGTGTCCAACACGATGCAACACACACACAACACTGATTTTTGGAGTGTCTGTGCTTCCTACATGATATATTGGCAAGTTATCAATTTTAGTTCAATAGTTACATACAAATCCCCACATGATATCAGTATCTTAAAACACATACATTTTCATGTCTTTTATTCTTGAATGGAGCTTTGTTTACTGATAGTAGATGACAATAGCTGCACTGCATGGCACAAGTACAACTTGACACAATTCATATTTTGTGCTAGTTTAGTTTGGAATTTCTGTCTTCTCCAGTATTTTATTTTGCATGGACATGAATATGACATGACACAATATGGACACGGACACGGGACACCACACTTCTTTGGTGCGTCCTAGTGTATTTTGGAGTCTATATTGTGTCCAAATATGTCTGACTCTGTACGGAGTCTACGGACATGTCCCCATTCCCAAAATTTGGAGCGTCAGTGCCTCCTAGACAAAAAATGTTAAACACGTAAGATACTGACACGACACCAACTTTTGCAGTGTCCATGCTCCCTAGATGAATAGCATGGCAAATTCTCAAATTTAGTTCAGTAGTTGTGATCTTGTATACAACTTCCCCCGAATTGAGTTTAAAGTTTTAAACATCCAGCAAATATCCTAGCAACCAACGTTGTGACCACTGCCTTACAATAGTTCCTTTTCATTGTTGCTTTTTACTAATATAGTTCTTTTATTTGGAAGTAAAGGAATATTCCATGGAAGGAAATGTGAAATTCATTCTTGTAACTAACTAAAACTATGAAGAACATTTCCTATGGGTTTTGATACGAGGCCGTATTGTTGCATCCTCGATGCCTTACACGAACTACATATATAATGTATTCCATATTTTCTTCTTATTATTATGCATGGAGCCAGTTTCTCAGAGAGGTCAACTTGTGTATGGTGTTGTTTTTGGCTTCTATGGGAATAATGTGATCTTTGAGTACCTTTTTCTCTTTCTGAATCATGGGTAGAGGTCTATTTGGACTCCCAACTTCTCTAGAGAAATAAAAACTGTATAATCCAAGTAGATCTGATTGAATCAAGCAGTGTGAGAGAATGTATTTTCATACTTAGTTGGCTATTTAAATTATTTAAAGAGCTCACTTTTGTGAACGTTAGATTATTGATTGCACTTTAGTATGTAGCATATGGTTAACCAAAAAAAATATGAAATCATATATTTACCATAGCCAATAACCCTTACATAAATCAGTTAAATACTATGAGTACTCCAATTAGGAACTCACCGCGTTGTACAGGTACTCCTTGGGTACTTGTGGGTACGTATCGCATACGTACCCAAGATTTTATTTATTTGTATTTTCAATTTAAATTTTGGGTGCTTCATGGATACTTCTTTGGTTATCTCTACTGTTACTTGGTAGTGCAAGTCATATGACCTTATCCTTCAAAATATAACTTGGATAATTTTGATCTAGAAATTTAACTTTAAAAAGAGCTTAACTACATATTTCAAACTAAAATTCATGTGATGATTATGGTCTAAGAGATTTAGACTCTTAATTTTCAGTATTACTTAAGAAGTTTGATGTCATGATTCATGAAGTGATGGGGATACTTGACCTGTGTGTGTGTGTGTGTGTGTGTGTAAGACCCGAGTGGGCGGTGTTCGATTCCTGGTGGGAGCGAATACCAACAATTACCTCTTACAATATATATATATATATATGGCGAAGGCTTGGAGACATATGAAGCCTTGCTTACCGGGTGGAGGTTTGAGTACTGCTGGTTGAAGTGAGTAGTGTGTGTATATATATATGGGAAAACGGGATATGAGCCAATGACTCGTGTTGTAGAATGAGTCATTGACATGTTGGACCAATAGGAGAAAAGTTTCAAAAATGGAAAACAACATTGCCATGTTGGACCATGTTGAAACTTTTCTTCCATTGGTCCAACATGGCAACGACTCATTATACAATATGAGCCATTGGCTCATATCCCGTTTTCCGTGCGCGCGCGAACACACACAGACACATATATATATGTACACCCCAACGTACATGTACCGTAGATATTTAAAATTGCCATATCGACGTACTGGGTACTCGTACCAGTACCTACGCTTTATAGGTTAAATACTAGTGTCATTTGTTACTTGAATTTTTTTACTCTGCTTCTCTTTGCTGGATTATTCTTAAATATATTTGTCCTTTAATTAGCATTTTATTCGCTTAATATATTGACCTTGTTCTTTTCTACTTCGGAGCTAACTTGATCTTTCTTGACTCAATCATGTATGAAATTTGTTTTGCATACTACAATAATGTGGTAAGCTATTATTGGTTTGTTTTTACCTGCTCATCGGTGGATGTATTCTTTTCCAGAAATTAAAGATTGATCACTATGTCATTATTGTCCTTAATATTATATTTCACTTTCAGGCACTGGATTAGCTGCAGTTTTTATTAATCTAGCTGTTGAGAACTTCTCTGGCTGGAAATATGCTGCAACTTTCTCCATAATACAGCACTCATATTTTGCGGGTTTCTTGGTGTACATTATATTCAATCTGGCTTTGGTCTTTTCTTCTGTATTTATCGTCACACAGTTTGCACCAGCTGCAGCAGGATCTGGTATTCCAGAGATTAAAGGCTACTTAAATGGTAAGCTTTGATTGCTTCAGTACTCGTCCACATAATGTAATATTGATACATTTGAAATTTGAATAAACATGCAGGGGTTGATACACATGGAATACTTCTCTTTAGAACATTGATTGGAAAAGTATGTCTCAGAACATATTTCTTACTAATCTGCTGAAATTAGTATTCTGACGGATCTACACTGCTTTCTCTATATACGAACAGATATTTGGGAGCATTGGGTCGGTCGGAGGGGGCCTTGCTCTAGGAAAAGAAGGTCCTCTTGTTCACACTGGTGCTTGTATTGCTTCCCTTCTTGGACAAGTATGTTCTTGTTGCTCAGGAAGTTGGCTTACGTCCTGTGATTTCTTACTTGTTTAGAAAGCTTTCCTTGTTTATTACATGTGAATACGGGGGCTTTAGTTATGGTATTTTCCATATCCTTGATACCTTCAATTCCTGCTTTTCTTCTATTTATAATTTTGTTACTAAAGTGTATGCACTCGAGCAATTAGGTAGGTTGGCGAAGGGGTTTGAAATTGAAACTTTGCACCAAACCATCTTCAGTGTTTTAATATCAATTGAGTCAATTTTTTTGTATTGCCAAATAGACTTTGAAGTGCTTTTTATGGAGGGTGTGTAACAGTCTTCCTTTCTCTATATATTGTTACGCAGCATTGTTTATGCATTTTAATGGTCCATAAAGCAGCTGTTTCTTATCACTTCTATTTTTAATTATTATAAACCTTATATGGAAGAATATAAACAACAAAATATGTCCTAAATTTTCACTTTTTTCTCTAATTGGCTTAACAACCTTAATAGAAAATGATTCTTGCTGCCACTTTGATTTTGACTTTTCAGGATCCATATTTTAAGCAGTATTTCCCTCGTAGATTGTTAAGCAAGTTTCCTTTGCATACTTTGTTCCACAATTACATGTAACTCTGTTTCTTTTCTCAAACAAGTTAGGATGTTCATGTTACCAATTACCTGAGTGCTCCGTGTTGCATTTTATGTGCTACTAGAGTACTAGGTTATAACATAGACTAAAATGTATAGCTATATACGATCTTGTTCCACTCCAGGTCCGATGGTCGTTGTCATTTTATTTGAAAGTCAGTACACCAGAGAGTTATAGTTGTTGTGTGAACAGCCTGCTACCTTCCCTTGCACACAATAAATCGTTTGATGTAAATGCTTTTTCAAATAAGTCCTACACATGTAATTGTAGATCCTCACGGAAAACCTAAAGGTGGCAACAAGACAAGCGTTCATTGTTGGTCATGTGAACATTAGATCTCGATTCTCTCAAAACATGAAATATAAAAGCCGGTGTATCGGTCATACCAGAACTCTTAAGCACATTTGGTATACACCTATATCTGTTTGAAATAAATGCATATATTTTCCCTCCAAAAGGTACCTTACTAGTGTACTTTTGTCAACACTTGTTTAGTACATACTTGCAGTTTGGTCAAGAGTTGTTTGATACATGTTCATCTACTAAGTTACCCTGTCAGCTCAGTAGCTAAGATCCCATGTCTTGTCCTCAACTCGCATGACTTCATTTCTCATAGTTGCATCCTGCAGTATATACAAAAATATTTTTGAAGTAAAAGTGAATACCAGGTGGTGTCAAAATAAAGAGTTATTTGTATTTACCCCCCCCCCCCCCCCCCCCCCCCCAACCCCCCAACTCTCAAAATTTAGGTTTTTTTTTTTTTTTTGGGGGGGGGGGGGGGGGGGGGGTGTGCGGTTAACTACAATTATAATTAATGGTTTATGAAGGAATGGGTGTGTGGGGAGATATGATTAGCAAATGGGTTGGGGGGGGGGGGGGGTAAATACAAATAAATCCAACACTTCTGCGATCATTTCATGCACCTCCTGTGCTGTAATGATCAACCCTAATGCTTGAGAAGAAGTTCGAAGGTCTCTATTATTAGATTTATTTTGTATTAAATATATTTGCTTTCTTCCATTTTTTTCTGTAGGCTGCATCATTGTTGTTTGTGGGCCAAAGTGTATTGAGTTTTTTGAAGACTTTTCATTTTAGTAGCCTGATTTCTTGCAGATACTTATTTAGTACTTTTGTATCTCTGCTAACTGGTTATAGACTTAGCCAATGCCTTTGATCAACTGAAGTTCTGTATATACGTACATAAGACTTTGTTTTAAAGATAAGGTAGATTTTTTTTTTTTTTTTAGCACAACATGATTACCTTATGACGATCTGAGTATTCGCAGGGTGGATCGACAAAGTATCATCTAAGTTCAAAGTGGTTTCGTGTTTTTGAGAGTGATCGTGATCGCCGTGATCTTGTGAGTTACTTCTATCCCCTTGTAAAAGGAAGTCGGAACTTAATTGATTTATGACATCGTTGGATTTCTTTTTTATTCTCTTGTGGTGTTTGATTAACTATTCTCCCTTTAATATGGTATTAATTTATTCCTGTCATGCTGAACTATAGGCTACATTCTGAAACATGTGTTTGACACTTAATACAGAAAATTGCTCAGGAGAAATTACCTAAACCACTTGCTCCTCTAGATACAATAAGTTTACACCTTAGCGGATCATGCTGTAGTTCAATTTGATGTAGTTGAAGAACTCCATTATCATCATAATGCATCATGCAAGCCTTCTACTAGAATGTAGTTGGCTATGGAGCATGAGAAAGCTCCACAACAGAATTGGCAAACTTTTATGACCGAATGCCAACCAGATGAAGACTCTCTGTATGGAGCATGAGAAAGCTCCACAACAGAATTGGCAAATTTTTATGACCGAATGCCAACCAGATGAAGACTCTCTGTGCTGGTGCCAAATTTGTAACCAAGGTATCTAGTAGCAAGAGAAGCTGTACCTACAAGGCTAGTGGGTGGTAGGTAAACCTACTTCTTTGATCATGCATTTTGCTCATGCTACTAAAAAGCACTCTCTCAAGTTCATCTAGACTAGGAAAGTGTCTAGATGAAGAAACTAACTTAATGCTATTTACTCTAGGGAGTTGCATTTGTCACATGTACAACTCTAAAATCTTATAAATAATTCTGTCAAATTGGTATATACTAACTAATTTGGAGAAGCTTTAGTTCCTAGATTATATGATCAAATTTATAGTCTAGTTGATCGTTTTGTAAATTTGCTAGTTTTCGGTTTTAGTTCAATAATGACCATGTTGCGTCGTGTTGTAGTTATGCCTGTGGAGCACAGCTATCTGTTATCTATGATCAGCAAATAAAGCAACCATGGGAGAGCAAAAGGACATTGAAGTTTGTGTTTTAAGATATATTGTATTAACTACTTTATCAAATTGGTATTTGTAACCTCGATTGCAAAATCCTTAGTTTCTGAGTATATAGTGAGATAGCCAAGTAACATAATGACTCTTAAGTTTCCATTATCCCTTGATTATGGCCTCCGAAAACGACATGAGGTGTCCATGGCGATGCTTCTTCCTCTTCAGTCTGACAGAAGGTGTTCATGGTGATGCCTTCTAGACACCACGATATCTCTCCGACGCGAAGAATTACTTTCAATGGTCCAATGCTGTAGAAAATGTTTTAAACACAAAGGCCTTTATCGTCACTTGACGGAGTCACCACTGGACTCCAAGGATCCCTAGTATGCCTTTTGGTTTCAAAATCACAATAAGGTAATTGTTTGGTTGTCTAACTCTATGGGTGCTCGTTGCTATAACTCTATTATGTTTTTGAAAACTGTCAAGGCAATTTGGATGCATTCTTGGTCCCTATACTCGTTCGAAGATAGTCTTCAGAAACTTTATGACATCTTTCTGGAGAATATTTGCAGGAGTTTGATGCCCTCTTCGACGACCTTCTTGAACAATGGAATTTCTTTCAATCAATCAATCTCCGATCATGCTGTTATTCGCCAACAATGAGAGGCCCTAGTTGACATCCTTCTCTTGGCTTGATTACTGTATACTTTTGGGGACGTCCGTTCACTTGTTCTCTCTCAACACAACTCTCATTCTCTGACGACTGTTATGTCGACGGTTTATCGTTTGCCTACGCTTTCTTCCACCCCTGTTGAGTCCGTGTTAAGTGCCTTTGTTATCCGTAGTCAGGACCGTGGTGATCGTTTTCAGTCTAGACAAGACACTTCTAATTCTTTTTACGGAGGCAGAGGTGTTACTCGTGGGCGTCCTCGCTCAAGATTGAGGACGCTACGTCCGTGGTGGTCTATATTATTCCTATTGCGATTTGCGGAAACAATTATCCCGAGGACCGATGTTAGGAAAAGCATGGTTACCTAGAGGAAACGCCTATTGCATACACGCATCTACCGCTACTATTGCTCCTATGCCTTCTCCACCTAGTGGCCATATGCCCTTTTCCAATAATAAATGGGCCAGTTGCATTAAAATCCTCTCCTCTGTAGCTCCGGCGAATCTTTCCACTCCATCAAGTATCTCTCTTTACTCGTTCTCTTTTGTGGGTTGTTGATTCCGGCACCTCGAACCATGTCTCGTGACGGGCCCTCAAATGAGGCTTCTCATGTTTTATTCACATCAGAAAACTAATTCTCTCTGAATTTCAATATGCACAATCTCCACATATGTTATACCATATGCACAATGTTTCATAATAGCACAATATAATTGTAACCATATGCTTAATCCCTAAGTAAGTATGTGTGACATGTTGCAACTATGCTATCCCTGTCTATCTGAACTAGAACAAAGCACACAGGCAAGGTTGTGTTATTTGAAGTTGACTCCAGATAGATATATTAGTATTTATGCCACCATTTTATCCCTTCATATACACCAATTATCGTTGTTGTATCCAGGAACTTTAGATAATACATACTGAGAGTATCTAGTGTGAATCAGGCTGCACCTCTAAAGGATCCACACTTGTGCAATGGGTTTTGAAGAATCTGTTGTTCATGGGGGACCAACATGCAGTCAGTTATGAGACCCTCTCCTTCAATATATTGATGTTCATTATCTCTCCTTTGCCCATTTTTATGCATCTAGTTCTCTGATTTTCTGATGACATTTTACAGACGAGAAAAATCCTTTGGCTTTCTTTCTCATGTGTTTACAAATCTACAAAAAAACTGCTACTGTACTTAGCTTAGTTCAACAAAAGTTTTCCGCATGCCAATTGATTATTTTATTTCTCTTCTATACTAACTCTTACCTATCTTTTGTTTCTCCTCTGGAATATTACATTGTCTTTACATTGAAACTCTATAGATATTGTTGTTTGAGTATTTAAAATTGCTACATCTAAAGTGAAATTTCTGGATCAATATTGTTGGAAGAAGCTTGTGCTTAAATTTCAGTATCACTACCGTAATGCTCAATCAAGAGCTACTACCCTTCACCATCTTAATCATACCCTTATTAGTTATTATTCATTAAACAATTAGGTGCTGTTTGGTTCAAGTTTTAGAGACTTGGGGATGAGTTTTGGATTTCTTACCCATGTTTAGTAAGTGTGGGATCAATCGGAAGGGAATATGGGGGGACTTTAGATTCCCACATATGTAGGAAAGTAAAACCCAAACCCCCCCCCCCCCCCCCCCCCCCCCCCCCCCCCCCCCTCCGAAATATTTTTGCTTTCCTGAAAATGTTGGTGTGTGCATTAATTACATTTTTTTTTTACAGTAGTACCCTCAATGATACTAATTGAATTTATGTAATAATAACATAATGAAATTGATGAAAGGATATTTATGGAAAACTAAACAAATTAAGATTTCTATTCCTGTCTGAACCAAACATGGGAATGAAAAAATTGAATTTTTTCGGACTACATATTCCCAAGTCCAACCTAACCAAATATGGGTATAGGAATGTTGAATTCCTTTCCCATGGAAAATGAATGGGATGTTGATTCCTAGGAATACAAAACCTTCATCCAAACGCCCCCTTAGATCCAACCACCATTATATTGTTTTCTTAAAGAATACTTTTCACATTTGTAAACATCATGACCTTTAAAATTGACTCCTTTACAAAAAGAGGAGCTAAGATTTGCTTGTCCTACATGCTTTAGGAACTACTGTATCTGCAACCGTTCTTCATCTGAGATTGTTTTACCAGTAAAGCTTACTCTTCCTTGAAACCAAACCGACTTTTTGCTCTCTATGAACATTTACTCTTTTGGGTTGAATGCAGAATCTCCATCCTACTCATTTTCTGACTCCCACAAGTCCTGTATTACGACCAACAATTTTTTAGGTGCTGATTTCAGTTCTATTTTCTTGGGGGGGTGGGGGGGGGGGGGTTGGGGGGTGGGGAGGGGTGCATTACTTGTGAAATTATAATCAGGACAGTCTCAGTGCGTAAACTTAAATTACTACCAATTTCTTGACATCTATATCATTACTTCCTAATGGCATTGTTGTTCTCTTTTTCTTTTTCTGTTATCTAACATATGGATGATGCAAGATGAATTAATTATCAGGGTATTGACAATAAATCTCTATGATATATAGGAAGTATAAAGGTTAACACAAAATGGCTTATTATACATTTAGGGAACTGCAATTTTTAGTAGTAAAAACCTACTTTATGTATCATTTTTTTTTGTCAATGCAAAAGATAGAAACATAGAATATTAATGTAAACCAATTAGGATAGTTTGATTAGAGGGCATCGTCTGGTGCAACAGTAAGGCCTGTTGCGTGCATCCTGGAGGATGTGGTTTTGAGTCACTGAAACATCCTTTCCATATATATCGGGGTTAGGTTGCATACATCTTGACCCTACCTAGACCCTGCATAAGTGGGGGCCTTGTGGCACTGGGACACCCTTTTTTGTAATATGTTTTCTTCATGGATTACATGATGTGCTGCTACCAGTGCTTATAGTCTTGTGTTAATGCAAATTTGTAGGTGTGCTAGTGTCAACTTTCATCTGCCTACTTCAAAATTGTTATTTTTTGCCTTCCATTGTGATTATTTACTTTTATGATTAATTGATTGTTTTTTTGGTATGCGAAAGGTAACATGTGGATGTGCAGCTGGTGTTGCTGCTGCCTTTAGAGCTCCAGTCGGTGGCGTTCTCTTTGCTCTAGAAGAAGTTACCTCCTGGTAAGGAAGCCTAAACTTGATGTTTTACAAAATTCTTGGCTTGGTCATTTAAAAGTTGCCACCCTGCGTAACCTATAATATATCAAATTCATAAAGTTACCAGTTAGCATTATAAAGAGGAAGGATTTTACACAAGTTTATCAGCAAAAAAATCATCAACTTGGTTCATGTTTTGTTGATATAATGCTGGGACACTATTTTCTTACCTTTAGCTCAGTAGTTGCACTTATCTTAGAGTAAATCTGCATTTTGTTTGTCTCACCATCATCATCATCCAAGTCTTCTCCCACCTTAGTGGGGTGGCTATGGAACATAAGAAAGTTCCATATAAGATTTGATAGTTTTATAACCGGTTGTCGACCTGACGTCAACCATCTATTATGGTGCCAAATTCCTAGCCAAGGTAGTTATGAGCATGAGAGGGTCATTCCATAGAAACCTAGGTGGCCAATCGACATTTAGGTAGACCCACCTTTTGGATTGCAGTTCAAGCTCATGCACCCAAGGAGCACCCTCCAAATTCTCCTAGGCTATAAAGAATCTAGTTGAAGCGAAGAGATAAGATGATACTAATTGTTAACAGGGAATTGCTTTCTTCTTTACGACACATTACGCCAAAGAGTGAAGGAATGACATTCCCAACTGCCTTTGTTTTTTCTGCATCTAAATTATATAAAGTTGACACTGAGAAGACATGTTTAAAGAAGTGCCTGCTCACTCCCTAGTCCCTATAGAACATAGTTTAAAGAACTTTTATATTAATTTGGAAGACTATCACTAGTTGTCATTCATGTACTCGTGGAGAAATTGAGTTGAACTTGTGCTCACTTTTAGTACATTTATTGGAATATCATCTTCATACATTTTCTGAAAATCTGTTTAGAGAATACAAATATGTCACATATTGAGTTGTTTTCCCCGTTGTTGATTGTTGAGTTGCAACATTTTTACCTTAAGACTGGAATGTATATGTTTCTAAAGGTTCTCATTTCCTGAAGGTGGAGAAGTCAGCTTATGTGGAGAGTTTTCTTCACCTCCGCTGTTGTGGCTGTTGTGGTACGTTCTGCAATGGGGTGGTGCAAGAGTGGGAAATGTGGGCATTTTGGCTCCGGGGGTTTCATCATCTGGGAGATACCTGAGTTAGCATCCTAGCTTATTTCCCAATCTTCATCCTTCCAAAAATATCCTCTTCCTTTATTCTAACTAGTTCTATCTCTCTCAAAGTGGTCAAGAAGACTACTCATTTCAGGAATTACTGCCGATGGCCATTATTGGTGTTATTGGTGGTCTTCTTGGTATGCTTTTTACTAGCATGCAACCTTAATATGTATTTATCTATCTGTGCATCCTTTCTAAGGTTGAATTAACTGCTAGTACACTTTTAAATTCTTGTTTTTTCAGGGTCGTTATTTAATCAGCTAACTCTTTATATAACTAGCTGGCGTCGAAAATATTTGCATAAGAAGGGCAATAGAGTGAAGGTGTGTTATGCAATTACTTTGTGATAGTTCTTTTTTCCCCTTATAAATTGCTTTTTTACCTTTTAGCAATTAACATGATGTGTTTATGCGGTTGTAACTCTTGCAGATAATTGAAGCATGTCTTCTGTCTCTGCTAACATCAATTATTTCCTTCGGATTACCACTTCTAAGGAAATGCAGTCCATGCCCCAACTCAGAAGCTAATCCTGGTATTGAATGCCCTCGTCCACCTGGAATAGATGGAAATTTTGTAAATGTGAGATCTCCATCAGAAATGTGTGTTTACACCTTTAATGTTCTAGTACCTGTTGTATTGATGGCCGGAACATACCTTAAGGTATTGTTTGGGAAGAGGGGAAAATGGGGGGAAGGAAAATGTTGAGGGAAAAATGAGAGGATAACTAAATAGTGGTGTTTGGGAAGGGGGGAGGGAAAATGAGGGAGAAGAATTTGTGAGGAAAATTCATATGGGTCCCACTCACAAATTTTCCTCCCAAAAGTGGGAGGAAAATGGGAAGCGTTGAGAGGATTGTGGCAGAAATTACCCAACTATCCTTCAAAAAAGTAAGTAACAATTATGATTTGGAAAAAAAATCAAGGAATAATTGGTAATTATATCTTTATCCACAAACAACAAAAACATATTTTTAAACTTTTCCTTCCCCTACTTTTTGGTCATCCAAAAGTGAAGGGAAGATTTACTTACCTTCATTTTACTCTCCTCCATTTTCTTTCCCCTCAAATTTTCCTTTCCCTCCTCAAAAAAGTTCCCAATTACACTGTAAGGATAGTCATTTTCGTTACTTAGGGCCAGTCTCCATCTTACTGAGATTGAGGAGTATCTTTTCTATATAATTTAAGATGGATGATTGAATATGTTTCTGTCATGGACATGATCCAACATTATGAAATACAATGACAGTGGCTTGGCAGTTATATTGGCTTGTCCATGCCCCCCTCCCCCTCTTGGCACTGATTTTGATGAGTTTGTGGTTCTAGGTTGAAAAGGAGAATATTATGCATGGAATAGAAGACGCATAAGGGACAGGGTGACACGGGGCACTGTCGACTTTGGCTTGGTTGTGTCCAACATTTTCATGCCGTGTTCAACATGTAGATGTCAGTGACATTGGTGTGCCCATGCTCCATAGAGTAGACTAGTAGTATGCGGTTGTAGAACACCCTCGGACTCCAAGGGGAAAGGTTATGCGAGCTATCATGCTTCATGACCTAGAATGTTGGGCAACCGACCAATGCAGACTTGAATTAACAGTAATTAGAATGTGAAATGGACGGGTAGCACACACCTGAAAGATGGAATAAAAGTCTCCCCTGTGTGAAGCTAGAGGTAGCTTTTACTCAGGAAAATTATTTCAGATGGTTTATGGATGCTAATGGTCCATGGATTTGCTGGTGAGGATTGATACTATCATAATTGAAGAAGCTTTATGTTGCATAGATACATCTGTAGAGGGCAGACTGTACGTATGACGTAATGACACAATAATGGCTAGAAGTATATGTCAACCAACAATATCTGTACATGAAAAGCAATATCCTTAAGTAGTCATTTCTAAATTTAGTCTTGACTGAATGTTCCATCCATGTTACCTAACTCCAAGATTTGATAGGGCCTTATTTGTTGATGTGTTTCATAACTATTTCTACTTTTTTGTTTTCTAATACTCTAGTATTGCATGCAGTTTTTCTGTGCCAATGACAGAGAATACAATGATCTGGCAACCATTTTTTTCAATACCCAGGTTTGTAAATTTTGGTAAGGCTGATCTTTTATATCAGTTACTTTATTTCTTCCTTATTTCTCTGATATTTATATAATAAATATTTTGCAGGATGATGCTATACGCAATTTGTTCAGTGCAAAAACATTTCACGAGTATAGTGCTAAGAGCCTCCTCACGTTTTTGGTAGGGACCTGATTTCGATGTACAGTAACTAAAATTTCCTGCATGCTACCTTAGGTGATGCTTTCATATACGAAATTGATGACGGCACAAAGGTGCAGCTGACGTTGTAATATTATCCTTTTTGTGCTTAATGTTCTTCTGTTCCCCATGTTCATGAGGCTTTCTCACCTTGTATTAAATAGCCTAGCTAGCTGGATGTTGTATTCTTTTGCTCTATTCATTAAAAAATTGTGTTATAAGGTATATGCTAGCCTCCTCTTGAATGTCATTGAATATAACCGTCAACGAATGAAAGTCTCCAAGGAGTTTTATAGATTATTACACCTGATTGTTGAATTTATTTGTGTGCATCCAATCTGTAGGAGTGTTTGAGAGATTTCAGAATAGGAGTTTGTTCAGTAAGATATAACATGCCTGGTGGCACTGGGAGGCTAATTTGTGTACATCTCGATCCTCCCCTAATCCTGCATAAGCAGGAGTCTCATGGCACTGGGACGTCCTTTTTAGTTTGGTCAGTAAGATATAGTACGCCTTATGAGATGAATCACAAATCCTAAGATTATGAAGAAAAACAGAAGAGAATAGCAAAAACCAAGAAACATAGATGGTGATTTCTAGCAAGACATTGGCTGTGTCAGGACTACCACATCTGGGCTTCTTAGAAACTGCCTAGATTGGTGTAAACAAATCCACCCAAGGCAAGTAATTCTTGTGCAATAAGCTGCAGATGAAAGAAAAAAAATACTAAGTTAATTGGGTAATAATGAAGCAGGCCCTCAGGATCAAAAGTTGTGGATAAGTTGAAGATCTGCGAATTTGAGGAAATATTATAACAATTTTGTTCATTTATGTACTTTGTTTACATGTTCATGAAAAGGAATAGTACAAGTGTAAGCTAAGCGTCAAGAGTAGTGGCTTTCCAAAACCGCCTTGCTGTAGGATATGATATTGTTTTGTGAAGGCAAGGTGTACAATACGTCACACAAGCACACAGACAAGTCTACCACCCAGGCACGTTTGTGCAACTCAGTCCCCATTTCATCAACAGATTCAACACCTCTTTATTGAAGCCACTAACATCTGTGAGATAAATCACAATAGAATGAAGAGCACAAATGCCTTCTAGCCCAGTTACGTAGGCCATCCATAGGATTATGATCAGGTTCTACATGGTAATGGAGGAAGAAACTTGCTCGAGTTTGCATGGGTAATACGGTTCTTACCAAGTTCAAGGTGAGCCTAGGACAAGTGTAAGCTAAGCGTCAAGAGTAGTGGCTTTCCAAAACCGCCTTGCTGTAGGATATGATATTGTTTTGTGAAGGCAAGGTGTACAATACGTCACACAAGCACACAGACAAGTCTACCACCCAGGCACGTTTGTGCAACTCAGTCCCCATTTCATCAACAGATTCAACACCTCTTTATTGAAGCCACTAACATCTGTGAGATAAATCACAATAGAATGAAGAGCACAAATGCCTTCTAGCCCAGTTACGTAGGCCATCCATAGGATTATGATCAGGTTCTACATGGTAATGGAGGAAGAAACTTGCTCGAGTTTGCATGGGTAATACGGTTCTTACCAAGTTCAAGGTGAGCCTAGGACTAGTGACGAAATTAAGTGTTGGTGGAAAATCCATAAGCTTCTCCAAGGATGTTTGAATTTGTATTACATTGTGTGCAAGGTTGGATTTAGTCATGTAATAGGAGTTATGTTTGCATCCAAAAAGAAAAGAAGCCAAGCATATTCCTCAATACCTTTTAAATATAAATGGGTATGCATGTTCATGCATATATATCCACTATGTCAAATTTACCTGTTTTCATTCCATTTCTATTTTGCAACCGTATCTAGTAATAATATGATGGTGACAACATATATGTTGCATCATGACAAAGATACATGCTCTCGATATGGCACATTACCGATTCCAGATACAAGGATATAGTAGTACATATATACATAGATTTCATGGATATGAAGATATGCATGTAGCTAATGTATTTATCTTCTATGCAAGTGTATGAGCCTTACTAGAGGATATGTTCCACTGTGCACTTGCATGTTAAACACTGCAACATGATAGATATTTGACAAAGCAAAAATATTAAGTTGCATTACTATATGCCAGGATGCACAATTTACTTATGTTTGCTTCATATCTTGAACAGTGAATGCTAGTCTTTGATATTTTAGCATCTTTTACCTTCACGGTTCACTAATTGACATATTTTTCTGTTATTTTTAGGTTATGTTCTATTCCTTAGCTGTTGTTACATTTGGAACTGCTGTTCCAGCTGGTCAGTTTATTCCTGGAATAATGATTGGATCAACTTATGGTCGTCTTGTTGGAATGTTTGTGGTTAAATTTTACAAGAAGTTAAATGTTGATGAGGGAACGTGAGTCCTCTACCCGCCCCTTTTAGTTTTTGTCCTTTGTTTGGCTTTGTAGGGTAGTTATTCTGCATGCACATTTGTTAATATTTCCATGTTTTCGTTATGGTGGTCTTTGCCTTATTGTTTCCACTTGAAGGGAAACTGCAAATATTTGGATCATGCTCGATATAGTTGTTTATAGTTTATGGTATCAATACTTGTTTTACATAAACTTAGACAATCTCATGCTCGATATGGATGTTTATAGTTTATGGTATCAATACTTGTTTTACCTAAAACTTAGACAATCCTGTGCACTTGCGATGCACGTTTCATTTAATTGGAATAATTATTGTTTTGATCAAAAATAGTTTTTCTGGAATGAATCAAACATTATGCTTCACAAAATAAATATGTACTGCTAATATTTATTCTGCAAATTTTTCTGCAAGTTTTTATATATTGTAATTCTATATCAAATATTTATTTGGATTCTGGATCCAATTAGATAATTGGATTCTGATAGGACAGTTTTAAACTAAAACAACTATATGACAGAAAATTAACAGGATGTCATGTTATAGGTTGGCATTAGTCGATAAATGATTTTCTCATCATGTTCGGGATAACCTCTATAACTTTATGTATTGTGTTTTCTTGAAAGGGAGAAAAAAGCAAGACAAACATGTATTAAGAGTCTCAAGTCATATTTACATTTCTCGTTGAAATTTCAGCTCAGAAAGATAAACCTTCATCTCCAGTGATCCATTCTCTTGTATTGGCAGGTACAAGAAGACAAGAGTTGGCTCATTTACAAATTTTGAACACCTAATTTTCTTGACGAGATAGATGCTCCACCAAAACTTGGCAATATGGCCCAGAACTTGTAGATCAGATCATCAGATGGTATAAGGAGTTGTTAATGGGTTTTTCAAGATTGACATTAGTTAAGATGAGACCAGTTTGAATAAATTTGGATGTAACTGAAGTTGAACAGAGTGGGTTAACATTTTGAGAAGAATTTTTTAATGGGAATGTAGAAATTTTCAGAGGAGAAATACAGGTTGTGAGAAGTGGACGCAGGAAAAATCGTAACATTAGGAAATGGCTCAACTATGAAATAAAAAATGACAAATATAACCATGAACTAAATATTGTTTGACTACAATTTTATGAACTTCGTGAATAAAATTCCAACCTGATCAGACGTGACAAACTGAATGCTATGCAGGCCAGATGTCAACATGCTTATGGGGACGGGAGGAAGCGGAACTTTTGACAATTAGGACAGGGACGTGTATGTGTCCATAATTGTGTGTATATATACTAGCACACTCATGCATGGATTTCCCTCAATTAGTTTCTTACATATTGATACAATAATCTCATAATCATTCACCTCTCTCTTATATCGTAAAATTCTTACAGAAGGAAATAGCATAATTCCTAAAGTAATAAAACCTTTCAGTCAATAGGAAACAAAGCAGTTAAGAAAAGAGTAAAAAGGATGGAGGAAGAAAGAGGAAATGAATAAAAAATAACATTGTTGCAGCCCTTGACGACTTTGGGGAAGACTGCACGGGTGTGGACTTGGTGCATTCAGCAGTTTTGGACGATGCCAAATGTTGGTGATGGTTTCCACCGAGGTCGAAACCCCTCTCATTTTCTTTTCTTGTCCTGCTTCGTCCTTTCACATCTCTCTCTCTTGCAATCTGATTTAGTCTCTCTTCCTCTACATGTGCATGCAGGTTAAATATTTGACTCAATTGATTAAAATGGTTACAAAAGAAACTAATACAAGCCTGAACTTAACCCAAAACAATCGGATGTGCTGGACATGTCTCAGCTAAGTATTGGGCTCTGCCATAGGTAAAGCACCTCCCAGGGTGTTTGTAGAATAGATTTTTTTTTTTTTTTTTTTTTGGGTGGGGTGGGGGGATTTGGAACTTAGTAACTTGAAGTTTTCACCACAATGTTATCTTGCTCAGCTTCCTAAACTAGGAATTTGGCACCATTCATTATCGGTATGTAACTTGTCATGTTGACGGGCAGCAGAAAAGGTTGCCAATTCCTTTATGGAGCTCTCTTGGGCATTGCTATGTGCTTCTTAGCCAACCTGATCCCAACTTCTGCGGTTCTTCCCATGAATCTCAAGCACAGTTAAGTGTCTAGTTGCGATCTTCACAATTTATTTGAAATATGGCCTCATTGATATGTGCTTCTTAGCGATCTGATCCCAACTTCTGCGGTTCTTCCTATGTATCTCAAGAACAATTAAGTGTCTAATTGTTATGTTCCACATTTTATTTGAAATATGGCCTCCTAAGGAATTATTCAAAATTTTAAAATCCCCCATCTGACCATCCTTTTTCACTTCTTTGTCAACAAATATGATATTGAATGTTGATGCATCTACAATGTAACAGTTACTTTAGGCTTCCTTTTTTCAGTAAGAGAATATCATGTATCTCTTAAATTCAGTTTGCTCTGTTTTGACCATATGTTCCTTGTTTCTTTTATCAAGTCATTCAGTATCCTTTCGGTCGTTTCCCTGTCTCCTCATTCCACTCAGTTTATTATGTAGTTTACTATGCCAATTTAACCAAAGACTTTCTGTGCAGGTATGCACTCCTTGGTGCTGCTTCCTTTCTTGGAGGTTCAATGCGAATGACAGTCTCCTTGTGTGTAATAATGGTCGAGATCACAAACAACTTGAAGCTCTTACCCCTAATTATGCTTGTTCTACTTATATCTAAGGTATATATGTACTTATAATCCATTTAAGTTTTACAGCTTTACAATATTATGAGCAATAAATTGCCAAATCATCGCATCACAGGCTGTTGGTGATTTTTTCAATGAGGGGCTGTATGAAGAGCAAGTCCAATTGAGGGCTATTCCTCTGCTTGAATCTAGGCCTAAACAGTACATGCGCAATACAACTGCTAGAGAGGCATGCAAGAATCAAAAGGTCAATTTCACTTTTAGGCGTTTCGACTGGACGTCCCGATTCCACTTTTACATTAGAGATTCATATATATTGAAGTACCTTTATGACATATGAAAGGTTGTGTGCTTCTCTCGTGTTGTGAAAGTTGCAGACGTACTTTCTGTTTTGCAAAGCAACACACACAACGGCTTCCCTGTGAGTGACTATAGTAATGCTTATTGCCATCTTGATAATATAAATACTCTAGGTTTTAAGTTATGTTTCCTGTTGTGTGGTGTTGGTGTTCAGGTGGTAGATCATGGGAGAAATGGAGAAACTCAAGTGATAGGACTTATTCTTCGCAGGTAAGTTTGTGGTTTTGTTTGCTCTGTTGTATTTTTATATTCTCAGGTTTTGTAGATGGGACGTCCATTTGGCATCTGTAAGCTTGTTGGTTTTTTTTTGGGATTGTTAAGCTACTTAGGATTTCTTGTTGCAGCCACTTATTGGTACTTCTACAGTCGAAGATAGATTTTCAAGAAAGTCCGTTTCCTTGTGATCTTCAAGCAATTTCCGTCAGGTGAGTGTTCTTCATTTCAAAAGATCATTAGTTGACCTTTTCAAGTAGTTGATGAAACAAATCTTTGTAAAAGGCACCACATGAGCGATTTTGTCAAACCTGCCTCAAGTAAAGGAATGTCCATAGAGGATATTTATCTGACAGAAGATGAGAAGGGCATGTACTTAGATCTTGCTCCCTTTCTAAACCCTTGTCCATATATTGTGCCAGAGGATATGTCTTTGTCAAAGGTGATTATAATTCATCCTTACAATAAAATATACTTATTGTTTTATGAAGGTGAGGTGGTTCAATATGTAATCTCTGCTTATGGCACATGACACAGGTATACAATCTTTTTCGGCAACTGGGACTTAGGCATATATTTGTAGTACCCAGAGCTTCTCATGTTATGGGTTTGATTACTAGGAAGGATTTGTTACTCGAGGTACTCAGCTAAAAATATCATTATATGTGTAATTCTCAAATGTTTCTATAGTAACACAATTTAGGATGTCCTTACTAAAAGGCTACCTGTTGGATTGCAGGAATATGATGAATCAGCTACAATTGAGCTTCAATCAACTAGTGTAAGGTCTTAATGCTGCTTCACCCCCACAATCTAATTCAGAATGTAAACGTTTCATAGATCACGTCTTTAGTTTCACGTAATAGTACATGGGTACACATGCAGATGATACCGCCACACAAACAATAGGTGTTTATAAATGATGACTTTCCATTTTGCTAATTTTCTTATACTATTATTTATATTTTAGAAAATTATATTAACTCCAGTTAACCCACTGGGGGCCTTCATGACCAATTCCTTTGTTGCACGACCCTAGTCTTGTAACTTGTGACTCCCCTACCACCTCTGCCAACAAACTGGAGAACCCACTAAAAATGTCGCTCAAAGTTGCCAAACATACCATAGGATACATGGAAAGACTTGTAAGGCAGAGAACACTGTTTGAGATGGAAAAGTCTCTATTGGAAGTTCCCGCGCTCAACGCACAATAGAGTAGACAAAGAAATGTATTTAGCTTGTTGCAAACCAAGTGAGGCTAGTGACAATGGATCCTCCAATCCAAGACGATTTCCCATGCCTTTGGTAAATCGATGTTAGGTCGTGTTGCTCTGTTTTCCTGCAAAGATACGAGAGGAGAGGAAGAAGCTGTGCCATATTAAGCTTATAAGGGGAACATGGATTACAGAATTTTGGAAGACAAATTGGTGAAGAAACGGTCGGTTATGGTGCCTATGCTATATTATTAAGGAACTTTCCACCATATGATGTCTGTTATGCATTTGGAGACCTGCTAGGAAGATGAAAATCTTCACAGGAGAATATGGATTTTTTTTCTTGAAATTCATAGACATTGCTGAAGAAGATTCTTGAAGGGGGACCACGTTTGCTTGATGGCTATCTGGTTGTACTGAGGAACTGGATAACATCAGTCTTTCCTGAGAAGGTACGAGAGGAGAGAAGAAGCTGTGCCATATTAACTTATTAAGCTTTATAAGCGGAACATGTATTACAGAATTTGGGAAGACAAAGTGATGAAGAAACGGGTCACGGTTCTGGTGCCTATGTTATATTATTGAGAAACCTTCCACCATATCTGTTATGCATTTGAAGACCTGCTAGGAAGATGGAAATCTTCACAGGAGAATATGGATGCTATTTTTCTTGAAATTCATAAATATTGCTGAAGAAGATTCTTGAAGGAGGACCACGTTTGTATGACGTCTGCTGGTTGTACTGCTGGATAAGGTCGGTTTTTCCTCCATCACAATGTTGGCGGCGTACTCTAGCCTCCACCAACCTTAGCCCTTAACTCATACAACTGCAAGCTTGTTAGGCTTCCTTTGTACATGGATAATGCTACGACCCTAGGAGAGTGTCTTGCCTTCACCAGATTTATGAAAATCTCTGCTCAAGAGAGAGCCTCCAAGATGGTTCCGCATTTGAGATAAAACCACAGGAACAAGCCTCCAGTAGCATATTGATGGGTGTTTGAGAGTAGGAAAAAAAAGTACTCTAGTAGCATTTTGGAAGTAGTAAAGATATGTTTGATGGAGTTGTGACTATTGTGACGACAAATGGATGAGAGACGTCTCTTTTTTCCATTATCAAAAGTTTGCAATAAGACTCATTACCTACTTGCACAAGTTATAAATGAACACACTACGCAAATTATTAGGCAAGCTGATGTATGCTTTTGCTTTTATATTGCATAAGTTGATGAACTAGAGGGTTTATTTAAAAAAGACAAATTTGAAATCTAAATGGTATAAAGTTAATAGGCGGTTACAAAAAGGGGCTGACCCGGATTCTCGTGTGGGTGGGTGGGTGGGTGTGGGTGGGGGTGGGGTGGGTGGGTGGGTGGGTGTGGGTGGATGTGTGTGTGTGTGTGGGGGGGTGGATGGGTGGGTGTGTGGGTGGGTGGGGGTTGCGGGGTGGGGAGCAAAAATAATTTAGCTTAAGGTGGCGTTTGGATGGGTTTGGTTTTCCTAGAAATTCACTTCTCATTGCTTTCCCATGGGAAAGAACTTCAACATTCCCATACCTATGTTTGGTTAGGTTGGAAATATGCAGCCAAAAAAAATTCAATTTTCTCATTCTCATGTTTGGTCCAGACATGAATGGGAATTTTAATTTGTTTAGTTTTCCACAAATACCCTTTCATTTATTACCATCCAAATTTTTTTGTTATTAGTGCACCCAACCAACATTCCGAGGAAAGCAAAAATATTCCCCGGGGGGTGGGGGGTGGGGGGTGGGGGGCTTCGGTTTTACTTTCCCACAACTATAGAAAACTGAACCACCCCCCCCCCCCCCCCCCCCCCCCCCCCCCACCCACCCCAATACCGCCCCCCATCCCATTCCGATACTTACCAAACATGATTAGGAACCCAAAACCCATTCCCAAGCCTCCAAAACTTGAACCAGACAACACCTAAAAGTTAAGGGGGCATGATATAAAATCATACAAAATGTGTAGTGAGAATTAAACTCAACACCTCCAAGTTGTAAACCTATTAACTTACCACTTAAGCTACAATTTAGCTGTCAACTTTTAAACAAAATGAAGTACATATAGGAAACAGAGAAACTGCATAAAGAAAACCGAAAAACTCGGGGCATGGGCCTATGGTAGGCCCACCCCTGGATACAAAGTATATAAAATGGAGCTTTAGCAAAACAGGAGTGAGAAGTCGTCTATATCGATGGCCAACATGATGGAAATATTTTCAATGATCATCATGTTCATAGAATTAAAGGACAATTGTTCATAAGAGTGGAGCGCTTATGATCATAGGGTGCCTATATATAATCTTGTCTTAATGTTGGGCAGTCGAGTAAAGAAAATGTTAAAGAAAAAAAAAATCAGCCTAGCTGAATTGAGAAGGGTATGATGTGCGTGTTAAAATATTGGTAGGAAATGAGTGTCGGTGGAAACCTGAAGATGGTGTCTACTGAGGGTAAGATGTCCTATATGGTGTGGATATGTTCAACAAATACAAATGGATATATACCAATTGGCTGGAACTAAGGGTAGACCTAAGCGAATTTGGATTTTGGCTATGAGAAATGAAACGAAATTTCCTAATTTACAAGATAAAATGGCCCTCAACAGTGCATAGGGAAGAAAATGGTTTATGTAGAAAGTTTGGGATGAACAATTTGTTGTTTCTCTTGTTTTGCTTGATTTATAATTAAAAAATGTAGACCATAAAAATAGTTTTCAGTCTGTAGATCCTCATTGAGCTTTTAATTGGAAGGATTTGGGTTTATTGTTTTCATGAGTATCCAAGTTGAACCGATACGCATAAGAAATTGATTGAAGGGTTATTCTTCTGTACCTTGAACCTTGCTCCCATCATCATGCCCAGTTTGTTTACTTTTTGGATGAAAAAAGCATGTGTGGAGTGGGATCAGTACCATACTTTTTCCAATTGCTCTGGTGAACGTAGGCTTCAAGTACATACCAGTTGGTCTAGACTATAACTTAGTCAAGCTGACACCTGCTAATCTGCGTTTCCATTCACCATAGCATAGACCTGAAGCCAAGCCATTGACGAGCCTCGTTAGCTTTCAAGGTTCCTTTTCTTGCTTTCTAGCACAACGATGCTTCGATTCATTTGGTTTCCCTTTCTCACTCTGAAAGAAATACTCCACAGTACATAGTGAGATCAATATGGTATATGGACCGGTCAACTATTTAGTCAGATGGACTATGAATTTTCTGGTGTAGTGTCATCCATATGTCGTCCAAATTTCGTTATAAACAAGTTGTATCCTCTTGACATTCTTTCACATGCATACTTGTAACATAATGTGCTTTTTTCCTATCCTCATAATAAATATATATATCAATATAATTTTCCTTTTTCATAATCGCCTCTGCCAAACAAAGGGAGGGGGATCTCACAATAGTAGTAACCATAGCGGAATTGGTCGCGGTTGTAAGGTCAATTATTCAAGAAATACTCGTACCTTTTCTACTGCTTTTTAAAAAAATCTTGATCTTGCATACTGTAACCTATCCAATTCTCAAGAACAGTAATGTCTCGTGGTTCTTGTGTTACGTCTGCTATGAAGTTATATGTTTTGCTAAAGCTATTCTGTTAGCTACATGGAAATCTATCATTAATAGAACCCATTTTGCCCTAACAAATTTGTGAAGAATTGACTCCTGTAATATTTGGAGGGCAAAAATATTCTAGTTAGTGCATGTTTGTGAAGAACATCATGGAATTTGCTCAAGAAAGGTACCGCTGATGTCGCTGTTATTGGTGTTGTAGAATTATATTTCTTTGCTTTCTCCATAATTAATATCGATTCCATTGTGTTGTACATTGCCAGTCATGTCTTGCGTGCTTTATTCGTATGAATACCCAGATACATGCTTTATGTTTTCTTTTGGAAGTACATTCAAAGATGCATTCACGTTGTTTGTTTGTTTGCAGAGCTCAACAAGTAGATAAAAGATTGGTTAGCCAGCATGTACACCCCCCTCTTCTTGACAGTCTTCTCATCCAAAGGGACTTAGTATTATAGATCATTCATGGCCTGTACATCCTTGGCTTCATAAAGCTCCTTGGCTTCGTACCCCATCATATTGTGTTCATGTTGTATCATTCATTTCTTATGGTGATTCTTACAGGAGGTAGCATAGTCCAATGTATAGAGGGGAAACTGTGGCAGCCCAAAACGAAACCTGAGACGGAAGGGATGTATAGTTTTATGCGAATTCCAGTGTCATAGAATGGATTCAGTCTTCCAATATGAATTTGCTAAAGCTGAGTTGTCTTCGAATAAATTGTGGGGGAGCAAAGAGTGTTACAGTTTTGTATGTATGGTTATAGATGATTTTTCATAACACGCAGACGAGATGTACAGTTTTATGCGACTTACAGTGTCAAAAAAACGTATCGTTCTTCTAATATGCGTTCACTAATGCTGAGTTTTCGCTGAAGAAAAGTTTGAGTGAATTTGCTTGCTTTATAGATCTGCACTTCATTCATATTCACTTTTATACTCAGTACACTCGTCCTCGGTCTTATTAATACCACAACCATTTTCTTGCTTCCATTATGGAGATGCCTCTAGCTTGCGATGCTGATTTGCAACATTTGCCCATAATCGCAGTGGCCAGGATAACTGCAGATGAAGAAGTACTGGCCTTTCCTCCATAAGGTTATCGAGTCGTTTCCTGATTCGTAAGTCCTGATTGGTGATATTGCGCTGCATGACTGGTAGTCGACTTTTCTCACTTCCATCACATCGTGCGATTGCTTGTCGTAAACGAAAACTGCAGATCATGGTAAGTTTGTAACTCCGAACGAAATTAGTAAATATAGAGACTAGACAATGATATCACAACATGCATGTGATACAAATACGTCAAAATACACTAGAACTGTCACTGGATTGTGTCGTGTCGTATTCGTGTCGGAGCAAGAAACTAACCTATGGTGTCTCCAACATGAAAGGTTTTCGAAGAAGCCCAAGCAGTGTAGTCGGCACTCTCAGGAATGGTCCAGCCAGCATCATCCCCAACCTTGTAGACTTTCCCAGTAGAGACATCCACAATGGAAGAGACCAATATCACCAAGAAGAAGAAATCAATAGCCATAACTTTCCGCGTCATAGTCGCAACAAAGAGGCACAATTTTAATGACACAACTGAAAGGTTTGCTCCTCCTTATATCCTACCCACTTGCATGAACTTGTGACCTACCTAACTTGAACCAAATTTACCTGGCCTAACCACATCCCACTTAACATGCATCCTACGTGAACATATCACTCACTGTCCATATATAGAGGATCGACGCTGCTACATGGACCGCGGTCCTGGCCCGCAGCCATGTGTCGGTCCCCTATTGGAAATGGGGTCCAAAATTTTTGGGCGTAGGTCCGGTGTGGTGCAGGGGCGAATGGTAGGCTTCGGGGCAGGCACAGGAGAGAGCTGAGGGAGACGGTGGTGGTTAGCTTGGGGATCCTGATGTCAATCCTCTGGCCCGTGGCACAGTGGCCGGGAACGCCGCACGCAGATGAAGAAGTGGTGGCCTCCCCTGCGCCGACGATCGAGTCGTTGGCCCGACGCACTGCCGGTCCGGTACTCGGCTTTCTTCACCTCACCTCCATCACGTTGTGGAATTGCTTCTTGTATGCAAGTTCTGTATTCTTTTTTTTTTTTTTTTTTTTTTTTTTTTTTTTTTGAATAAAAACAGTTTTTTAAAGCTTGGATTTCAGGCACACTGGAAGAACATGCAAGTTTGATTAACATTACCATAAACAGGGAGCACAGGGGATATTTCCAAGGAGCAATGTTAGGATTACAACAAAATGAATTATAGTTTATTTAGCCTAAGTGACGGTTATCAATTGGGTTCTCTTTTGTAATTGCAATATCACAGGCCATATATAGATTAATTGACATTAAAAATGCACATTAATATAATAATTGAATATAAAGATATATCAAATACCTGAAGCATATAACTAAACATGTGTCAGAAGTATTGTACTCTACAGTGCTAATTATTTATCAAATTATAATAACAGCAATAATATTAGTATTAATTATATTTTTAGCTAAAAAAAGATATATCACCCAAAAAGAAAATACCTCTGCTATTTTGATTATATAATAGTATAGATTATATTTTTTTTTTCGATACCCGAAGTAACACACAGGACTTTGTGCACACTGCTTTGCATGCCATTTGGACCTCTTGTCGCAATTTTCACACACACACACACACACACACACACACTCGGCTCCTCCGCAGTTAGATTCCGAGACCGTCCGCCTAGACTCTTTATTAACCACATGAGCCAGTTGAGTTCGGTATATAGATTATAATTTGTTATAACTATATTTTAGAATTTTGAATATATGTTTAGTTGAATAATAAAAAGTAGTTAACTAATACCCCACGATTTTAGAATTTCATACATGTTTATTAAGTTCCAGAAATTAATTAGATTTTTTTAACTTTGCAATAATATACATACGACTTAGACGGCTCATTTGATTGTAGAAATTAATTTACATCCAAATTTTTTTGATAACTATTAAACCTACGTAACTAATCAAGGGTCCAGATTAGGGGTGGGTGTACGGTTTCAACCAATCGAAATAGTCAAAACCGAAAAAATCAAAATTATAAAAATATAAAACAAAACCAATCCTAAATTAGTCAAAACCGAACCGAATAACAAATTATGTTTAGTTTATTCGATTTATTCAGTTGTAATATTTGTATTTTTTAATTGATCAAGTTTAAAGTTGGGATCGTAGTTAAATTATATTAAAAAATATAATTTTAATATACATATTGGTTGTATTTCAAACTTGTGTCCAAAGTTCGACTAGTCGTTAAATTATCAAAATTGGATCTCAAAACCTATACATAGAATTGTTATTTTCAAAATATACGCATTTTAAACACAAAATATACATAAAATTGAGTGTACTTAGTTGCATAAGTCTTATTCGATTTTTGGTTTTTAACCGAATTTGAAATCAAAAATCGAAATTGAATAATTTTTTTTTAATTTTGAAAACCGAAAATGAATTATTTTTATTTTTTTCCAAACCGAACCGATTATTCGGTTCGATTAGGTTCAATTTTGGGTTCAAAATAGAATAATGCTCTAGTCCAGATACACCCTCCACTCCAAGCATTAATTAACACCTCCAATTACCCAAAACCCCTATTAACCTACACCAATGATTACGCCAACCTCCTCTCTCTCTCTCTCTCTCTCTCTCTCTCTCTCTCCGCATTCCCCATCCACTCTCTCTACGCAATAATCCCTAACAATAAAAACTCAAAAAGCCCCTCATAAAATTTACTATTTCCCACCCTCTCATTCGTGCCCTCTTTATTTTATTTTATTTTTTTTTCTTTTTCAAATCCACCCCTCAAAAAACCCCTCTAATGGCGTTTCACGTCGCTTGTTCCATCACTTGGTCACTCTCTCTCTCTCTCTAGTATTCCAGTAATTCTCTATATTCCTCACTCTCTCTCTCTCTCTCTCTCTAAAATTCTCTCTCTCGCTCTCTCTGCTTCTTGCAGCCGGCGGATCTGCGACTGCGAGCTAGGGTTTCCGGAGGCGCTGCGGAGCGGGAGCGCGAGGGGGGAGTTCGCCGACGAGATCGCCGCGCTCGAGGAGTTCCTCGCCGATCCATGGACGGTCAGGGCCTCGGGAGGTCCGGCGACGGCGGAGGTGCCGGTGCCGCGGCTGGAGGCCCCCGCGCCGGCGCCGGAGGCGGGGGACGGGGAGGACGCCGCGGCGATGAAGAGGCGGGCGGTGGAGGAGTACGCGTGGAGGATCGAGGCCGAGACCGCCGGCGATGGCGATGTAAGTTTTTCTACGTACGATCGATTGGTGTTCTGATATCTACGCTGTGGTGGTGGTTAGTTTCTAGCTGAATTTACGGAAATTTGGACCGGACACGTGTCGTACACGAGACGGACACTCTGTGCAAGAGGGCGCACCAAAATTGGTGCTGTGTCAGTGGTGCCGACAGCGGTGTCGGTTTCTGTAGTCCATCGTTACTGAGTAGAGTATATTATGCACTGATTAATTGATTTGTGTAGCGATGATATATAGTTTGTTGGTGAATTTACGGGAACTTTTGTCATTTGTATGTCACGGTGTAGGCACTCCAAAATACAATAGGACACTATAATCTCGTATTGTGTTGTGCCGTATAGTCTTTCATCAAATCTGTCACTTGGTAAGAACGATAGTTTTGCGGGAGTATCTAGGGCTTATTTTTCACCATTTTTTGAATCACCGTCCTTTATTGACTTGGTGCAGCGCAGACAAATAGATTGCTCCCACAAGGAGGGGCGATAATATAGTAGTTCATTGATTTGCTAGGAATATAGGTAGGCCTAGACGAACATGGTTTGAAGTTTTTAAGGAAGGATATTGGTTTTTGTTAGGGTTACAGAGCCCTTGACAGAGTAAAATGGAAGAAGAGTGTTCGAACAGCCTACCTCACAAATTACAAATTTGGGATGAAGGCTTTGTTGCATCATTTATTTATTTGACTGTCTGTCTTAATGGCAAATCTTCTAACTATTAGTAAAAGAATACTTGTCGTGTCAGATATGTATCATCATGGCATAGAGACTCCAAAATATACTATGACACACTAGAACTAATGTCGTGCCAGTGTCACCAACTCACCATGTCATTATTTTTTGTCTTACCATATTTGTGTTCGTGTGACATAGTTGTATACAAATTTGGACTCTTTCATCATATCTATCACTTGGAGAGGGTCCTAGTTTTTTTGGAATATTGAGAGCATATTTTTTACCACATGTTTTAACATTCACCATCCTTTACTTAGTGTTAGCTTTAGCAACAAATCTTCTATTTACTACTAAACGAATACATGCCTGCTGTTAACATGCTATAGTCTACTTTTACATGTGAATTCATAAGAATTTTAATTTATGACTCTTGAGATATTCTGCATGTCCCATCAATTCTGTTTACCTGCATGATGTGCTATTAGATATTCATAAGGATAAATTTTGCACAGATAAAAATACAGCACAATGTGGATATGGCACAATGTTGGCATGTCTTGGCGTATTATGGAGTGTGTGCATCACTGCATCATACCTACTTCACCATTATGCTTGAATTATTGCAGAAGTACGTCATTCATTCATTTGCATATTAGACTTTGCAAAGTTTGTCTTCTGGTCACAATGTCACATGCGTCTGATTGGATTAACTGTTTAACTGAATGTAGTTATAGTATATCACTTAGTGCGTAATAGTTCAATGGTCATGTATGTACCTTTCATGTGTCTCTCCTTCTAGAGAGCATGTGATTCTATGCTTTACTTCATGTGAAAGATATGAATATAGAATTATAGATACCGAGCTGGAATATATTTTACTTGCTTCTTTCAGCTGAATTGCCTTGTGATTCCTTCAAGCATGATAGTACAATATGTTGAGTCTTCTGTCTGGTTTTTGTCTTCTTTTCATGTATGTTCATATTGGCATTTGACATTTTGGTTATGTACTTGCATGTTCTCGTTTGATATTTTGATATTCCTTTTTGTGCTATTAAAGGAAATCATTTCTTTCAGGATTTGCTAGGAGAAGATGCTCCCCTTGCTACAGAAGATCAGGCCGCCTCCACTGCCAAAGTCATTTGCCGCATATGTTTCTCTGGTGAAAAGGAAGGCAGCAACAAAGCAGTAAAGATGCTCCCATGCAAAATGTGTAACAAGAAGTATCATATGAGGTGCTTGAAAAGTTGGGCTAAAAATAGAGGTCTTGTTTTTTTTTTTAACTCAAGCTTCTTCTACACAAGTGGTTTCTGATGTGACATCACTAAGATTCTTCTGTTTGCAGATCTGTTTCACTGGAATTTATGGGCTTGTCCCTCCTGTCGAATTTGTGAGGTCAGTCATCTTGCTCCTCTTTGTTGGTAAACCTATGTATGGAGTCTATGGATATGAATGCAGTACAGCACAATACGGACATGACAAAATAGACTCACCACTTGGCATGTCCTAGTGTAGTGTGGAGTGCCCATGTCGTGTCCGATACGTATCCGACATGGACACCATGCTTTGGTACATCACCAATTTTGGTGTACATGTGCTTCCTAGTTTGTAACATAAGATATGGACTTAGGGCAAATAAAACACTTCATATAATGCGTTGTCAGACCTTTAGAAAGGCATATTATAGCATGTCTATCCTTTTTAAATATCATTTTGATTGATGAGACATTTTTTTCTTGAATAAATTTGAGGTATTGTTAGATTTCTCAGAGCCTAGTTACTTGACATATTTTAGATTGGACTTCCTAACACACATACAAAACATTATGATGCTATTGCACCAACTCTCTTCATGTGGAATAATCTGTTGTTTATGGTGTACATCTTGACTGGCAGTAGCCTAATAAGTTTGCTCATGTAGTCTGTCACTTGCATTTTAAGGTAGAAATTCTCAAATTGCATGCAATCACATAAAAAATTCTTCATATAATCACAGTATACGTTGTGAACATTAGAAGGCTCATTAATTTGGTTCAAAGGTTGATGGGTAGAATATTGTCACCTTGTGTGTCAGTCTCACCAAGTATGGAACTATTAATGAACATTGTGTAACCAGGGGTGGACCCAAATTTTTTTTTGAGGGGGACAATAATACCTTAAACCAAAAAAAATGGAAGGGAAGGCGAAAATACCTTAAATTGAAAATTAAGGGGATATTGAGGATTGAACTTGAAACCTCTTAGTTAAAATCATGTTAAAATCATGTGCATTTACCAACTATATTACCAATTAGTTGTGATTTTTTTCATAAAACAATAAGTATATAATAAAGTATATAATAAACTTAGGGATGAGCCTCTATGTTCCATCGTTTTGAATTCTCCCGTCTGAAGTTGGTAATGAGAGTGCATCATCACAGGAAAGGTTGTTAAGGCGATATGAGGCAACAGACAGATAAAAAAGGCCTAAATGGGGGACCTCAAGGCGAAATATAACATAAATAGGAAATATAACTTTCAACCCATAAAAAGTTCTTGGATGTCAAACATCATACAAAGAATATAAGAAATCATACACTATCCATGATGAACAGTAAAAGTGAACATAACATAATCAGAATATTAAAAATGAAAACGAATATGAGAAATAATATAGTGCCAAGGCATCTAGTAGAATCATACATGAAGGACAGGTCATGTAACCAAGCCTTCACAAAGCATATGCAAGTAAAAATATGATCCACAATCATATCATCATCATCCTAGTTTTCTCACCAGATTGGAGTAGGCTAGGGACTATAAGAAAGCCTGCCGAAGTCGACCCCATATGTTGGTGCCAAATTCCTAACGAAGTTATCTATGAACATAAGATGGTCATGCTATAAAGTCCATGTAGGTAGACTTACCTTTTGGATATACACTTTAAGTATTTAAGTTCAAGATCCAAAACAAAAACGATGTATAATATAAAACAAAGCAAATTTTCATATAGAGAATATAAAGAACAAAATAAGAGGCTCTATATCTAACATGGTAGTCAAAGGTGCGTCTCGCAGCAAGGCGCAGTTGCGCCTTGCACCTCATTAGGCGAGGCGCCTTTCTCTGGACGCACCCAAGGCGCGCCTTAGGTGTGCCTTTTAGCAAGGCGCAACAAAGAAAAGGCGCGCCTGATGTGTTTTTTGTTTTTTACAAAAGAATTTGAGGCGGAGAGATAGCCCTTACCTCATACAAGTAGGTGCGAGGTAACCCTTTTCACTGTTGCCAAAGTTGGCTACAATTGAACTTAAAAAACTAAAATTTACTAAAAACGTGATAGAGAGAATATAAATTTTGTTAGTTCTGTTTAGTGCTATTGTTGCTCTGCTAGTTTACTTGATTATATTTTAACATGTTTTTGTTGGTTTTAATATGTTATTTTGTTTTATTTTTTACATAACTAGTTTATTTATTTATTTATGTGTACTTTTATTATTTTGTATTTTGCACATCGTTTCGTTTGGGCGTGCGTCTTAAATCCGCCTTGCGCCTCAGGCGATATAGACCATTTGCGCATCGAGTGCGCATTGCGCCTTTGACTACCTTGATCTCTAATTAGGCTCTAAATGTCCATCTCCATATTATTTTCCATCACCCAATCTTCTGGCATGTTAACATGGGTTAAGGCATGCCTAGGCGGGCTCCTCAAGTTGCAAGACAGGCTAGGGCGTGGCTAGTCATCATTCCAATTTAAGCTGCTACCTCACGACCTGTCTTCTTAAAGTACATGTTGCCACGTGAGGCCCTATAATATGTCTAGGCCTTAACAAGCTTGCATTGTTTTAAAAGGCGTCCGTCTCGCCACCTTAGGCCCTCACCTAGGCGTTTCAGAGACTCTAACACCACCTAGGCAACTGGTATTTAGGAGATGAGATCCCGAGGCATCTACCCTAGAATGTGAGGCACCCACCTTGAACCGTTTCGGAGCACCTTAATCTGCCTCAATCGGCCTTGGTTTGCCTCAAAAGACATATCCTGCATTGACTTAAATATTACATGGTCTAAGCCATTTTTGAATTTGGAATTCGACTCGAGTCAAATAAAAGTTAGAGATGTTATTAATTAATATAGACATTGAAGAATTTGAGAGGAACAATATTTTTTCATCTTTCAGTTTTTTCTCTTTTGTGTCTGTCCTAATCCAAATCCAGTGTATCATGCCTCTATTTCCAACTCCAATAGGCACTGCCACCAACCAATATGTAAATCTTTATATCGATAACTCACCTATTTCTTCACTATCTTCTTTTTGTTTTTCTCCTATGCCAAGGTCCAAGATCTCGATACTGATTTCCTATAGATGTTTGGTCTCTTCGATGGCCGATCTCTACTTTTTCATTTTTTTTTGACAAATTTTTATTCTTTATCCAGTAGAGCATTTCTTTTATGGACTCCTCAAATAAAGTTTAGGAAGCACAAACACTAAAAAAATTAGTATCGTGTGTCCATGTCGTATTGTAAACGTATCGGAGACGTCACAAACACTTTAAAATACACTAGACACCGGATTAGCTATTGAATTTGTGTCGTCATATCCGAAATTATCATGTCATATTTGTTGCCAATATGATGGATTTAGGTAACCATGGTTCCCTAATTAGAGACTCAAATTTTTTCTAACTCGGAGAAATGCTATGCCTTAGGATAACATAAGTTTTAGTAACTACATATTTTACTTACCTACTCAACTCCCCAAAATTTTAGTCTTTGATCCCCTTGCCTAGGCCTTTCAGGGTTTTGCTACCAAGGTTTGCAATATCGGTATCAGAATTGATATCAGACCATTCCTATGAGTATCAGGATCGGCATGATCGGCGGTATCAGTAGTATCGACGGTTTCAGATTGGAGTATCAGATTTTTTTGGTATCGAAAATAAAATAATTATTAATAAATTATTAACATTTTAGAAAATATTTTTTAATACTTTTAGGCATAGCCTAAATTTTAAGCAATTTCAATGTTTTTTAGTAGTTTTGAAATTGATTGAAATAGTAGTCACCCTTGTCGATTGGTTTTTTCTTCTACATGTTTTTACAACCTTAATATACTTTTATGACATTGCTGATTGGTCTTTTTCGTTCAATTTTCTTTGCCGAATTGACCGAAAAAGAGACCCCAATGTCGGTATCAGTCAGTATCGGGTATCGGTCAGTATCAGATCGGGACATGCCAAACCGCATCGGTATCGGCCATATCGAACCGGTATAGGACGATAATGCAAACTATGTTTGCTACCTCTTGCCGCCTTAAACAGCTTGAGCTTGAGCTTGATCACATGTGATGATGTGTCTACATCATTGAGTACAAGGACCACAATGAATAGTTTGAAAAAACTTGGTGAAGTCAACACCATAAGCACCCAAGAAGCCTTAAGATGCTACTTACAATTGTAGGTAGCTCTAGTGCTAGAGACATCTCACAAGAGTTAGGAAGTCGGAAGCATCACCTGAGATGGTTCCATTTAGATCTTAATAAGATGATAGTTAAGAACTACAAAGTCTGATTTTAATCCAACAGTTGGCAACAACAAACAATTTTCTTCTTATTGGAAGGGGCAAGAGTATCATAGTATTCAAATCCATCTTCAAACAGGCCAGTGAAGGGGTACCTTATAGTTCTCGAAGGAACTAGCCATGAAGCCTTGTCCTTATACACCCATTTTCCAGTCTATTCATCATAGACTACGGGCTGTCAGTTCTGTTTTCATGCTTCTTGTTGTATCTTGAGTTTTCTTTGTCACAAGCATGTCATATACCAAAGGCCTACATGCACAAACTTTAGCATCCAAACATCGTATGCTTGTAGAGTGCTATGTTCTTATGCAATTAAAAAAAAAAAAAAGCAAAGAAGCAGGTTCTACTGGCCGCTTAAAGGTCATATAGGTGTCTAGCTACCCAAGCTTCTTGATCAGTGTAAATGCTGCATAACATCCCTAGAGCTGCCAGTGTTCTTAGTTGTTGGCACCTCAGACTGCTCAAAGAAAGGATTTAGTATAAAAAAGAGTGATGCATCTTGCTCTGCTCAAACTTCTGGTTGCGTAGGTGCCTAGGAAGCCAGATAAGTGGCTGGAATATCCAGCACCTTCCTTTTCCCCCTGCTTTAAGAACTTTAAGTTCTGAAGAACACCTCCAGTTCTTTTCTTCTCCACCTTCTTCCCCTTCGCCTGGTCTGCTACAGGGCTGGCAGCTGGCTTCTGGTTGCTAGTCAGCAGCTACCTTCCTGCAGCAGCTACAGAAGCCACTATCAACTGTTGTCAGTAACAGTGGTCGGCAGCCACCATTACACATTGTCAGTCGCCCACTGTTAGAATCAGGAAAGGAGAGAAGATAATAGGAATAACAATGAAAAAAAATATTCTAACCTTGTCCCTGTATTTGACTGCTAAACATGATCCCTGTCTGGCAAGGTTGCAGCACTAGTGATCCAGATAGGTAAGATCATTGGTGTAGATGGAGGACAGGAGGGTGGAGAGATGCCTCTTGCCCTAATCAATCGATAAACTGATGGGCATGCAATGTTTATAGGACTTTCTGTTAAATATATGACAATTAACATAAGTTGTACTCGTTATATGTTGAAACTTTGAAGTTGTCTACATAAGAAAAAAATGGGGGAATGTTGTTCTTCTCCGCTTAATAAAAAGTTGCAGAGGTAATATGGGACTAGAGGTAGGCTTAAATGAACATGAATCGAATTTTAAAGAAGGATATGTTTTTGTTAATGTTACAAAGGACACGGCCCTTAACAGAGCTGAATTGAAGAAAATGATTCAAATAGCCAATCCCAAGAATATGGTGGCTTTGTTGTTGTAGTAGTAGTAGTAGTAAAGGTATACCGGGAACGTTTATGCCTAGGCATCCACTTGAGGGACCAATTATAAACATTCAAAATAAGCATTCCATGATCATGTATTCAGACCAATGTATCTTTTAGACCTTTCCTTCAAGATGATTAATTTTCATCAATATATAACATAACTGGGTTCCATTTTGCTCTCCAGTGACCATGTTTCAAGGATGTACGTCTTTGAGCTTCCTTACTTGCTTAGCTACCTGCAATACCTCATATCATACATGCTTCCTTATTGACCGGGCTAGCTTACTTAGTCTGTTGGGTTTGGAGTTAATGGCATGGCTAATTTTAAATTGCTTATGGTTGGGCTAGTCTCGGCTAAAGGTTTATTTTGAATTGGAGAAATATTGTATACATCTCATATGAGTACCCTGATTTTATTTGATTGACTCTGTTGTGCATGACAAGGGAAACATATTGGATTTTGACTTTCAAGCACTGTTACACAATAGAAGAAGAAAGGTGGTTTGGAGCATCCTAGATATGTAACTCCTCCCCTGCTATTTGTAAGGTAAAATTTTGTACTGCTAATCCCAAACCAGATAACGCTGGAGAATATTTGGTAGACCAATGCCAGTTCGAAAATTGATATCTGTGGAATAAACTTTAAAGTTTAAACTATGAGCCTTTTTCCGAGCAGATGTACCTTTTAGATAGAAGAAGGATTCATTTGTGCAACCAGAAAGATTTGGAATGATTCTTTTGGCATATATCCACCAAAAAACAAACTTCTAGGTTGTGGAAAATTTTCATTTTGTTTTTATTAGGGAGCTCATGCTAAAGTTATTTAGATTCTAAGTTTATGTGATACTACTTTATATTAAGCTCCCACACATGGGATAGCTTGCTTAGTCTGTTGGGTTTGGATTTACTGGCTCTGTTAATCTTTAGACGACCGTGGTTGGGCTACGCTCGGCTCAAGGTTGAGTTTGCATTGAAGAAACATTATATACATTTCAGATGAGCACCCAGGTTTTTTTTTTTCCGACTCTGTTGCGCATGTCAAGTTTGCAACAACACTGAAAACATATTGGATTACAACCTTTAAGCAGTGTAGACAATAGAAGAAGGGAAGGTGGTTTGGTGCATCCTAGACACGTAACTCTTCCACTGTTATTTGTTAGGTTAGCTTCATTCTGCTAGTCCCATACTGGATAAAGCTGGAGAATATTTGGTAGAACATTGACAGTTCAATTTTTTTTGGAGATCCCTATGGAATAAACTTTAAAGTTTAAACTATGAGCTTTTACTGAGCAGATGTACTTTTTAGATGGAAGAAGGATTCATTTATGCAACAAGAAAGATTTGGGACGTTTCTTTTGGCATATATTCAGAAGGCGGCAAATTTCTAGGTCATTGAGAAATTTCATTTTTATTAGGCAGCTTATTCTAAAAATATTTATATTTGAAGTTTATGTGAAAATACTTGCTAGTTGCACTAAGATACCACACCATGTAGCCGAAGGGGCAATTGGCTTCAGGTTATGGTATATTATATTAATCCTTAACTCCCCTTTTTGTTGGTAGGATCATTATAATTCTCTTTGCTTTATGATACTTGGCTGCTCCATCTCTTGAAATTTGTAGATCTTTACGAAAAATGTGCTTAATCAAGATTACCACACACTCGTTACTATTGCTTCTACTACTGGCCATACTTGTAGAAGCACATACTTGTGACTAGTGTTCTACTACTGGCCATACTTGTTACTAGTTCATTCAGTTTTTCAGGTTTGTCGAAGGGCTGGTGATCCCAATAAGCTGATGTATTGCAGACGGTGTGATGGTGCTTACCATTGTTACTGTCAGCAACCACCTCACAAGGTATGTGGTAATCTTGATTCTTTGTCCATGCGTCTGTACTGTACATTTCTACATAAATCTAGCAACTTTCTTTACTATGCAGAATGTTGGTCATGGGCCATATGTGTGCCCTAAACATACATGGTGTCACAGTTGTGGAGCCACGGTTCCTGGCAGTGGTCCAAGCACCAGGTATTGAAAATATCTTTTCGGGAGCAGTATATAATACTGTTTTGTGGGCTGTTATCAGTCCTTTTTGCCACTGTGTGTAGGATACTAGTCTGTTTGGCGATTGATAACCATTATCTTTTTGTGGCCATTGTTGTTTTAATGCTATATTTTGTATGTGGTCTACAGGTGGTTTTTAGGGTATACCTGCTGTGATGCCTGTGGACGGTTGTTTGTGAAAGGAAACTATTGTCCCATTTGCCTAAAGGTATTGTATTTGTATCTAAGGATTATTTAGATATAATTAAACATAATATGGAAAGATGGATACGTAATTATGGCACTGATTTGACTGTATTGGTTCGTTCATTTTTTGGTTTAAACTGAATACAATTGTTTGGTTTAGAAGGAATTTTGCATAGACTTACATCCAACCGGATTGATCCTCCAAGATGATCCAAATTTGGAGATGAAATCAGGATATCTAAATTTAGGTCATGAATATGAAATGAAGTTAGGATAGGTTGTGTAGAGCTGGATGTAAGCTATGGTGATGACAGATAACTTCATCAAGATATTACAATGCTGAAATTAGAAAGAAAGGTCATCTCTAGTAGACTGTGAATTTGAATCATATGTAAGGATGCAATAAGGGTCCATGATAGTCTGTTGAGTAGCAAGTTTGAAAAAGGAGACTATTAGAAAGAAGGTTTAAGCTAGGATAGGTGATGGAAGACCAGATCAGTTCAGGGTTCGAGTTCAGTTGGATGAGATTTATTTGGAGATTGAGACATTGGGTTATTTTATGCATCATGATTTATTTCAGTTGGTTTAAAGGATTTAGTTTGTTTCTAGCTGTTTTTTCCCCCAGGATTTGTTGCAAATTTGCAATCCCTTTAATTATGATTTGTTTCTTAGTCATCACGTCTTATATGGCTATTGAAGGTATGTAAGTCTGAAATTTAAGTTAAGGAAGAGAAGCCTATTTTATGAGTTGTCGGAAAAAACAGATAGAACTTAAATTCTTCTCATATTATTACTCTTTCATCTGTTACTGTGCTGATTTTGGGAGTCATGAATCTCATCTAGGGCTGAGCAACTCCTGTCGACTGAGGCATCAACCATCTAGCATCTCTTAGGAAACTCAATAGCCAAGGCCCAGCTGGGATCCATCCGGATGCATGCAGACCCGCATCTGCCCCTCCAACCTGCAATCAGCTATGACCACACCTCCCGTAGGCCAGAAGCGATAGCTAATAACCCGAGCAGCCCCAGCTGCCTACCATGGTTGAGCCCGCACGCTATACGACAACCTTCCTTAGGATTTACTGAACAAAATATACCTGACTTGGAGCAGTCTCAAAAGATTCAACAATTGATTTTGTCCCGCCGGAGCTCCTTCGTCAATGCGAGCATCAACTTAACCAAGCTTCTTAAGGATGTGCGAGGACCAAAAGGCCCAGGCAGGGGCCTCAAGGCGGCTAGGCAGGACCTTAAGACTAACATTAGGAGTATGTAGTACGTAAGTTGAGGCAAACTTGTGAGATTGACTTTGATTTAAAATACAAAAATAAGCTAAAAGATTGACATATAACATATGTGAGAAGAGCCGAGGTTGAAAAAGTCCTCAGGCTGTCGGAAGTAACACAACTATATTTTAAAACACAACTGCAAAATCAAACAGTAAACACTTGGTTATCGTTCATTAGTAATACTACTATATTTACAAGTCATACAATAACACAACTATACAGTCAAAAGTATCACAAGAGTAATTACCTTTCTAAGACAACACGGTCAATAGCTCTAGAGTCCGGCGGTACCCCTCACTTCTTGTCAAATCTGAAATGTATTACCATAAAAAGGTGAGCAACCACAGCTCTTAATCAAGACTATTAAGTTGTGCTTGAATAAGGATGGAAATAAAGATCCGGATGGCCAAGTACATTATAGCATGTATATGGTTTCAAGATTGCCTACTAGCTTCAAGACTGATGAATAGGTAAAAGTTGGAGACTCAAAATTACAATTATAATTACCGTTATCTCGGTGGATATGCCACTCAAGATCAATCAGAAGAAAATTCCAGAATGCCGGGCCTGCCGACTTTCAGATAAGGGAAGCATCATTGTTCACATGGGGCTAGTATAGTGAATCAGATGTAATAAAGAATTGTCCAAGGATGTCTCTATTGGAGAAGAATAAGAAATCCTCTTTGGGCTTTCTCAATAGAATTGGTTATTCTTATGGTTCTGCCATCTGATTAGTTGTCTTTTTCAGTTCATTTCAGTGTTCTTACTAGTGGCATATAAGAAGTCCAATCAAGTATCGATCACAATAGATAATACCACAATTCACCCTAAATATTGAAGGTCTGATGTCACATATAAGATGGGTGTTTCAGAATATTCACCCTAAATATTATAGTTGGCTAATATTTTGTAAAGTTATTTATTTTAGAAATATAAAACTAAAATATTACTAACTTTATATAAAGTTTATTTTGCACAGAGCACTACAGGGTACATATTTCCAGGAATAACCATCATGCAACACCTAATATTTTTTTCATTTTTATTTCTACAGGTTTACAGAGATTCTGAGACGATCCCCATGGTTTGTTGTGATGTTTGTGAAAGATGGGTGCATTGCTCATGCGATGGCATCAGGTCATTGTCAACTTACTTTTGACTTACTGCAACTGATTTATGTCACACTTCCATCTCATGCATTTTGCTTGATTTGATTTATTTTCGTTTGGCAACACGTTGCAAAATTCTCTTTGGCGTTATGTCCATTAGCAGTATTCCAAAATGACGAAGTCCAAAAATATTGCTTTCTTGATGGCCTATGTCCACACATGCAAGATGAATGTAGAAATAAGAACATTACGATCAAGGTTCACAATATCGGTATCGGACCATTCCTATGAGTATCGGGATCGGCGGTATAGGCAGTATCAGAGGTTTCGGATCGGAGTATCGGATTATTTTGGTATCGGAAAGCAAATAATTATTAATAAATTATTAACATTTTAGAACATATATTTTATACATTTAGGCATAATTTTAATATTTTTAGTGTTGTTTCTTAGTAGTTTTGAATTGAATAAAATAGTAGTCACCCTTACGTTGGTTTACATACGATACATAAGTTTTCTTTGCCGAATTTTCTTTATCGGTATCGGTCAATATCGGGTATCGATCGGTATTGGATCGGGACATGCCAAACCGTATCGGTATCGGCCGATACTGCAAACTATGATTAAGATGGATCCTGGTAAAACTAGGAAGGCTTCCAGTGCTTGATTAGTTCAGAAAAAGAGGAGGGGAAGACTCAAGAAACTCGGTACTGCCAGATTAACATCATTAAGTGCTTTCCTTCAACAAAGGGAGCAATTGTTGTCAATGACTGTTGACTTGATGAAGCTCAGACAACTGTGGAGAAATGTTTCAAAATCCTCCTAGGCTAGGGAAACATCTGTTTGTGGAAGGGTTATTAGATTTGCCATTATGCCAGATGCTGCCTTGATATAAAAGGACACGGAAGACGAGAACTAATAATTTGCTTTATGCTTGATGCTTATGGTTAATATTTAGTAGTAGAATACTAGAATATTAGATACAATGTATTTTCTATAATACATGATACATAGATTCTAGTAGCATGCATGTTAATAGAAACGAGCCAAAAGTCAGATGTAACAAGAGTTAAGATATAGGTTTAGATGCAAATCATGCAATACTTGAGGATGGACCTGAAAGCCCAACTTTCTTTAGGAAAGCACGAACTATCACATTATGCAGAAGCATGGAAGACCTATCAACCTTAATGGCAAAAATAATGCATGGAATTTGAACATAAAAGACATGGACATGCAAAGATCATAATGTAAGGCTATCATTCACATGTGCAGTCTAATGGATAACCACTGAAACCATATGCAAATGTATCCACATGTCTGGCCATTAAAATTCAACTGAAAAACATCAAATATACAGCTCTAAACACAAGAAAACTTGGGGAAGTATCGGACCTTGTCTCATGTGGACAATGTCAGATTTCATACCGGAACCAAGTTCATTGTAGTTTTATCTGCTTCTGGTATCTTCTGGACAGCCTGATGATTTATTTGCAACTTGGTCAATTTACCACAAGGCTGTTAATATATATTTGGACACAGCCAAATGACTTATGCTGGTTGTCGGCTCCTGACCTCTATCCGGGCAGTGAAAATATGTGACATTAAGCTCAACATAGGTGTTGCAAAAAGCTTATGAACCTAGAGAGAGAATGTGGTGGGTTTTGAAGAAGAAACACATCTCTAGTAGTTATATTGAGATCAAGAAGGTCTCTAGTAGTTATATTGAGATCAAGAAGGATATGTACAATGCAGTAACGACTACCATACAGACATTGGAGGAAACCCTACACCATTCCCCATTATTGTTGGCTTACATAAAATATCAATATTAAATCCTTAACTTTTTGCCCTAGTTATGAATGAGAGTACAACTGTACAAGGCATTATTCACAAGGAATTTATGTTGCTTGCTAATGCTAGTTCTGCAGAGGAACTTTGGAATCTAAAAGTTCTAAATTAGTAGAAATAAAGTATATGAAGCGCAACTTCTAGCAAAGGTCAAAAGAAATGCGATGGAATATACATTGATCATGGTAGTCAAAGGCGCGTCTCGTAGCAAGGCGCAACATCTGCGCCTCGCATCTCTCTAGGCGAGGCGCCTTTCTCCGGGCGCACCTTAGGTGTGCCTTTCAGCAAGGCGCAACCAAAGAAAGGTGCGCCTGGGCGCGCCTTATGTGTTTTTTTTGTTTTTTATAAAAAAAATTGAGGCAGAGAGATAGCCCTTACCTCATACAAGTGGGAGGGAGGTAGCTCTTTCCACGGTTGTCGAAATCGGCTACAATTGAATTTGAAAAACTAAAATTTACTAAAAGTGTGGTTGGAAGGATACAAATTCTTGTTAGTTCTGTTGAGTGCTATTGTCGTTCTGCTAGTTCACTTGGTTATCTTTTAACATGTTTTTGTTAGTTTTAATATGTTATTTGGTTTTATTTCTTACATTAATTAATTTATTTATGTATATTTTTTTTATTTTTTATTTTGCGTCTCGTTTCGCTCGGGCGTGCGCCTTATGTGTGCCTTGCGCCTCGGACGATATGGATCCTTCGCGCCTCGAGTGCGCCTTTGACTACCTTGACATTGATAGACAAGATACTTAGGAGCGATTTGGAAGTAAGTTCATAAAATTATAATAAGAATATTAAAATGGCATAGCTTCTAAAGTGCTTTGTGATTTCAAAATAACGCTTAAGATTGGAAGTGAAATTCAAGGAAGCTATAAGATCATTCGTGCTTTATGGATAAGAGTTGGGCAATTAAAAACAATGTCCATAGAATAACGTAACTAAAATGATGAGTGACAATACACTGAAAGATATGTTGGAAATGAGAGTGTTTACGAAAGTTGGAGGTGACAGATAGAGGATAATATTAGAGAAAATCGTATAATATTAGAGAAAATCATCTCATGTGGTTTGAACAGTAGATGTTCCGCTGGTTACGAGGAACAAAAGGTAATTAAGGCAAAAAGATTATTATGAAGATTGACAAAAGTGTGAATTAGGAAAACTTTGAGAGAGAGTAGCAAAAAGGAAGCTAAAAAACAGTTAATAAAGCTAAATCTAAGGTCTAGGATTATTTATATAGGATATTAGAAACTGAGGGAAAAAGGAGAGATTTATAGGCTTGCTAAGAATACCGAAAGGAGTTAGTAGAAACTTAGTTGATATTAAGTTTATGAGCGACTACCAATAAGTATTAGTACGGAAAAAAAATATTAAGGAGAGGTGAATAAGTTATTTCCACAGGTTATTTAACAAATAGAAAAATTGAAAAGCTTAGTGTAGATACATAGTTATTTCGGGCTAAATCAAATTGCTATTATCGTAAAATTAGAATTTCTAAAGTTAAGGATGCCGTGGAGACAGAAATAAATAGAAAAAATGGTAGGACTTGATGATACTCCTATTGAGGTCTGAAAATGTTTAGGGAGAAATGATCGAAGAGGCTTACTGATTTATTCAACCAAAAACCTAATGTTCGATGAATGAAGAAATCGGTATTATAGTACCTATAAATAAAACAAGGGAGATATATAAACTTGTAACTATCGAGTATTTGGGCTAATGAGTTATACCATGAAACTATTGGAGAATAAGAAAAGAGATTATAATTTAAGATAATCAATTTGGTTTTATGACGGAAGATCTACTATTAAAGCTTTTTTACTTTTTGAGAAAATTAATGGAAAGATTTAGAGGGAAAGAAAGATGCACATATGGTTTTTTTGATTTAGAGAAAACTTAGCATCTTGTTCCTATTGAGATAAGGTAATTGGCTTTGAAGAAGAAATAAGTTCTTAGTAGTTAATATTGAGACTATAAGGATATATATCATAGAGTTACGACGATTGTGCGAACTATTGGAGGAGATAGTAAGCCATTTCATGTTACTCTTGGGTTATGTCAAGGATCAAGGTTAAGTCCTCAACTTTTTGCGCTTGTAATGGATGAATTACAAAGCAAATATAAAGGACGTTCAATGGTGATGATACTATGTTGATTGATGAGAGTACAAAAGGTTAAATGCTAAAATAGAAGTGTTAAGAGAAACTTTAGATCTAAAGTATTTAAAAGTAGCATAATGAAAACAAAGTATATGAAATGTAAGTTCAACTAGAAGTTAAAGAGAAATGATGGAGGAGTCCATATAGATGGACAAGAGATACTTAAGAGTGATAGTGTCCAATATTTAGAATCAATTATTTATTATGATGGAGAGATTGAGAATGATGTCATGCATAGATTTAAAACAAGATGGTTGAAATAAAGAATGCTTCGGTGTGCTTTGTTATTGCAAGATACCTCTAAAGGTGAAAGGAAAAAAAAATCTATAAGACTATTATAAGACTAGCCATGCTTTATGGATCAAGAGTATCGGACAATTAAGAAACATGTCCAAAAAGTTAGTGTAGCTGAAATCAGAATGCTAAGATGGATAGTGATGATAAGAATATGATCATAAATCAAGGTTGTAAAAATCGCTAGTTGACCTTTAGTCGGTTCGCGGGGACTATGAATTGATCGGATTAATTGAGGGAGTAGTCGGGGACTAGTCGGATTAATTGGTTTGAGTTTCTTTATATATATATATATATATATATATATATATATATATATATATATATATATTAAAAATAATATATATGCAATATATGCTATATGTCATCAAAGTATTAACTTAAGTACCAAAAAAAATATATGCAATATATGTCCTTGGTATGCACCTTTTTTGAAACTTCTTCTCCTCTTCTTTCTCCATCTTCTCCTTTTCTGTCGGCTGCTTTTATGTTTTTTGAAAGAACTGAATTTCGGATCAGATTTTGATCTTTTTTTTTTTTTTGTAACCGAGGCCTAGTCGGCCGACTAGGCCCATCTAGCTGCCTAGTCGGCTGTCTAGGTCCAATTATTGCTTGAGCCTTTTTTTTGCCGACTAGCCCCTAGTCGGCGAAGGCCGACTACCGATTAGTCGGGGACTAGTCGAATTTTTACTATAGTGTCATAAATGAGTGTGTGAAGTTAGAGGTGATGTCAATTAAGGACAATATGAGAGAATTTGATCCAAGGTTCTAAGCGGCGTTAGGCGGGTGCGCAACAGAGAGAGTCCTCCTACCGCCTAGGCAGTCGATACATTTTGAACATTTTTTTACTATTTTTTACCATTGTTTTTTTTTTGTATAATATGTATATTTTAGGGGTGTTTCATGCATAACTAAGTTGTAGAACGAAGATTTATAAAGTTTTAGTTTTGTAAAAATGAACCATAGGCCCATAATGCTTACAAATTTTTTTTGGTCAAAATATCTTGTTAGGTATTGCTCCGTCTAGGCACCCGCCTACGCCGTCTCACCTCCGCCTTTGCCGCCAACCTCCGTTGGCCGCCTACTCCACCGCCTACCGAAAAGCGGTGCGGAGAGAGACCGTCTAGGCGGCCGCCATTTAGAACATTAGATGCTCCTGCAAGCAGTAGCGATAATATAATAGTTAATGGAGCCGCTAGGACTTGAGGTAGGCCTAGACAAACATGATTTGAAGTGTTAAAGAAGGATATGATTTTTGTTAGTGTTACAGACAGATAGCTCGTAACAGAAGTAAATGGACGAAGAGGATTTTAATGGCCTCAAAAGTTTGGGATAAAGGCTTTTTTGTTGTTATATTGTCTGTCAAATTACCCTCTTTTAGACCTTCACAAAGTAATTCATTAGTATGGTTCAAGCTCAAGCTTGTATCAATCCCCATTTTACGTCTAGGTAAACACCAAATTCTTGGTAGTCGTTACCAAGCTATTAAGCTGTTAAGAGTAATTCCATAAGTTAATTACTTAAGTGTTGTCATCCTGAAACATCGAGAGGGGTTCTGGTCAGATTGCATTAGAAAAACAAGGTTGAGATTATTATTCGATGACAATATGCTTATTAGGAGTATCAGCAGATATCTCTTTATGGCTGGCTCAAAGAGTGCCTGATGGGTGTTAAAAGTTCAGCTATATTGATTAGTCGCCTAAATGCTATTTTTGCCCCTTCAAACCTTTTTTAATTGTGTACCTTGCAACAATTAAAATATAGGGCCTTGGTTATATATGTTCCATTACCACTATTCAAAATGTTAGGTCCCTTGGGAAGTGTTATATCCATGATAAGAAAATCTTGTTTATCTTACATCAATGGTCCAGTCTTACTTTTATTTAATTGTGTTTATTTTGTGGGGTTTTGATTTGGTATGTGTAGAATTGTATCAAGGAAGAGGAGAAACTTTGGCCTTGTTGTTTTACTCTCATTGACTGCAAGATACCTTTTTTCGTAGACAATTATATACCTAATATGGAAACTTAACCAAAGAACCAGCCAATACCAAAATAGACCTTCATCTAAACATGAAAGAAAATGTGAGAGTGCATGGAGAAAAGGACTAAATCTTCCCCTATATGCTCTTAAGCCATAAGAATATTTTCCAACCCATGGCCAACACCCACGCAGGATTATAACTTTGATGATTGTTGATGATTACTATACTCAAAATTACTTTCTAAAGGCATTCCATTATCAACTGGAGTTGTTTTTATTTGTTTATTTATCTTTGGTTACTGACTTGTTTGTGTTTATGTCAGTGCAAATGTATGTGCATTCAGTAGGAGTTTTCTTTCATAGATAAACATGAGTGGAAGCAATCTTCCTTTGTAAAGGCTTCAGACCAGCAACTTAGGAAACATATGTAACATCTACAAGTGTCTCTGGTCTGTGTATGTATTGCATGTATTGTGCACCATGTTTGGACATTGATCAGTATTGTCTCAGGCTAGTGTCATAATTCTTCAAATATTTTTAATATGTCAATTCATCACTGACTCATTTCTGATGCTTTTAGATACTCTCATTCAATGCACATTGCAAAGAGTGACTCAGTGGATAAGTATCAAATGATGGTATAAAAAAATACATATAAATGACAATAATTTAAATATAAGTTAATTTGAGAAGTAAAAAAGATGAAAATCAATCATATTATTTATATGAACCCTTTTATTTTATTTTGGAAGAACAATTTTAGTGAAATGGCCATTGAGATTAAGAGCTGGTTACTTATTAATCTTCATGCTTATTATATGATAGGTTATGCTTGTCAGTGTAAACATTATACTGTAGGCAAATTTCTTGAACATTATGTTTGTATTCATGGAAAGAATGTACAAAATAAATGTATGTGTTTTCACTGTAGTATATACATGGTACTATGCCTGGTTCAAACATTTTTTCCAGATCATATAATACTGAATTGTAGCTCTGCGAGAAAGTGGTCGTTACCTGACTTGAATCTATGCCATGCATACCTGTCTTGTGAATCAATGTTGTGCCTTACAGAGTTTTCTTCATTTTACTTGTAAATATACTTAAGTTTGTTCCGATTTGATTTATGTTTCACAAAGAAGGATAGTAAGCTTTACCAAACTAAAAGGAACCTTATTCCATCTCCATTTTGTTTCTTTATGCAAGGTTATTGTTAGATTTTCACTTTCCCAAGAGCAAAAGCTACTCGGTTGTCATTTATTGTCAATTAAATCTCAGACTTCGTGTACTTTTTTATATTCTTGATGGACATTTATTTGACAATGACATCAACTTTCACTTTTCCTATATAATCTGCAGTGATGAAAAGTATCGGCAGTTCCAGGCAGATCAAAACCTTCAATACCAATGTGCTGCATGCCGTGGTGAATGTTACCAGGTGTTGTTTGTTGTTCTAAAGGTGTGGAGTTTCTTTACAGCTAATACCTTACTTTGATAATGAAAATTTTATTTTCTAAATATCAGGTCAAGGATATAGATGATGCTGTGCAAGAAATTTGGAGGAGGAAAGATGAGTGTGATCATAAACTTACTGCTACCTTAAGGGCTAGTGCTGCATTGCCCTCTCAGGAAGAGATATCTTGTGTGTCTCCCGATTCGGATGATGGGAAATGTGGTCCTGTAGTACTAAAAAATGATTACGGGAAATCCTTGAAGTTTTCTGTCAAGAGTTCTAGAGAATGTGGCAAGTCTATCTCCAATAGTGTCTCCCCAAATAAGAATAATACAAATAAGAAAGCTTTCCATATAAAATTTGTTACTAAACCGGAAGGATCATACCAGTATTTGGAAAATCAGAAAGATAAAAGGTTATATGATAATTCCTTAAGAGATCAAAAGGATAACGACATGATCTCGTACAAGAATAATGGGCGGGAAAATCTCTTATCTTCAGCAAGCGGAAGTTTAGAAAATGGTTTGAAGTCCAGTGTTTATCACTCAGGAAGAAACAAGTATAGTCCTATCAAAGGAGTCGGGGACAATGTTGAACAGTTATCTACTGCCAAAACTGAGGATAGTATAGCGCAAGGTCTGCATTTCAAAGAATGTGCTGCCAAAACTGCAAGCAAGAATGAGATAGTTAAAGGAACTAAATTAGTCATCCATTTAGGATCTAGAGGTAGAAAATTTTCAAGCTCTCCAAGGTCAGAAATTTCAAGCTTCCATAAAGAGCAGGATTTAGCTGCTACTTACGGTATGCATCTTTTATATTTTGTAGCTGCACATTTGAAAATTTTACCTTAATATGAGTAAACTGCAAAACTCGTTTATGATTGAGCTAGCCTTCATGATAACCTTTTTTATTTTTTTTTATTTTTAATTTCAATGGTTTATTTAAAGATCATCACTTGCATTTTAAAATGAAACTTGCTATGAATTCTAGGTGATTATGCTAAAAACTTCTGCAGATGTTATGCTATAGTTTTTATGCAGTATGACCAACTTTGTTGTCCTTGTTTCATTTTTCATCCACTAACAACTGCACTCCTCCCTTCGCACCTTGTTTCATCTTTCAACCACTAACCATTGCATTCCCCTCTTTGCAAATTTAGTTAAGATATCTTGAGTTTTTGTCACTGTGGAGAAGAGAAGTGAGGATAATCGCTGCTTGCTACCCTCACAATGGAGGGGATTCTGTAAAATCATAGTGGTAGTAAAATGATATTTCTAATTTTATTGGACTGCCGTAGCATTACTTCTGGTTATTGTTTCTTTTTTCACAAAACACTAGTGATGAGAATATTTGCCATTTATATAAGATGGTATAATTAGGGCTGTAAACGTGGCATTTTCTGTCAGATCTATGCAAAACCTGGATCCTAACCTGATATTTGTTTACTGCATCCAGACGCGAATCCGAATCCGGTAGATACCAAAGAAAAAGAATCCAAACCTGATCCTTAACCTGAAAAGGTTTTGCAGTTTTCAGGTTCGAATTCGGGTAAGCATTTGGTATTTATTTGCAAAAAACAAAAGAAAATAATTGAATAATACAGTTAGACCTAATGATCAAATCAAGCATAAGAACAATATGGCAACAAGAAAGAGGAAAAAAATAATCCTAGAATCAACAAAATAATTTTCTAAAAAAATCAGCATGAATCAGCAAAAAATCAGCATAAAAAAGTGCACAAGAAGAATGTTGAACTTGTATGTGCATGAGAGGGTTGGGAAGAGAAAGAACTTTAGATGAAGGGTTTCTAGTAGTGGGTTATTTGGAAGTTGGAAGAAGTACTTATTAGGAAGGATTGTATTGGGAAGGAAAGAAGTTTGTATTAACTTGGTTCCTTGGGAGTTGGAGGAAGATGAGTCACTTTTTTGGGGGAAAAGGAAAGAGTAATTATTAGGGCAGCAACATATCCCTCTTAGTCATGATATTTCTGGTCGGATGTTGGGTTATCACTTTCAGATCTTAGGAGCATCCGAACCATATCGAAAATACAATAGGTTCTACTTTCTACAATCGAACCCGACCCAAAACTGGTTCTGGTTCAGTTTTTTCCAATCCAAACACGGTTTTTATGTAAAAAATTGCATTAAGTTATCCGTTTCCGTGGACAGGCCTAGATATAATCACGGAACCAACCTCTCCATATATTGGATGTTAGGCACTTAGGCTACATACATCTTGACCCTCCCTAGACCTTTGCATTAGCAGGAGCCTCGTGCCAACACACTTCTATACAATGATATGATTTCTAAAATATACTATAGTATTTTATAACATAAGTAGTGGAAGAATAGAGGACAACAAAAGTGTATTGTCTAGGCTCTCAACAATATCAGGTTGCCTGGTTTATGTCATGGCGTGCAATAAATGGTGAGAGGGATTGAATTCTTCAGGTGAGTAAACTTAATGAAGTGTTCCATCAGTTGATTTGTATTGACAGGAGCCAGCTGTGCAACGACTTGATAGGTGGAAGAAATGTGGGTAGTAAACATATATTTTTTTGCATGACCAACCAATTACTTGAAGTGGGTGAAAGGATTTGAACAAAAATGGTAACCATGGAAAGGATTTTATGATATTTAATTTTAATTGTTACTGTTCAAAGAAAGGTAACTGGCGGAAGCCTTGATAGAGTCGTGTCCCCAGGTTTGAGGATTTTGGTAGACCAAGCAAAGAGGATCATATTTGATTACTAATGACAAGTGGTCCTTGCTTAGATAAATTCCTATATCTTCATTCATAGAACATGTTCATATCAGTGGTAGAGTACATCTAACCTTTTTTTATACATAAAATTTACTGTAGGATAAAAAAATTATTAAAAATTTGTTACAAGAATAGGTGTTTGAGCAATTACGTAGAACGATATGTTCCGCCAGACTGTGTGTCGGAAAATGAGCATGCTCAAATTCCGACAGACGGTGTGGCGGAAAATGAGCAGCATGCTCAAATTCCGACACACGGTGTGGCAGAATTTCGACGTAGTGGTTTTCTTTGGGTTGGTTTTTTGGGTTTTTATCTGGCCTCGGTTTTTTTTAGTTGAGAATGTTGTTTGTTTTTTTAGGTTGGTTTTTTTTTTGGGTTTGGGTTTTGGGTTGGTAGTCGTCGGGTTTGGGTTTTGTTTTTAAACCTATTGTTTTGTTTTGGGTTGTTTTTTTTTTTGTTTGGGTCTTGGGTTGGTAGTTGTTGGGTTTTTAGTTGAGAATGTTTTTTGTTCTTACTGGATGAGAGATCAGTAAAAAAAATCGAGGCCAAATAAAAACAAAAAAAACCAACCCAAAGAAAACCACTACGTCGAAATTCAGCCACACCGTGTGTTGGAATTTGAGCATGCTGCTCATTTTTCGCCACAACGTCTGTCAGAATTTGAGCATGCTCATTTCCGACACAGTCTGGCGGAACATATCGTTCTACGTAATTGCTCAAACATCTATTCTTCTAACAATTTTTTAATAAATTTTTTGTCCTACAGTAAATTTTCTGTTTTTTATAGGTCATGTTGAGCAGACAATGAGTTTGTCTGCACGACTGTTATACAATTCCATATAAATCACATTTAACATAATCCAGAATTGTTCAACCTGTGCTAACATTGTGCAGTGCATTGTAGACTATATGAATTGGAGTTTATTTACTCAGTTGGACCATAATTGACATGAAAGATTAGATGTGATGACGAAGTCGCTGACAAAAGATAGGGGATTAAATGTATGGACTTCTCCTCGTAAATCGGGAGAGTTTATTGCCTTCATCCTTCTATTATTACGAGAAAGTCAAGAGGCTAGTTGTATGCATGGTTGTATTTAATTTTAGGAAAAGAGTTGTTGTTCTTCAGAAAATGAAAAAGCGTAACCTTCTTGGGAGATGAAGGTATGGTTGCTTTGAGAAAATCGAGGGCATAAATGCATTGAAGGATGTAACCTGAGATAGGTCATGCCTCCAACTATAAATATAAGACCCACATCACATTCTCAAGCTTCTTTGGAGCTTTACATACAATACACTTGAGTCAAATGAATGACATGTTCCACTATCAATATTCATGGGGAGTGACATTGTGATGGTTGGTTGACTATTTTGGCTAGGCCCGAAATATGGCCTTCCACGCCAAGAAGTTCTTGGGCCTCATTTGGTTCGCGGAATGGAAGGAAAAAGGAAATAAATACCATTGCATTTCCTTTCCTTTGGGAAATTACAATTCCCATTGATTTTCCTTTCCGATGTTTGGAAATGACAAGGAATTTGGAAAGGAAAGTGAATACTTAAATGTGGGAACATGATTCCTTGCTTAGGTGGATGGAATCACTTTCCCCTCTAATTTCCCTTCCATTGGGAATCACTTTCCTTTCCTCCTCAATTCCTTTGGCATCCACACATAGGAAAGTACTCACTTTCCTTTCCCAACCCGATGATTCCGTGAACCAAACGAGGCCTTAATGTAAAAAGTTGTGTCGTGCTTACTAGGCCTCCCAGCTCCATGAGGCTCCCATTAACGCATGACCTATGGAGGGTTAAGATGTATGTAGACTTACCCTAATATATGGGGAGACTGTTTTCACAACTCGAATCCTCGAGGATGCAAGTGCCAAGCCTTATTGTTGCACCAGCGTGAAGCGCCATCCTCGATATGTTGAGCTTACTAATTCCTCTTATATCTCTTTTATTATTTATGCATAGACGAGAAAAGGATATATGATATATCCCTCAGTTAGCTTTTCTCATCACAGAAACTAGTTTCCTTGTACACATGAAAGTTTGATTTGACTTGGATGAGGTAGGTGGACTGCTTTCATGCCTTGCCTTGGCATTTGAGATGTAGGGTAAATATGTTTTAATTTTCAAATTTGATGACAGAACAGCCTGTTTACAACAGATCCAAGTAGTTTTGTGTTGATTTTGAACTAACAATCCCCACGACAGGATAATAGCTAGTTTGACTAGGCGTATAAAGGGAGCTTGTAACTTGATTTGGTTATACTCTTCAACTTTATAAAGTGACAAGAGAAACCCTTCAAGTTGAGGATAACCTCTGGAGTTTCATATTGAAAACCAAGTCTCATCCTCTTTTAGACAAAACATAAGACTTTCAATTTATGAATCTCACTAGAAATAGTGATTATTGCTGTAAAGGATCTTTCTCAACTCTTAATCTTGTATAGAGTTGGCTAGAGGCATGAACTTGGCATTAAGTGTGTTTAGAGTTGGCTAGAGGCACGAAACATGACAGAAACTTGCGGTTGGCACTTTGGAGAAGGCAATCCTTTAGTTGTTTACACCCAAGGGATTAAAGGGAATTCAGGATTGTATTAGGACACTTTGTTCAGATGAGGGCACAAAATGCCTTGTGGTTTTGTTAGATCCACGTGGTTTTCCTTCATTACATGTCTCTGTCTACTGTTATAAATAATCAACTGAAATTCCAATTGGTGATAGAAGTCTCGCGAATGGGATGAGCTAGCATTTTGAAATGGTGTGCTTAAATGTCCCTTCTCTTTATTTATAGGCAGCTCATTGTTGTTACTAATTTTCCTATGGTTTTCTCTGTTGTGATATAACTATTTATCTGATTTCTCAGTGTAGAGAATAATTGTTGTATATTTTATTGATTGGGTACTCCACTACTTATAGGGAGTCTAGCTCCTCTTCATACTACATTTTTCCAATGTGGGACTAAGTCCCTTATTAGTTCTCAACACTCCCCCTCAAGATGGGCGATAGATATTAATCATTCCCATCTTGTTACATAGCTTCGACAGACTTAATAAACTAAGACCCTTAGTCAGACAGTCTGCCACTTGTTCTTCTGAGCGAACATGATCAATCTTCAGTATCCCTTGTTCCAGCTTCTCTTTGATGAAGAATCGATCGATCTCGATGTGCTTCGTTCTGTCGTGCTGAACTGGATTGTTAGCTATACTTATTGCAGCTTGACTATCGCTCAGAAGACGTAACAGTGCTCCTATGTCCAGCTTCAACTCTGTCAGCAATGCTTTCACCCACAGCAACTCCTACACTCCTAAAGCCATTGCTCTGTATTCTGCTTCAGCTGTAGACCGTGCTACCACTGACTGTTTCTTGCTTCTCCATGAGACCAAGTTTCCTCCTACAAATACACAATATTTCGTGGTAGACCTTCTATCGTCTATGCAGCTCGTTCAGTCTGCATCGCAGTATCCCTCAACTTCTATACATCCATTCTTCTTGAACCATAGCCCTTTCTCCGACGTCCCTTTCAGATATCTCAAGATCTGAAACACTGCATCCATATGACCCGTTCTTGGATCATGCATGTAGCGACTTACTACACTCACCGCAAATGAGATATCAGGGCGAGTGTGTCCCAGATAAATCAATCTCCCTACAAGTCGTTGATATCTTTCACGATCAATTGGCTCTCTTACTTCTGCTCCCAACTTGCACTTCTGGTCAATTGGAGTGACTGTTGCTTTGCATCCCAGCATCCCTGTCTCCTTCAGCAGATCTAGTGCGTATTTTCTCTGTGAGAGAACAATTCCTTGTTCGTCTTCACACACCTCGATACCTAGAAAGTACCTCATCGCTCCTAAATCCTTCACCTCAAACTCCTTCGCGAGTTTTGACTTCAGCTTAGCGATCTCGACTTCATCATTACCTGTGATTACTATATCATCCACGTATAAAGCAAGTATAGTGATGTGGCTTCTTGCATGCTGAAGAAAGACCGTATGATCTGCATTTGCTTGATGGTATCCCATGCCTGTAACAGCCTTTCTGAATCTGTCAAACCAGGCTCGAGGAGATTGCTTGAGTCCATATAGCGACTTCTTTAGTTTGCACACTTTTCCATGCGATGTCCCTCCGTCTAATTCTGTAGCGTAGCACCCTGGCGGGAGTTCCATGTACACTTCTTCTTGTAGGTCCCCATGGAGAAAGGCATTCTTCACATCTAACTGGTATAGCTTCCACCCATAGTTTGCTGCAATGAAGACCGGAGTTCTTACGGTGCTCATTTTCGCTACTGGAGCAAACATCTCATCATAGTCGATGCCATATGATTGTGTGTGTCCTTTTGCAACCAACCTTGTCTTGTATCGTTCCACTTTTCCTTCTGACGTCTCCTTTACTGTGTACACCCATTTGCATCCCACAGTTTTCTTCCTTTTGGGTAATGGAACCAGCTCCCACGTCTTATTTTTCTCCAGTGCCCCAAGTTCTTCCATCATTGCAGCCTTTCACCTTGGATCTTTCTTTGCTTCCTGCCAACACTTGGGCAACGAAGTAGAGTCTAACGATGCAATGAAGGCTCGATAATTCGAAGAAATGTTAGAATAAGACAGGTAGTTGGCAATATCATGTTCATAATCATCAAAACGACTAGGAGCCTTACCCGCATTGATGCGAGAAGATCTCCTTAAGGGAGCAATAGGTGGTGGAGAGATCATACCATCAGAGTCAGAGAGATCCGCATCAGAATCAAATTGATTCAGTGCGGGGGCAACATCTTCAAGAGTTGGAGCAGGAGTAGACGAGGGACTTGGTACAGTAGGCACAGGGCACGGTACAGGCACAGTACTGGACTTCTGCTGTCTCCTTCTGTAGACTTGGAGCTCCTTTTCCATTGTCTGCTGCTCCCCCTGTTTAACATATGTATCTTCTTCATCTTCTGTATCGGAGTCACTGCTTTCTCTCCCTTTCGTCCAGTTTTTTACGACCGGGCATGGGACCGATCCGGCCACCACAGATGGGCTTATTTTCTCCTCCTCACATCTAACACCCTCTGTGTTAGATGTGTCACCAAACGCTGAACCGTCATCCGAACCATAATATGGTTCCAGTTCTCTGAATGTAACGTCCATGCTTACAAACATCTTCCGTTCAACTGGGCTCCAACATGCGTATTCCTTCTGAGTTGCCGTGTACTCGACAAAGACATATTTAACCGCTCTAGGATCCAGTTTGTCAACTCCTGGCCAATTATCTTGGACAAAACATACACACCCAAATACTTTCGGTGGAACAGTGTACGTGGTTGCACCAGTAAGCATCTCCAACGGTGTCTTCCAGTCCAATACCTGAGATGGCAATCTGTTGATGAGATAAGAGGCCGTTAACACCGTCTGCCCCCATAAGTGTTTCGGGACATTCATAGCTAGCATCATCGTCCGTGCGACCTCCAGCAGGTGTCTGTTTTTCCGTTCGGCCACACCATTTTGTGCCGGTGTATAGGCACATGAAGTTTGGTGTAGTATTCCATGAGTGGATAAATACTCAGCAACCTTCTTATTTGTATACTCCGTGTCACGCCCCAGAACCAGAATACTGGAGAGCGGGGGCAGACATAGCCAGCTACGTATAACGGAATGGAATCCACACCGCTATACGGTCACGGCTGTCTAAATATGTGAGGGTTTCACTACAATCCATCAGTCTCTTAAGGTCATCAAATAGCCTATTGTCTCAATCTCAACCAACTAATAGTAATTACAAGATGTCAGATCTCCAAATATACAATTGTAAGGCGTCCCAAACATTACATATCCAGATGATCATGAAGCTAGTCGTTACAAAATGTGAGGACTAGCAAGAGTTCAGTCATACATGATCAACCCCCGGGGCTTGTCAATCATGTTACAGCCCGTAGGCAGACAGTAAGTAAGTACAATCGAGCTAACACTTGCTCGTCGGCTAAACGCCTCAAAAGAATAATTTACAATATTACAGTGGGAGAACAAAAGAAATCCACTCGATGCCCTGGTTACGCCTGGTGACCACCATCGGGCTGGAAAGCAGGGGGATCCTTTGGTGCTGCTCCGGTATCTGGCCATACAAAACCAGCTGGGTCAGACCCCAGAAAGAGCAAGTGCCACAAAGGAGGCTTCACTTAAGAACTAAAGCCAGCAATTAGCACAATAATATAATTACATAATAAGAGACAGTAATTTAAGAAAAAGCATGATAGGTAATTATAAAAGACAATCTTGCATAGAATCACTAAAAGACAGGACATATGGAAAAGCATGCCAGGATGATATACGATGAGATAACCATGGGACTATTCAGATAGCTAGGTTACAACCCGTAAACCAAACAAGGACCGGGGTTGTAACCCTTCGTCTGAACGGAACTTGATTTCTTTCACCATTTATCGGCAAGATAAATATAAGAAATCAGGTCAAGTAACAATCTGGAGTGACAATCTGGAGTGACAATAATTCAATCATTCTGGTACAATCTTGCAATCAATCAATTCTAGACAATACCATACTGGACTAGACTCCATCCAATCAATCACGGCCAATCATTGCCTACGGCTTCCTACATTAACTAACTAGGGTTATCACAATCCTAGTTACTAGCAAGATGCAATGAGATGCTCCAAGTAGTCACAGGCCCTGCAGCTATCCAGGTTATCCAGGCAATCATTATAGTGACAATCTAGAGAGTACAATACATTAGAGTGACAATAGAATTCAATCATTTAAAGTGACAATCAAGAGTGCCCCACATAACAGTGGGCTGGAAATGTGCCCTACTCGTCGGCAGGCTACAAGTCCAAACATTTGCGGCCGGGATAACGGGATCGCCTGTAACTGGGGGAAACATCTCTTCATGACTAGTGAATTATACTAATTATTAACCTTAGTCCATTTCAGTAGGTATTCCTGACCGTGGTACTCAGGAGTCCCCTCCTAGACATGATGCAAGACAGGACTGGATTATTTGTACAAGCACAATCGTCCACGGTGTCATGATTAATTAAACAGGTCATGTCATGTCAGGTAGCCGTCGCAACAGCTATTCGAGATAATCATGCCAGGTTATCATGCCAAGTGTACTTTGTCAGGAGTGCACCACGACGGGCCACTATCAGGTCATGTCAGGCTTATTATGTCAGGAGTGCACCACTACGGGTCACTATCACGTCATGCTCAATTATCAATTCCAAACATATCAAGTAAATTCGTGATTATCAAGTTCAGGACAAAAGGCGTAAGGATATAAAATGGACGTAAAATATCTAATAAAATATCAATATACAGGGCTATAGAAGAGCCAAGCTTAAGGAAAGTAAAACCAAACTGACACGCTGACATAAGACCAAGTCAGCCAAGGCCATACGCTCAGTGCAAAAGTCATACGCTCAGTGCAAGTCATACGCTTAGGTCGGGCGTATGCAAGTCATACGCTTTCAAAAGGCAGCGTATGTACTCCATACGACTCCTCGTCAAGCAAGCGAGCGTATGCGAGTCATACGCTCCCAAAAGGCAGCGTATGGAGTCCATACGACTCCTTGTCAAGCAAGCGAGCGTATGCGAGTCATACGCTCCCAAAAGGCAGCGTATGGGGATTGCGCTGCGCTAAAGAGCGCGCGCAACTCAGTGGCACAAGCTAAAAAGCTCGTGCACTGCTCACTGTCTTCTCCAAAACAGCAAGAACTCCATAGTTGAACCCAAAGCTTCAAAAGTCCATAACTTGGTCAAAATAAGTCCAAATCTGACTTTTCAAAGGTCAAAATTGGGTAGAATAAAATTCTCTACAACATGGAACCATCAAAACTTGAAAACAAAGAAGTTTGATAGATAAAAACCACCAAAATCCGAAAATAACTAATTCCTAGATCTAAAAAAGTTAAGCCTCAAAATGGAAAAATAACAAGTTCTAATGTGTCTTAGAAACATGAGGAGAAGCTAATGGAACAGTAAAAATGAGCTCTCTTGTGGAAGCAAGATGCACTTGCCTAGACCTCTCTCTTCTCTCTTCTTGGTAGGTAAGGAAGTAAATGAGGAAGAAGAAGATGATTATGAAGAGAGAGAAAGAAGAATAGGTAATAAATATGAGTGGTGGTGGTAGGTAGGGGGTTCACCCCTTGGTTCATGATGAACCAAGAGCAATCCCAAACCGAACCAAGCCGAACCAACCTAGGAATAAATCAAGCCCAAATAAACCAATGAATCATTAAAAGTAATTAAACTATCAATGACAATAAAACCAAGCCAATGCAAAATAAACCAAGACAACTAACCATGAATAAATAAAATATGGGTCCAAAACACGTATACGTACACTAAATACGTATCACGAATTTGGGACATTACACTCCGTCCCATTGTCAGACCGTAAGCACTTAATTTTAGTGCCATATTGTGTTTCTATCCGGCGATGAAAGTCTCGAAACACCTCAAAGACGTCACTTTTATTCTTCATAAGGTAGACCCATGTCACGCGAGTATAACAATCAATAAAAGTGACGAACTATCGAAAATCGTTAATACCGGTTGTAGGACAAGGGCCCCATACGTCCGAATGTATCATATCAAATGCAGCTGAACTTCTACTTCCTGAACTCACATACGTGCTTCTGGTATGTTTACCCAACTTACATGCATTACAAAATAACTTCTCTTTATTAGCCCTTTGGTATAAGGACGGATACATTCGATTAATAATTTTAAAAGAAGAATGACCGACACGCTGGTGGTGGAGTAGCAATTCATCTTCTACACTGCGCCGTGAATCTTCCGGTGGTGTGTCTGCTACCAGAGATGCCAATGTTTTGTCCAGTCCAGTCCTGTCCAAGTGCCACAGCCCCTTATGCCATGTGCCAGTCCCTAGTCGTCGTCCTGTCCCCTTCTCCTGAAAAGTCACCGTAGGAATGTCAAAGGAAACAGTACAGTTAAGATCAAGAATAATGGCACTAATAGAAAGAAGATTGACAGGAAAAGACGGAGCATGTAAGACATTGGTGAGAGTGAGAGAAGGGGTGCATGCGACAGTGCCTTTACCTATGACAGGGCTGGAGTTACCATCAATAGTCTGAATGCTCTCCGGCGTCGGTAGGTGAGTATAGTCCTGGAACTCACCGCGGGACCCCGTGACATGGCGAGATGTCCCAGAGTCCATAATCCAACCTGGTTGGTGGACAGCAGCTGCAAGAGCACGTGCAGGAATACCTGTGCTGGATTGGGCAAAGCAAGTGATGTGTTCCCCCGAGGTAGATGACGCCCCATGACTGCCGTCCGAACCCAGCTTCGTGCTGCGTAACCTCACGAGGAACTCCTTCTCAAGAGGGGTTAACTCAGCCAGGTGAGTTTCTCCCCCTTCCTCCGCCAGATTAGCTGTGTCCTCCGGAATAATTTTTTCTTCTACCAGCATAACCGCCTCTACCACCTCGACGTCCTCCGCGGCCCCGTCCACGATCACTCGACTTTGCAGGGGTTTTGGACAAAATCTGATGTAATGTCCTGAGTCACCACAGTTGTGGCAAACACCGGCCACAGAGGAAGGCTGATTGAAGGCGGCAAGGGCGGACTTGTCAACAGCGGCTTGCTCCCCCTTGAAATAGCCCTTGTTATAAGATTTGCACCTACAATATTCCAACGGATAACAATTTCCATCGGATCATTCATGGAATATTAGAACCGTTGTATTCTGACAACCCATTAAAATGGTTTGATAAAGCTCCACGTTACTGTAAAATTGAGCTTTTGGATATACATAAAGAATCGAAAGTTCGTGTAAATAGCATAATGGTTTCTCCTACAGACAAGGAGGAATTTGCTAAACAGATTGATGAACTACTTCGATTAAAACTAATACAAAAAAGCTATAGTACCCACTCGTCCCTAGCGTTCCTAGTCAGGAATCATGCTGAGATCAAAAGGGGAAAAGCTAGAATGGTTATTAATTATCGAAAGCTTAATAGTTTTACAAAATTTGATGGTTTCCTCTGCTGAGAATCTAATTAGGCAGATACAGGGAGCCAAGTTTTATAGTAAGTTTGACGCCAAATCAGGGTTTTGGCAAATTAAGCTTGCAGATAAAGCTGCAAAACTCCATGAGCTAAGGCAGTTGGCATTCACGATGATCGCATACAGTGCCACATCGCGGTTACCTGCTCTAGTATCCAAAGAAAAAGACCTCTTCGAAGGGCATAGTACGGAACATAAAGAACTCCGAGAAATCCTGAAGCAAATCGACAGTCATGATCTGGTCAATTTCCGGATCCCAGACATACTGCGGTTCTATCAGGCTATGTCCATTGAGAATGAGCGCCTTAAGTGCATGAAGACTGAGGGTATGGTACAAAGTATGATCACTATGTACCAACAACAGATAATTGACGAGGCCCGTCTCCTAGCTTATTTCAAACGCTTAGATGATTCTGAGATCACTAAGTATTTTGAAGGCCTGGAGATTGTTTATTCTCCTAACGGATATATTCACCTGGTATGTTATTTCCAGGAAATTGTAAATATGATACTACAGATCAATAAAGGATTTGTTCACGAGGTGTTCATTTGCACCTCTGATAAAGAACTCTATGAGACGACAATCCCAGAGATCTGCTGGGAGGCAGCTGTCGCTCATTCATCCAGGTTCCAGGCGATGTTCAGATTCAGGGTTTGGAGCATCTGGGAGGAGAGGAGATATATCAAGACCTTCCCTTCCTACCAAATTTGGGAGCTTCATCGTCTCGAGGGTGACCCCGGCTTGCAGTTTTTCCCGTTCAAGAAGGGGAATTTCCATGAAGTCAAGGAGAGGTATGGTGCGGCTCATGAATTCTTCGTGGAAGCAAAGAAGCTACATCAGAGTTCTGCCACTATTTCCTGTAGTGGCAAGGTTATTTTGGCTAACTACCTGTGTAGAAGGCCAGAAGACGACAATAAGGTGCCTGCCCACTTGCAGGAATTCTTGACGAGCATGAGCCTTGGCCCCGTAGGACAACAAGCCAAGGATGACATGAACTATGAAGACCTCCTTATATCAGGTCTTCAAATTAATTCTAGAAGCGAGGTGGGCCTATGAAGCGGAGGCTCATGTACGAAGATGTTCTCAGACGCTACCGGAAACGGGTAGGCTGGCGTCTGCAAAAGAAAGCAAAGAAGGCACCTAAGCCGGTGTATGGAAGACTGGTTCGTGCGTCTCCTCCACAATCTCCACCTGTGGAAGAGACAGATTACACAATTGAAGATTTTTCTCCCGATGACAGTGACATCCGGGCATGGGAGGAAGCTGAGCGGGAATATCGGCACTGGTCCCGCCACGTGGAGAGTCTCCATCCATATCCACCTTCGATAATTGGGATGGATGGTGGGATGTCGTTTTCGAGACCCCACAACTCATCAACTCGGTCGTAATTTCGACCGCACAAAGAGACACCTCACATGGGGCTGATAGTGACCCTTCACCAGCCCATAATAATGACGGATGACGTGTATTATTCCTCCTTATCTGCAATACAAGTTTTAGGTGAGCTGTCCCTAACTTTAATAAAGAAGCTTTATTAAAGTTAGAAAGATCCGGTAAACCTTAACCGGTTGAACCGGTGGTACTACCGCCCTCTCCTATAAATATGTATGTTGTGTGTAAGTGAGGGGCAACGGATTTGAGAGCTTTTGTAATATTTCTTCTGAGTGTTCTCTACTTTCTACTTTGTTTTCCGCTTGTTATCTGGTATCAGAGCCTGGTTCAATAAAAGCTCTCTGCTGGTTTGTAGTAAGTCTTCGCTCTTTTCTCTTTTCTTTCTTTTATTTTATAATTATGTTTGAGTAAACTTGTTTTCTTGAGTATGGACCTATGATAGGAACTCTAGTTATTTTAACAAGAATAACGCTGAGATGTGTGCATAGCTCTTACGCTTGGTGTAGGAAACGAACCAAAGCTGTGCTCTAATTTCGTGAAGCGGTAGTTCAGCCTTGTGGTCGTATGTTCGAGGCCAAACCCTGCCACAAAGCCACGGTAGTTCCTTGATCTGTGTTATCAAGGAACGTAGGGGAACTATGGCAAGCCGTGGAATTAAGGGTCAAAGCGAGCAATTACAGAGATCTCAGAATATTTTTGTTAAAAAATACTAGAGCCTACCATAGCTCATATACTAATACTCCAGCCCAAAAATAATCTGAAGCATCGGTTTGCAAGACTAGCTTATCTTCATCAAGAGGAAAATAGATAATTTTCTGATCTTTTACTAGATCTTTGATTTTAGCAATTTCTTCTTTCTCTTTAGGTGAAAGAGAAATAGAAATCTTACTAGTGTTCCATTTCCTGGGCTGCTCACCAGTCATAGTTTTATACTTAGCTTGTTCAGTAGCTAGCTTGTCTTGTAATTTTTCAACCCTAGCAGAGAGATGTGGGATAAACTTTCTGCCATAGTTAAGCAATCCAAGAAAGCTCTGAAGTTCCTTCAAAGTCTTGAAGTCTTCAGGAAAATCTTTTATTTTAGCATAAATATGCTGCTGTAGCTCAATCTGGCCATTCTTAATTACTTTGCCTAAGAAATCAATTTCTGTTTTAAACAGTTCAATTTTCTTAGGGCTAAGAATGATACCATTATCAAGAAGCAATTTAGACACTTGTAATAAATGTTTTTTATGATCATCTGCTGTTTTTGAGAATACAAGAATATCATCTATATAGACAACAACAAAATCAAGGTGTCCAAATATAGAATTCATCCATTTCTGGAATATCTGTGGAGCATTTTTTAATCCAAAGGGCATAACTAACCATTCAAAATGTCCCTGAGGACAACTGAATGCTGTTAGCTCAATAGAAGCTTTATCTGCAAGCTTAATTTGCCAAAACCCTGATTTGGCGTCAAACTTACTATAAAACTTGGCTCCCTGTATCTGCCTAATTAGATTCTCAGCAGAGGGAATAAAATAACCATCAAATTTTGTAAAACTATTTAGCTTTCGATAATTAATAACCATTCTAGCTTTTTCCCTTTTGATCTCAGCATGATTCCTGACTAGAAACGCTGGGGACGAGTGAGTACTATAGCTTTTTTGTATTAGTTTTAATCGAAGTAGTTCATCAATCTGTTTAGCAAATTCCTCTTTATCTGTAGGAGAAACCATTATGCTATTTACACGAAATGATCGCAAATTCAATCGAGCCTCTTCTTGTGCCATGACAGCTATGGCTTCTTCTAAGGTGGGAAGCATGGGCTGTGCTAGGAGTACATTCCTTCTATGCTCAAACACAGGGTTAAGACCCTTCATGAACTTCATCATCCGTTGTCGCGAAATATAATCCAAGAACTTTTGAAAATATTTCGCAAATGCTGGTTCGACTTGTGCATCTTCCATCCCAAGAGGATGATAGTGATCCAGATCAGACCAGTACTTCTTTAACAGTGCTGCATACTCAGAGATGGTACGGTCGTCCTGGGCCACCCTATCAAGTTCATCCTGCAGTTGGAAGACCCGCATAGGATTGCCTGAGCCTGAGTACATATCCTTCAAAGTCCGCCATATATCAGCAGCAGCCTCCATCGCCTCTACATTGCCCGACACCTGGTCTGTCTAGGAGGCTGTCAACCATCCAGCCACAACATTGTTGACAATTTTCCAAATAGCAAACTCCTTTGAGGAGGGATCATCTGGCGCCTTGGTTTGGCCATTGACGTAGCCAACCAAGCCTCGTTCCTTCAGCGTCCGCATTGCCTGCCGTGACCATTTCAAGTAGTTGGACGTTCCTTCCAACTTCGTCTCCAACTTGTCCAGCTTTCCCATTTTGTAGGGTGACGGATCCACATCAGTATGGATCAAACGTGGGGTTGCCTCGGTTAATCTCTTTGATAAAATATCATCAACCAAGGCCTTCATCTCTTCTACTGTCAGTTTACCACTGATCGAATCCATGGCGTCTTCAACTGTGATTCGTCGTCGTCGTCGGCTTCGTCGGCTTCGTCGTCGTCGTCTTTATGTAATGTCTTCAGCGGAGACCTTACGAATGCGCTGTTAACGTGGCCAACACCGGCGCGCGCATGTAGATCCTAATTTTGCAGATCGAGAATCGAAAAAACAAATAAAACATTTTGTAATTCCGGAGGGCGTGCTCTAGGAACAGATGGTGCAAATAAAGCATTTGACGTCCATCCGTCTTCGAATAACCGTCCACATAAGCTCGCTCTCAAATTAGGGTTTTTTTTCGTTTTGAAAAAAAAAGGTTGGAGGGGTTTTGGCAGCAGTTGGGGTCGGAAGAGGGGGGGGGGGGCGTCGGTGGGGGGGGGGGGGTCAGCAGCGGTGGGGGGGGGTCAGCAGCAGGGGGGGGGGCGTCGCGGGGGGGGGGGGGGGGGGGGCGTCGGGCGGGGCGGGTGGGGGGGGCGGGGGGGGGTGGGTTTGCCGGGTTGGGGAAGGGGTGGGAAAGAAATTTTTTATGTGGTTATGGCTCTGATACCATGTAGAGAATAATTGTTGTATATTTTATTGATTGGGTACTCCACTACTTATAGGGAGTCTAGCTCCTCTTCATACTACATTTTTCCAATGTGGGACTAAGTCCCTTATTAGTTCTCAACACTCAGCATGGATTTGCTCCTCTTACTGTTTTCTGGAAACAGGTAGCGATGACACTAGCCAACCAAAGACTAAAGATCATGGGAATCATATGCATGAAACTCGTGGAACTATTAAATGTAATGGAAAAGGTACTCAGCGCTACCTGATGTTTTGTAGGATTATTTCGAATGCCTCGTGCTGTGCTTGCTAATCGATATAACTTAATGTCTCCTTCTGTGGCGACTCTGAAGGATCCAAATTTATGTTGTTCTTACATTATCTTTGTTCTAGTACTTCATACCTGCAGCATTGAATATCTTTGAAGTAATAAAACAGTTCTATATACTTTTAGGAGAAAAACGCGAGAAAGTAAGTGAGGCGAGAAGCGAGAAGCATGGAGATGTGGAAAAAGATGTAATTATGCTTAGAAAGAAATCGGACGTACAGAGGAGGAGCAATGGTAACATAGGGAAGGAATCCGGACTTTTGACTACATGGGTCAGAACTCCTATAGAAGTACAGACTGTTGGTGAGACCACGCCAAGGGATGGTAATGAGGTGGTTATTCCAAAGAAGAAAAGACGTTCTGTAGGTCCATCAGTTAATTCACAGAAGTATATTGGACATGAGGCTTCTAGACTAAAATTTGTTTCTGGAAGCTCCTTCAATGACACCAAACCATTGCTGAAGCTCAAGTTCAAAAACCCATATTTTGAGCAGAGAAGTCCTTGGGTTCCTCGGGGAGAGGAAGAAAACCCAATTAAAGGACAAAGATCAAAGAGAAAGAGGCCTCAAGCAATAGAGAATCTTAATGCTGTTACTGAAGATGATGATAGCCCTGTTGCACAGCTACCTCATCAGGAAAATCCATTTACAGAAGAAGTTATGGATGCAAATTGGATATTGCAGAAGCTGGGTAAGGATGCAGTTGGAAAGAGAGTCGAAGTCTATCAATCGTCAGAGAAATCTTGGTGAGCACGCTTATCTTCATTTTATGATTTAAAGGTCGACATTTATCTTGCCATAAAACTAATAAAGCTGCTAAAATATTCAGTACTGTCCCTTCCTCGCTCTAATTAGTTATAACCACTCATTTGGCCAAGGAACTTGGGGGTACTGTTGCAGCGTTCTAACATTTTTTCCTTTCGCGAGCAGGTGCGAGGGAGTGGTGTCAAATGTCACCATTCAATGCGTCCGAGGAATGTCATCATCATCTTTGTTAGTCGACCTAGATGATGGAAGAAGTACGACCTTGGAGCTCGGGAAGCAGGCAGTGCGTTTTGTTTCCCACAAACAGGGGAAAAGGGCGAGAACAAGACATGGTTGACCTTCCACAACCATGCTCCTAATTCTTTGTATGTATGATTTGTTCTTGCCCACGTCATTGGGTGGCTGGGCGAGATTGAAAGGAAGCAGGAACGTGCAATCGGATCTGTGGAAGAGTAAAGGCTGCTGCTTATGCTTCCTATGAATGTGTTGCGTATATGCACAAAATCATAAATGCAGAGACGACCGAGCATTGATTCTATGAATGTGTCATATATCTGAATAATATGCTTCCTCAGGAGTGAATGGCTCTCACTTACCCATGTAATATTTATGTGTTAAATCGTTAACCCAAATGTAGATGAGTCTCAGTTCGTTCAGATTAGGTTTTTTTTTCTTTGTTCAACCCCTCTCCAATTGTTCTATTAGTAGGTGGGTGGTTGCGTGATGTTGTACCATACAGAGACGGCATGTGTATGTAACTTAATGAGGAAAGGTAATTGGCTAAGTTCATTGTCCATTTATTTCCCGTATGTTCTATCGAAGATTTCTGAGATCATTATGCTTGTATTTGTAGACAGGTGGTAGATTAATGGTTTGACATATTCTTTGGTGTTTAATTATGTGGTGCAATACCTTTTATTTTGATGTTCAATAACTTTACTACAGAATTTCCACATGCAGAATAAAAGTTTTGATGACATTTCGTTTTTTTTTTCTGCAGGAGTTAGGAGTTCTCTATTCACGTTTCAAATAGGAACCAATCTAGCTCAGCCCAGGTGCACATTTCATTCTCTGCTCTACTTAACTATGTTTGCTAGTTACAACTTAAAAAAAAAAAAAAAAAAAAAAATCCAAAATCATAATGTAATTAATGAACATCTTGAAAGATACTAAGACCATCTCCATCTCCAATGGAGATTTCTAAAATTGAGTTTCTATGATTTCTAAAATTGAGTTTCATTCTAATTGTACCTTTAAGGAGATTTCTATCCTAGTTGAGAGAGTTTCTATATAGAAATTGTACACACAAAAAATACTCTCAAATGGTTCTCTATTTATATCCTACGTGACAACCAATAAAATGATCAATTTAATGACGTGGGGTCCAATATTAATTGGTGTGAGAGATGCATAGAAACTCTCCATCCTACACCACCGTAACATAGGACATAAATCGGAATACAAACCATGGTTGGAAGATTTTTTTTTTTCTAAAATGATTTCTACCATAGAAATAGGGGAGATACAAACCCGTGGGAGAGGCCTAAAGTAGAGGGGACTTTTAACTGTTTGGATGCTTCTACTTGGAAATACCCTTCAACCAAAACTGAAGGGATTGGTGGTGTAGTAATTGGGAATAATATTGCATCATTTATTGCATCAAGTTACACCATTTATAGCATATCAAATGTTGTAGATTTTGTTGCAACAACTACATTTACAGCAAACCAAACAGTCTTTAAGCCTTTGCGTGGTAGGATTGTTAGCAATCACCAGAATAAAACTCGTATTATACGCGAATTTTTTCGTATCTTTCATAAACGTATAATACTTACGTACTTTTGACAGATCCAAATCAGTACATAAATTTTAAACATGCGAAGTTTTAAACATGTTCTGTATAAATTATTGATAAATTTGGTACAATAAACATGCTAGGAACCTGTTTAATTAACCAAATTTGACAACATATTTAAGAATGTAAAGTTTCTAATCTCAATATTTTTATTTTTCGAACATTTGACCGAATTTTTGAACGTATTTTATTTGCACTGAGCCGATTTATACTCGTACTTTTGCCGTCCCGAATTTTTTCCGTTTGCCGAATTGCTAACAAGGGGTAGGAATGATAGAAAAATGACAGAAAGGAAATAGGCTTTCCATCCATATTGAACGGAAATACCATTTTTTTTCCTTTGTGTTTTGGTAGGGGAGAGAAAAAACTGAAGGGATGCATTTTTCTTATTTGATATGGAAGAGAAAAATTAAAGGAAAGAATATATATATATATATGGGTCCGGATCGGGAGTCCCGTTTTCGGAGCCCCGCCGAAGCCCCGCGATCCTTGGCCGTTGGATCGCGCGGCATCGCGTGGGCCCCTCGCGGGCCCCGCTCGATCCGATGGTGCAGGGGGGGGGCGGGGCTTCGGCGGGGCTCCGCGGGCGGGGCTCTTGATCCGGATCCTATATATATATATATCCTCAACTAAAAACACTCATTTATTATTTAACTTTAGTGAACAGTTTCTTTAGTAATATAATTCGTATGTAAATTAGGTAATAGTATAGCACATAAGTCTCCAAAAAAAAAAAAAAAATTCTCCCATTTTCGGAGGGATTAAATTTGTTGGGTTAGGAGGAAAAAAAAAATAATTCCTCCACTTTTCCTTCTCTCCATTTTTCTTTTACATACCAAATAAGAGAAAATGTATCATTTTTTCTTATTTTCCTTCCTCCATTCTCTTTCCTTCAACCTTTTACTCATATCAAACAGTAAAACTCATATCAAACAGTAAAAGTTGTAAGGTGTGTGCGCGCACACTAAACATTTCATAACTTTTAAAATTATAATGCAAACATTTATAACCTTTCCCCCCACTTAAAATTTGACCGGTACAATTTAATGGTTTATGATTTATTTATCAACTAGTTATGGTTGTGCTTCTAGCCCTCATTAATAGAATAGATCACTGTTTTTTGTGGTGATGATTATTTAGACGACACATACATGTATGTGTCATATTCTTAGCCATTAGTCATTTTCATTTTTTATCTTATTATCTTGGAAAAGTTCACTCTTGTTACTAGAAATCTTCGTGCCTCCGATGTCTCGTGATAAATTAAAAAATTGTAATTGCATCATTTATATCACTTAATAATATATATTTGACTTACTGACTTTACATGATATCTAGAAAGTCTGTTTTAATTGAGTCACTCCCTATTTTATTGGAATACTCCACTTAGTTAATCTTGGCTTTCTTTATTCTCTTTTGAGGAAATTTGAGTCACATCCCATTTTACTGGTCATAGTTCAAGGTGCATACTACTGCTTTATCTTAATGTAAGTTACCTTTCACATTTCACGAAATTCGTCCAAGATTGACGGTCAACACGTTTGACCAAATTTTTAGGACAAAAATACCCCCGACCTCGTGGAAGAGGACGGGAGAGCGTCGTGGGGGAGCGGAGCAGGGGCGACGCCATGGGGGAGCGGTAGCGCGGGGAAGGAGGGCGGCACCGTGGACGAGCGGGGGAGCGGAGGCGGCAGGGGGTGAAGGTGGTGGTGGTGGTGGTGGTGAAGGTGGTGGTGATAAAGGTTGTGGTGGTGGTGATGGCAGAGGGGGCTGAGCGAGGCGGGGGAGGGGGGGCTGAGCGAGGCGGGGGAGGGGGGGCCGAGCACGGAGGAGGCCAGAGGCTATTGTGAAGAAGAAGAATAATAAGAAGAAGAAGAAGAAGAAGATGATGATAATTTCGTCTTAAAATTTTGGTCAAACGCGTTGACCGTCGGTCTTGGACGGAATTAGTGAAATGTGAGGGATAACTTACTTTAAGGTAAAGCAGTGAGATGCACCTTGAAATATGACCAATAAAGTGGAATGCGACTCAAATTTTTCTCTCTCCTTTTGTCACTAAATACAACTTTGTTGTGATTATAGACGTGTACAAAGAATTTGATAAATATGGACGTCTAGTGGCATCACGTTAGAGATATTTAAGACAATCATAATTTAGGTTATAATGCTTATCTGCAATAGCACCAATGTTTAGCGACATATGTAGCGACATGGCACCTTTACATTTAGCAACGCGCAAGCAATTTGGATTAACTTGAACGTCGCTAGTTAGCAACATATTGGCATTATTACAAAGGACAATTTTTCATACTTAAAAATTGCTAAAAAAAATTAAGAGAGGCTCCAGATTTAGAATGTGTCACATCTCATTTGCATGTGACATGTCTCCTCTACATTAATTTATCGGCTCAGCAAAATAATCTTTCTTATCAAACATGGAAGAACAATAAATAGAAAAAAGAAGGATAATTTTTAACAAATAGGGAAGAAAAATAAAGAGAGAAAAAGTGGTTGGGACAAGATAAGGTTATTTGGGAGTATTTGTTTTCAGTGTGTAATATCAAGGACACGCTCTAAAAATAATAATTTACACAATTTTTAATAATTTGGAGTATATGTTTACAGTGTCTCCACTTTGAATGCTTTAATTAGCGATAGTTTCGTGATTGTTGAGTAAATTTGCGATAATTTTCTGGATGTTATTAAGTGCACAGTTATCAACGTTTGTGCTGTAGCTAGTGTTTGCGGAAACATAAGAGAATTTGAGTGCAAATGAGCCCAACAAATGTGTACATGAGAGAGACCAAATTATTGCCGACAGTTTTTTTTTGGAGTTAATCATATTAGCGAATATGTGACTCTTATAGTTACCGGAATGACTTGACAAAAGATCAATGGATCAAACCATTAGTGTACATTATTTCCATCTATAACACATGGTTCTTCGTATTATTGCTGAGGCAGAGATACCAAATTTTTCTTGGGGTGGGCTCACATGTAATGATGTCCACCCGGCTATATCTTTGATACATTATTATTGGACTCTTATATCTTCTGTGTTGAGCTGTGATGAGATTATATTATTATATTATTCTGGTCTGTGATTATTTTATATACAACTTATGTACGTATACGAGGATTCCATATATTGGATTATTCTTCGTATATGTGCAGCTGGCATGTTCACATACCCGGTCCTATGTATTTTGAGACTGGGGCGTTATTTTTTGACAAGGTAGAGGAAGGCCGACAGTTTTTTTATATTCTAAAGATCATGTATAAATCAAAAATGCTATTTGGCTCCCAAAATATTTGGGTGATGTCATCTCTTATTATGTGGCATATGACATGGTTGCTGACATGACAGCTGACATGACAAAATTTAACATTAAAATTAATATTAAAATTTAAATTTAAAATTAATATTAAATTAACATGATAATTAATATTAAGATTAACCTTAACATTAAAATTGACCTTAACATTGAAATTAACATTAATATTAAAATTAAAATTAGGGTGCTGCTATTACCACTCCTAAAATGTCATTCAGCACTTCTCTTTAATTTTTTTTAACATTCAAATTTTAAATCTACCCCTATATTAAATATGACATTAATTTGTGCATGCATGGAGGGAGGAGTGTAGGATGATATTTTAGGAGTGTCAATAATGTTAATGAATGGACAAATTTGGAATTTGAATGTTACAAAATTAAAGAGGAGTGCCGAATGATATTTTAGGAGTGCTAATAGCAGCACCATAAAATTAATCTTAATATTAATATTAATATTAATAATAATATTAACATTAAAAAAATTTGGGTAATTAATATTTTGGGTTAAAATTTGTTATGTCAGCTGTCATGTTAGATGTCACATAATGGGAGATGGCATCATCTAAATATTTTGGGAGCCAAATGTCTGTGTATAAGTATACTTCAAAAAGAACTACTTTTTTAGGACATTGTAAAATATCTTTTCTGACATTGTAAGAATTATATTATTTTAGTTTTAAAGACCATGAAAATAAAAAAATTATATAGTTAAAAAAATTTACAGCCTCCAAATTTCTGGTACTTGTGTGATTATGTAAAGATATTTTGCACGTGCTCAGGAGAACGGTTCTAGCTTGGTGTCTGTGAGCTGTGTGATGACTGATGACGATTGGTAGGTTAGAATAATCCATGCAGTAGCAGCCTGTTCTTTGACTGTAACTGTTTGTCTTGACCCTTATTAGCAATTCGGCAAAAAAAAAAAAAAAAATGGGGACGACAAAAGTAAGAGTATAAATCGGCACAAAATAAGTAAAATATGGTAAAAAAAATTGGTCAAAATATTGTCTAACAAAAATCATTCGGATTAGATTTAATTCGTGTTTAGTACGTTTCATATGAACAAATTCGGCACTAAAAATTCGGCATATATATATGGTCCACCCACCTCTATTCTTTCATAAACAAGGGTTCAGTGTGAGAATAAGATGAGGTTGGGTAACATTATATAAAGGTTTTTCTTTGATTGTTGCAAGCAACATGTGCAAAGATTCTTAGGTTTCTTTTTTTGGTTACAGCTGTGAGATTTTTTTTTTCTTTTCTTTTGATAATTGTGCCGGTCTTAATATTTAATAGCAACAAGAGTCAAGAAAGTGAAAACTGTTGGGTTTCTCAGTCAATTTTTTTTTGCCGAATGTTTTAAAAATTCGTACGGTACGTGTTTAAAACTTCACAGGCTTAAAATTTGCGTACAAGTCCGAATTTTTCAAACATATGTAAGTATTATACGTTTATGTAAGATACGAAAAAATTCGCGTATAATACGCGTTTTATTCGGGTGATTGCTAACAAGGGTCTTGACACGAGCCCAACTCTCTCTCTCTCTCTCTCTCTCTATATATATATATATATATATATATATATATATATATATATATATATATATATATATATATATACACACACACTAGTAAATGTACGTTTTTTGTACGTATAATAATGTATAATAAAAATATTATTCAATTATATTTAATTATTTTTTCTAGTTCGTGTGATTAAGGTGGAAGGTTTCCTTGTTGTTTGGTTGAGTTCGATTTCATATATATATATATATATATATATATATATATATATATATATATATCAACAATTTTTATATAATTTAATTTTTTTTTAAAAAGATAATGGTTAATGATATACACGGTTTAGACAGTTCAATCTTGAGCCATTTTGAAGCCCATATATATATATATATATATATATATATATATATATATATATATATATATATATATATATATATATATATATATTGTAAATACTCTATTAATTATTTAAAAAAATTAATTTTTATTTATAACTAAATAATTTTAATTTAAGTGATTAAGATGTGAGATTTTTTTTTTTGGTTGACCGAGTTTCTTGGTTAACTGAGTTCAATATTTAGAGATGAGATTTTTGACTCGCACGTGCACATTGCACATTACCACATTACTAGTATATTATAATACAGTTTAGAAACGGTTTCAAAATAAACCGTCTAAATTATATATTTATATGTATATAATTTATTAATTAATTAAAAAATAGAATTTTTAGAAAACTTTTTAACTGGTTTGTATATTGTCATGTAGTAATCAATGTCATATGTATATCCCACATTAATTAATAAAAAATTTAAAAAACTTTTCTAACTTGTATGTATATTCTCAGGTAGTTAATAAATTAAAAAAATACCTCTTTTAGATGTCCGCCATTACTCTTTATAAATGGAAATAATATACACTCATGGTATGATCCATTGATCTTTTATCATGTCTTGTACCTCTTTCCGGTAACCACAAAGTCACATATTCACTAATATAATTTACTTATAACTAAATATAGGTTATTTATAAAGGCACATCATATTTTGATCAGGGTTATCCTATTTCTAAGTTTGATTTATTTACAAGTTTACCATTGAAAAAATTACTTAAAGCTATCTCATTTCCAGGACTGCCAGAAATTCTGGTAGTCCTACATACAGTTAGGACTGCCAGAAAACTGGATAGTCCTTTATTTTACTTGCTGTGAATTAGGACTGCCACTATTTCTGGCAGTCCTATCAGTTTGTAGGACTGACAGAAAATTGGACAGTCCTAGTTAACTCGGGATTGGGTTGGGACATGGACTGTCGTGAGTAATTTTCCTTCAAATCTGGACTAGTCCCAATCAAAATATGATGTGCCATTATAAATAACATAAATATATTCAAATCATATTGAATAATTTTAACTTTTATCTAATTTTTCATTAAAAAAAGGAGAAGTTGGTACGTGCATATATAGAGACAACTCCCACCTTCTTCTCCAGAACCATTCATTCACTCCCCCCATCAACAACACAACAGCTCGATCCTTCCACCTCCACCAACAAATGGACACCGACACCGCCGCCGCCAAAGAAGCAGTCCAGTACGAACTCTCCCCGTTCGTCCGCGTCTACACCACCGGCCGCATCGAGCGCATCCTCGAGACCGACGTCCTCCCGCCCGGCCTCGACCCGGACACCGGCGTCGTGTCCAAAGACGTCACCCTCCGCCCGGACACCGGCCTCTCCGTCCGCCTCTACCTCCCCCCCGCCACCGCCGCCGCCGCCGCCGATAAGAAGATCCCGGTCCTCGTCTACTACCACGGCGGCGGCTTCGTCATCGAGACCGCCGCCTCCCCGACCTACCACAACTACCTCAACTCCCTCGCCGCCAAGGCCGGCGTCCTCGCCGTCTCCGTCGACTACCGCCGCGCCCCCGAGCACCCGCTCCCCGCTGCCTACGAGGACTCCTGGGCCGCGCTGGAGTGGGCCACGTCGGAGCCCCCCGCCGACCCCTGGCTCGCGGACCGCGGGGACCTCCGGCGCGTCTTCCTCGCCGGAGACAGCGCCGGCGCCAACATAGCGCACCACATGGCCATGCGCGCCGGCGCCGGCGCCGGCTCCGTGCGACTGGAGGGGATCGCCCTCGTCCACCCCTACTTCTGGGGGAAGGAGCCGGTGGGCTCCGAGACGAGGGACGCGCCCGCGAGGGCCTTCGCGGGCGCGCTGTGGCGGGTGGTCTGTCCGTCGTCGTCGTCGAACGACGACGGCGGGGAGGACGACCCGATGATCAACCCGGTGGGGCTGGAGGGGCTGGGGTGCGGGAGGGTGCTGGTGAGCGTGGCGGCGGAGGACACGCTGAGGGAGAGGGGGGTGGACTACTACGAGAGGCTGAGGAGGAGCGGGTGGGGAGGGACGGCAGAGCTCACGGAGGTGGAGGGGGTGGGGCACGTGTTCCACCTGCAGGACGCCAAGTCCGACAAGGCGGCGGCGGAGATGGAGCGGATGGTCGCTTTCCTCAACGGAAAAGATTGACGAGCGGATCGACCGAAATCGAGGACGGAACCAATCAAAGGGCATTTTGGACTTTGGTACAAAATATTATTTTTAATATAAGTCAGTACACATTTTCGTTCATTCCGGTCTACTTCAATTCGAATTTCTGATTCCGTCTGATCTAAATCATTGTAATAACTAATAAAACATGTTAAAGAGCTCAAACTGGTTGATGGTTGCAATTTTTTTCTCCGAATTTGAGCTTAGAGTTCCGTAAGTAGAACTTGTTCTAAACCGTTTTTTTATGCTAATTATAGTTTAGACCCTGGTTAGCAATCACCCGAATAAAACGTGTATTATATGCGAATTTTTCTGTATCTTATATAATCGTATAATACTTACGTACTTTTGAAAAATTCGGATTTGTACGCAAATTTTAAGCATGTGGCGTTTTAAACGTGTACCGTATTTTTAAAAAATTTGGCCAAAAAATGTGACCAAGAAATCCAACAGTCTTGACTTTCTTGACTCTTGCTGCTATTAGATATTAAGACTGGCACAATTCTCAAAAATTATCAAAAGAAAAGAAGAAAAAGTCTCACAGTAACCAAGAAAAAAAATCCAAAGAATCTTTGCACATGTTGCTTGCAAACCGAAAATCCAACATCTTCTTATTCTCACACTGAACCCCTGTTTATGAAGGAGTAGAGGTGGGTGGGACCTATATATATGCGAAATTTTTAGTGCCGAATTGGTTCATATGAAATATACTAAACACGAATTAAATTTGATCCGAATATTTTTCGTTAGACAAATTTTTGATCGAATTTTTGACCGTATTTTACTTATATTGTGCCGATTTGTACTCGTACTTTTTTTGTTCCGAATTTTTTTCGTTTGCCGAATTGCTAACAAGGGTTTAGACCATGGGTTTTATATTTATTATTTATTTTAATTTTTCATTATATTCTTTCTTTCATACTAAACGATAAAACATTCATATATAGACAAGAAGGATATAACAAGAAAAATAAAACAAATAATAAAAAATAACGAATGCCGGGTCATTATTGGACGGCTGTGAGAAGAAGCGGAGCGCTCCAATATTATTGGTGGTGGGGGAAAGTTCAACGACGGATGCCGGGTTATTATTGCTTAAAAGAACGGAAATTTTGGTTCAAAGCATCCAATTTTATTCTAAACTGTTCGTAGAGTACAAAGTTTACAATATATACTGAGAATCAAAATGTCCAACTACTGGATTTTTTTTTTTTTTTTACAAAAAAGCCTTTACATTAAGCGTTGGGACTTGTCCATGGGAGGAAATGGTGGGATCGAGCCTATGTAGCGGGAGTGAGAGGAAAGATGGGATCCATATGTAAGGAATGGGAGAGAGAGGTGTTAAGATGGTTGTAAAAATTTGGTTGTAGACTTAGCATTATGAGTATGCTATTTGTATCTCCAAACTGTCCCTCTTTACGTGGCAGCTGACGTGATAGGTTGATGTGGCAGCTGACGTGACAAATTTTAGAATTAAAATTAAAATTAATATTAAAATTAATGTTAACATTAACATTAACATTAAAATTAATATTATCGTTAAAATTAACAATAATATTAACATTAATATTAATATTAACATTAATTAATATTACTATTAACATTAATATTAACATTAATTAATAATAACATTAAATTAATATGGACAAATTTGGGTAATTAACTTTTTGGGTTAAAATTTGTCATGTCATCGATCATATCAGATGACACATAATATTATTTAACATGCCACGTCAGCTGCTACATAAGGAGGGATGTATTGGAGGGACAATTTAGAGGTACGAATAACATTATATATATATATATATATATATATATATATATATATATATATATATATATATATATATGGAAATTGATGAGAAATCCAATTTTGGGGTTGGTTTTTATGAAAAATCCACCCGCATATGAAAAATCCACCAAATGTCCAGAATTATATATTTTCACGTTAAATATTCCAAGATTTCCTTTAGATGCTCTGTATTTAAAAAATTGACATTTTGAGAATACCATAAATACCCTTTCGCACAAATTTGGTCATATATATATGAGTTTGAATTTACAAACTCAGATTTGGATTGCGATTTTCGTCTTCTTCTTCTTCTTCACGAGAGATCTGAATTTCATTGCTCTCATATTCAGCATAGATCACAAAGATTTTTCGTAGTTCACTGTAATTTTCTTCAGTCGAACTTCAATCATCGCTCATCATCATCGATCTTCATTATCGTCGTCATCATCATCATCTTCGTGGAGAGATTTAAAGTTTTTCGGCGATTAGGTCAATTGTGGAGAGAAGATCTTCTTTTTCTTCTCTTTCTAAAGATCTTAAAACAAGATAAGGGTTCAGATATGTAGAAATTCATTCATTATCTTCGTATATCTTGAAATTTTTGCTGAATTTGAATTTGTTATGAAGATTTTTAATTGAGAAACGATTAGATATATCTTTAATCTGGTTCTTTTGTTCGAATATGACGGTGAATGATATTCGTCGTGCTAATATGACGGGGAATGGTCATCCTCCGTTCACTTGTTGTCACCCTCATTTTTCGTATTTCCCGTATTTCGTATTTATACTCGTATCTGGATTTTAGCATGTATTTTTTTTTATTTTCTCAACTTGTGGAATTTCGGTATTTCTCGTATTTTGGGTTTTGTCATGGCTCGGTTTTAATTGGGTTGGTTTGGTTTAATATGTATTGGAACACCTTAGCCTATGCTCCACCCTCAATACACCACATCCCACCCTCTTTATAATCCCCACCTAACACTCTCTCTCTTCATTACCTCCTCCATTAATTTCTTCTTCTTCTTCTTCTTCTTCCTCCACACAACTCTCCACACCCATAGGCAAGTGCACCTTGCCACCACATGAGAACCCTCTTTTATTGGTCCATTTGCTAGATTAGGACATGGTGATCAACATTAGAACTTGGTATTTTGTGATTTGGAGTCTCCATTGTTCTAGATCTAAGTTTTCCCTATTTTCGGTTTTGCATGGTTTTGGTCTATTTAGGTTGGATTTTTATGGGTTTTGATGTTTCCATGTGGAAGAGAGTTCAATTCCACCCCAGTTGGAACTTTGGAAATCCGGATTTGGAGTTCGGATGGCCAAGTTGTGATGCCTTGAAGTTTTGGAGCCATGGGAGCTTCTTCTCAGCCATGGAGAAGAAGACCCCTTTCCCCTGCGTGCGTATTTTTACGCGTACGCAGCTCCCTGCGTGCGTGCTTTTGTGCGTACGCAGCTCTCTTGCGTGCGTGACTTTTCGCGTACGCAGCTCTCCTGCGTGCGTGACTTTTCTCGTACGCAGCTCTCCTGCGTGCGTAACTTTTCTCGTACGCAGCTCTCCTGCGTGCGTGACTTTTCGCGTACACAGCTCTCCTGCGTGCGTGACTTTTCTCGTACGCAGCTCTCCTGCGTGCGTGACTTTTCTCGTACGCAGCTCTCCTGCGTGCGTGACTTTCTCGTACGCAGCTCTCATGTGTCTGTGACTTTTCGCGTACGCAGCTCTCATGCGTGCGTGACTTTTCGCGTACGCCGCTCTCCTGCGTGCATGACTTTTGTGCGTACGCAGCTCTCCTGCGTGCGTACTTTAGCTCTCCTGCGTGCGTGCTTTCGTGCGTACGCTGTGCGTGCCCTTGTGCGTACGCTGCTCCCCTGACCCCTTGCTTAACTCATTGGCTCTTGGAGTTTTGGTCTTATTTCTTTAAGCTTGGCTCTTCTATAGCCCTGTATATTGATATTTTATTAGATATTTTACGTCCATTTTATATCCTTACGCCTTTTGTCATGAACTTGATTTTACTTAATATGTTTGGAATGACTATTGTACATGGCATGATATGACAAGGAACTATCATAACACGACAGTGACCTGTAGTGGTGCACTCCTGACATGACCAACCTGACATGATAGTGGCCCGTCGTGGCGCACTCCTGACAAGTACCCTGACATGATTTATATTAATGCTGTTGCGACGGCTAACACGACTTGACAAGAATAAATGGCCTGGACACCGTGGGTGAATGTGTTTGTACAAATGAACCTGTCTTGTCTTGCATCATGTCTAGGGCATGAATCCCTGGTTTCCCACGGTCAGGGATTCATACTGAATATGGCTAGGATTAAGGACTAGATTAATCAAATAGTTCATGGAGAATTTTCCAGTTACCCGTTGCCCCTTTGGTCCCGGCCTTATATATATATATACTTGGGAATTGTTGCTATCCGTCGAGATGAGCGCACTTCCAGCCCGCCGTCGAGTGTGGTACCTTAGGACACATGTATCTTACTACAGTGTGTCTGCTATATCCTGCTATCTTTTCCTTTTCTTGCTGGGACCACTCAGGTAGTAACAAACAGGTAACCGGACTTGGAATTCTCATTGCATCTTGCTAGTAACTAGGCCTGTGATAACCCTAGTTAGTTAAAGTAGCAAGCCGTATTTATTGTTTGGCCGTGATTGATTGGATGGGGTCTAGTCCAGCCTTGTCTCGTCCTGATCCTGTACAATTTCTGACATGACATGCTTACTCGTGCTTTATCTTAATTCTATATCATGAATAATTGCATGACCAGATTTCTTATATTTACCTTGCCGATAAATGGTGGGAGAAACCAAGTTCTGTTCAGACGAAGGGTTACAACCTCGGTCCTTGTTTGGTTTACGGGTTGTAACCTGGTTATCTGAATAGTCCCATGGTTATCTCATCGTATATCATCCTGTCATGCTTTCCATATTTTCTGTCTTTTATCGATTCTGTACAAGATTGTCTTTTATATTCTCCTATCATGCTTTCTTTTTCTTAAATTACTATCTCTTATTATGTAATTATATTATTGTGCTAATTGCTGGCTTTAGTTCTTATTTTGTGGCCTCCTTTGTGGCACTTGCTCTTTCTGGGGTCTGACCCAGCTGGTTTTGTATGGCCAGATACCGGAGTAGTAGCAAAGGATCTACCTGCTTTCCAGCCAGATGGTGACCACTAGAGGGAATCCTGGCAACGAGTGGGTTTCTTTTGTTCTCCCACTGTAATTGTACATTATTCTTTTGAGGCATTTAGCCGACGAGCACTTGTTAGCTCGATGCACTTTACTTTCTGTCTGCCTACGGGCTGTGAACATGACTGGCAACTCGGGGTTGATCATGTATGACTTAACTCTTGCTAGTCCTTACATTTTGTACGACTAGCTTCATGATCATCTGGATATGTAATGTTTGGGACGCCTTACAATTGTATATTTGGTGATCTGATATCTTGTGATTATTATTAGTTGGTTGAGATTGAGACAATAGGATAATTTCTGACCTTAAGAGACTGTTGGCTTGTAGATAAACCCTCATATTTCTAGACAGCCGTGACCGTATAGTGAGATGGATTCCATTTCATTATACGTAGCTGGCTATGTCCGCCCCCGCTCTCCAGTATTTTGGTTCTGGGGCGTGACACTTGTCATAGTGAAAGAGCATTCTCCGTTATAGTAGGACGGAGAATGATCATTCTCCGTGGGTTTTAGACGGAGTATGATCATTCTTCGTGAGTTTTAGACGAGAATGATCATTCTCCGTGATTCTTAAACGGAGAATGATTAGAAATATGTTGTTTTAGTTTGTGATCTCTTCTGTTTTTATGTTATCAGAAGGATGGATTCAAGCTGTTTAGTTAATCTTTGTTTCAGGAGACCTACTTTCCTGCCGTGTCACATATGAAAGTACCGTAGAATTTTTAAAGCATCAAGTGTGCGATCGATGGACTTATTTGGATTCACTTTCCTTTCGTTTCAAGTTTTTGCATTATGATGGGACTGAACTGTACGTTAACAGTGATTTTTGGCTTCGGTCATTGGTTGGTGGTTTCCACGGTACCCATGACGTGAGCTTTGATCTATTTGTGGAGCAAGTATATCCTCCATGTTTTTCATCGACATTGTTTGCCATTGATTATAAAAGAACAGAACAGTTTTATGGAAGGACTAGACTTTTACTTCACAATACAAACTCGCTCGTACAAAGAGAGCCTAGGAACAAAACCTAGGAGAAGCAATCTAAGTACAATTGTTTAGTTTTTCTGGGGGGATGACGATAGAGGCTCGGGAGAGTGCTATCAACTCTGCCTTACTCCTTGGACGAGCGGACGTAGCTTCTGCTCTGGCAAATAAATGCTCTTTGTGTGTGCGGGAGTTACTCGTCTCTCGGCTCGGGCTATGTGCGTATCACTCTGTGTCTTTTTTCGTCCCTGCATCCCTCTGCTATTTATAGGAGTGGGGTGTGCAGTAATTACCCCTTAAAAAGCGGGGTGGTTAGGGATTCGTTAGGATTCGTCTTGATCATGTTTGTTGGAAATCAATCAGGGTTATTTATGTTGATTGCAACAAATCTGCATCATTTAGTGGGAGTTGATCTGGACAGTTATGATGATTGCAATAAATCTGCATTGGGCAGTTATGATGATTGCAATAAATTTGCATTGTTATGATTTGCTGGTAGCAACAAATCCGAGTGGATAAGTCTTGGTCAATCTCCTGTCACGTGTCCCAACTGCCTGTTATGTCGATTGCCATAAATTTGAATTGTTGGAATTTGATCAACCCCTGCCACGTGTCCCAACTGCTGTGAGCCGCATGGAGGATTGTCATAGTTGAGCCGCATGAGTATGGCCTCGTGTCAGAGCCGCATAAGGGTGGTCTTATCTGAACCGCATGAGAGTCCTTTAATCTGTGCCGCATGGAAGTCCTTTAATCTGAATCGCATGGAGGTCCTTACAACTGAGCCGCATGGACGTCCTTACAACTGAGCCGCATGGAGGTCCTTACAACTGAGCCACATGGAAGTCCTTACAACTGAGCCGCATAAAGAGCTTTGGAAATGGGCCAGCTATAAAGATTTTCCTCGTCTCTCTAGGAGCACGTCAAGAGTCATCATTTCACCTTTATGTCAGAGCTGTCAATCCGTTGTGTCAGGGCTGCTGCATTGCTTCAGAGCTTTTAATGAGCTAGCTGCACAAAGTAATGATGTGAAACCCAGTTTTGTAAAGTGAATTATTGTTAATATTATAATATTATTACAGTTATTATTATTATAAATTGTGGGTTTAAAAAAAATTAATTTCAAAATTAATATTTGGCTTTTGATTGTTGACCTGACCCGAGCCCGGACCAGATTCCCGAAACCCAGACCCGACCTGAACCCCCTCCCTTCTTTTGAATTCTGATTTTCTTTTATAAAAAAAAATGTTTTAACTCTTGAACTGGTCCACGTTGGACCAGCATCCCCTTTTCTTCCCACGAGCTGCACTCTTCCCCACTCCTTAATTCCCTCTCCTCAACTCAATCTTCCCCACTCCTTCTCCCTACTTCTCCTCAACCACTCCTCCACTTCTCCCATTTAAACAGAGCACCACCACACGCCCCCATTACTTCATTCCCTCTCTATCACACCACTCCAGAAGGAAGAGCACCACCACAACCCCCATTACTTCATTCCCTCCCTTACTCCCCAACTCCAGAACACCCTCTCCCACGCAAACCCTCCCCTGCCGCGCACCCGGCCGACCCGAGCACGCCCCCATCCGCGCCCTCCGGCCATTTTCCGGCAGCCCGCGCCCCCGCGCACGTTTCCCAACGCGCGCCCCGACTTCCCGGCGCCCATCGCCGCCGCCCGTCGGACCCCGATCTGGCTGCCCCGCGTCTTTCGGCCATCCAGCACCGCCGACCCGGCCGCGCCCCGCCGCCTGTGCCCCGCGCGCTGTTCCCGCCGGCCGCCCCCGTGCCCGGCCAGCGTTCCCTTCGGCGCGCGTAGCCCCGTCCTGAGTGAATAGCACCTACGTGTGCTTTCGGCGTGGATCGATTCTGTTTTCGAGTTCGTCTTCGCGGATTCGCGTGTCCCGAGTCCGAGGCAACCCTTCGGATTCCGTCGATTTGGATAATTTTTGGTTAATCATAGTAGTTCGTCCCTCCTGTGTCTGTGATGAGTTTGGTCCACGAATCTCCTTCGGGAATTCGATTTTTGGGTTACGTTTGTTTCTGGAATTTTCCGAAAAACTTTCGGGAAAGCCTCTGTTAGTTTGGTTTGTTTTTTTCGAAACTTTCGGAAATGAATTCTGGATATGGTTTTCGGATTTGTTGCTGTGTTGTTTCTGGGTTGATATTGGACCTCCGAATACATTTCGGATTTTCCGAATATTTCCGGAAACGTTTCTGTGAATATATATATTTTCATATAAAAATTTGGTTATGGAAATTAATTCATGGGTTTCCCTGGTTTGGGAATTATACTGGATATTATGGCACATTTCCCAGTCTTTGGGTTGACCAAAAATAGAGGAAATGCTGCCGGATTTTTCCATAAAATTTAATTATATTTTTAAAATGATTTTAAAATGGTTTTCGGAAAATATTAATATTTTGGATTTTGGGCGACGACCGTATTGGTCAATGGGCACTGGCTTAGTGCAAACGAAACCGGCTTCGTCCGGACGTTGATGCATTAGCCTATATGATGATTGGACCAATATCTGAGACTCATTAATATTTAATTTATTTTTATTATTTAGTTTATTCATAATTAAATTGTAGGAAGATTTTAGAACTAACAACTGTTTCGTCTTATTTTAATTTTTGTAAAATAAATTGTAATGGACATAAGCCCAGCTTTTCTATTTTTTCTCTGTGGCCTGTAATTTTGTAGCGTAGGTTTTCTGTCATTTTCTGGTTTTTGCTGATTTTTAGCGTACGCGTAAATCAAAAATAAATATTATTTTGAATAAAAAATTAATGAAGTTTTCTCACATTAAAATTTACAAGTTTTAATATTTAACAACAATCATGCTTTTCTCATTAAATAAGAAATTTAGTTTTATATGTATAATTACGAAAATACAAAGTTTTAACCAGTTAATTTGGTAACTACGAGTTTTTTCAAATACAAAGTTAAATTGATCTTTCCCTCGTTATTAATTACAACGCACCGATAAACGCGTTTTGGTTCGTGTTTAATAAATAAAGATTAAAACTGATTAGGACACAATTAGAGATTTCAATTAGCATAGTTAGCTTGGTAACCCTGGATTCTGAGTCAACTTCTCGAATGTAGGATTTCGAGGACGAGTCTAAATCCCATCTCGAAGTCTTCATCCCTTCAAGTCCAGTCCATTTGAGGCAAGTACATTTTGTGTTAGTTTACAGTTATTTTAATAATCGCTTTACTGCAAGTTTAAACCACGATGCAACACGAAACTCTCTCTGAGAGCACTGACTGATTGACTGTTGGGTACTGGGGGAATAGTGTAATGTTTATGACCACATCCAACTGATAACTTAGAACTGTATTAGCTTACCCCTCTCTCACACGGGGATAAGCCATATCGTATCAATATGATACTACTGTACAACCCAAGCCGGTCATATTCATTGCCTATTCAAAATCACACTGTTTAACTGCTAGAAAACTGTTTATTTCAAATTGTTTAAAAGTGCATGATTCTATTATTATTTTAACTGTTCAAATTAGCATGAATTGTACTTTGTTCCCTCCTGACTGGAGATACATTTTTAGGGGATATTGAGGATGCTGAGCTGTTAATCAACAGCTATTACGACCCGGTTCTGTAGCCCGTGGTGCTGCCAGAGTCCCCTTTGGAGGACGCAGGGACTGAGGCCGATGAGCCGACTGCTTAGCTAGATTTTCCTTTTTCCCGTTTTGTTGTTTCTTTGGAAAATTCTGTTATTTGAATTCAGTAATTACTTCAGTACTTTTAATTCCAGTTGTATTTATTTCTATGTTTAATAAAGTTTTCAATTTTCGAATATTGAGTTGTGACAAATATAGATGTTGTTGTGGTTACCTGCTAATGGAACAGCTTACTGCCGCCGTCTCAACAACGGAGCAGGCTGGGCATGATCCGGTTCGACCCAATTATTTGGGATCGGATCGTGACATGTTTTTAGTGGTGGCCCATGCAGGTCCGGAACAACAACCTAGGAAAACATACCTAGAAACAATTAGAACACTAGAACATTGATTTGTCACAACATAGGTCCGAATTATATATATAAATATTTTTGTTTGATTATAGACTGGTAGGATACCTTGCTTATGTTTTCATCCTAAACCTTCCAGAATATGACCAAGGAAAAGACCACCCCTGCTGGCGATGAGGTGTCATCATCCGAACACACCCCATCTCCCCCAGCACGTCCAGACCCTTCACCGTTGCAGCTGACCGACCGTCCCCATCAATCTCCAGCACTCCGTGGCGCTTACGCCACTACTTCTCAAGCGGCGAACCCTACGCTTCCCCGGGCTGAGCCGCAGACCCCTGCGGTAGTGTCCGCACCAGCTGCCCCACCAGTGCCCGTGGATCCCACTGATCTAGTGGGCATGCTACGAGGAGTGCTTGAAGCACAGAGAGCCCAGGCAGAAGCTCATCGAGAACAGACTGCAGCACAAGCTGAAGCCCATCGCGAGCAGACCGCGATTATGAGAGAAGGCATGGAGAATGCCCACAACGTGGCAATGGCTGCCCTCGAGAGAGGAGCAACAACTTCATTGGAGCCACGACCTGCCAAGGTAAGCATAATTCAGGAGTTAAGTTATACATCATTAAGGCCATTCTTTTGATTAGAGGCGTATTATTACATGAAGGTCGGAGATATAGAGAGCTTTAAGAATCAAGGCCCTCCACCTTTCAAAGGAACCGAGGGTATCATCTACGCCGATGAATGGCTAGACAGCATGGAGCGTCTCTTGAGCGTCGCTCGACTCCCAGAGGACCTCAAGACCGAAGCAGTAGGACTCCAGCTACAGGATGTGGCGAGCACCTGGTATCGGAATGAACCCCGACTCCAGGACAAGCAGCTCGACTGGGACACGTTCAAGAGGCTGTTCCGCAGGAAGTTCTTCCCAACATCGGAGATACGGGAGATGGAAAGACAGTTCCAGGACCTGAAGCAAGGGAACATGACGGTCAGCGAGTATACGACAGAGTTCGGCCGACTTAGCCGCTTTGCCCAGAACTTGGTTGCTGACCCCAAGGATCGTGCTGAACGATTCAGGTATGGATTAAGGGAAGAGATTCGTACCCCTGTGATCACAGGTGGCGCCAAGACATATGAGAGGATCCTGATACGAGCTCAGGACGTGGAGAAGAGCCAGCCTTCTCGTTCAAAGAGGGAGTATCCTGGAACTAGCAACTTCCAGGGTAACCAGAAGAGGCCCAACAACAACAACAACAGGCCTTCGCACCACCAGCAGCAGCACCATCAGGCAAGGACCAATGACAAAGCGCCTCAGAGGCAGATCCCTGTCTTTGATTATTGCAAGAGGCCATGACACCAGTCGAACATATGTAGGAAGAGGCTAGGACACTGCCTAGTCTGTGGGTCTGCCACCCACCAAGTGAAGGACTGCCCCTCGTCAGTTCACCGAACCGGAGCAACTCAGCAAAGAGCTTCCCTACCCACTCAGCAACAATGGTTCGGACAACACCAGCATAAGACCGGGCAAGCTTTTGCCCTAGCAGCTGATAAGCAGGAACCAGAGCAGGAACCTACCGCTGATGTCATCACAGGTTCCATTTATGTGTTTTCACATCTTGCTCTAGCATTATTTGATTCGGGTGCATCACATAGTTTCATATCATCAGAGTTTATTTCTGCACACCACCTAGATACGGGACTTAGCAAGGTGATTAGTAGAGTTATGACTGGTGGTGGTCCCATACCCATCACCGAGGCTTGTAACTGTCCCATCACTATCTCAGGCCATCAATTCTCAACACCCTTACTTGTGATGCCCTTGCCCAACTATGATGTAGTCCTAGGGATGGACTGGTTAAGTGAGCAGCATGCGCTGATAGATTGTCACCGAGGTTGTGTAATCTTCAGCCCACCAGGAGAACCGGAGTTTGAAATCTCTCGAGCTCCGGAAGACATGAAGAGTGTTACCTACTCCTCAATCACCGAAGAACCCGGGCCTCCTCACCCTATCATAGCAAAATTCATGGACGTCTTTCCAGATAGTCTTCCAGGATTGCCGCCAGATCGAGATGTGGAATTCACCATCGATCTAGTACCCGGCTCTTCCCCTATTTCTCGGGGATGCTACAGAGTCAACCCCAAGGAGGCAAAGGAGATGAAGGATCAGATTGACGAACTGAAGGCACAAGGATTTATCAGAGACGGGGCTTCACCCTGGGGAGCACCAGTATTGTTCGTGCCCAAGAAGGATGGAACTGTGCGGATGTGCATCGATTATCGGGCGCTGAACAACATCACCATCAAGAACAAGTACCCTCTGCCCCAGATCGACGACCTGTTTGATCAACTGAGTGGAGCCAAGGTATTTTCGAAGATAGATCTCAGATCAGGCTACCATCAAATCAAGGTCAGAAAGGAGGATATTTCCAAGACGACGTTCAACACCAAGTATGGGCAATTTGAATTCTTGATCATGTCGTTTGGACTGACAAATACTCCTGCAGTATTCATGAACCTCATGAACAAGTTTTTCCATGAATACCTGGACCAGTTTGTTGTTGTCTTCATCGAAGACATACTGATCTATTCAAAGACTGAAGAAGAGCATGAAGAGTACCTGAGGAAAGTGCTGAGCACCTTGAGGAAGGAGAAGCTCTATGGTAAGTTATCCAAATACGAATTCTTTTTAGACAAAGTGGAATTTTTGGGCCATGTTGTCACAGGAAAAGGAATTTCGGTGGATCCAAAGAAGATAGCTGATATTGAGAAGTGGACTGCACCAAGCTCGGTTGCAGAGATCAGAAGCTTTTTGGGTTTAGCTGCCTACTACCGGAAGTTCGTGAAAGATTTCTCCAAGATTGCTGAACCAATGACGAAGCTCACTAGGAAGAACGAAGAATTCATTTGGTCTGAAGCTTGCCAGTCAGCTTTTGAGGAACTGAAGAAGAGGCTTACAACGGCGCCGATACTTGCGCTACCCGCAGGTACCGGCGGTTTCTCAATTTATAGTGATGCTTTCGGTAAGGGATTGGGTTGCGTTCTTCAACAACACGGGAAAGTAATTGCTTACGCATCTAGGCAATTATGAACACATGAGAAGAACTATCCCACACATGATTTGGAGCTTGCAGCGGTGATATTTGCATTGAAGCTATGGAAGCACTACCTTTATGGAGAGAGAGTGAAAATATTTACAGACCACAAAAGTCTGAAATATGTTTTCACTCAGAAGGAGCTGAACATGAGACAGAGACGATGGCTGGAGCTGATGAAGGATTTCGACATCAACCTGCAGTACCATCCGGGTAAGGCTAATGTGGTTGCAGATGCACTTAGTCGATACCCGATGGCAATGTTCTTGACCAAGGAGCGTCATTTGCTGGAGGACATGGAAAAGCTTGGACTGGAGATTGTACTGCCTGAAGAAGAAATGAAGAAACTGGGAAGAGAAGCCATTGTACCAGGAGCTGAATCAACAATGATGCAGTTGCAAGTGCGTTCAAGTCTAATGGACAGAGTCAAGGAGGCACAATTCCAAGACGAGACGCTTTACAAACTCAGAGATCAAGTGCTGGCAGGAACACTTGAAGGATTCTCAATCGCCAGTGACGGAGCACTGAAGAATGGTACGAGGCTTTACGTACCAACTGGCGAACTGAGGAACGAGCTGATGCAAGAAGCACACCAGTCGCAGTATTCCATATATCCTGGAGCCAACAACATGTATCGGGATATGCGAACTATAGTGTGGTGGTACGGAATGAAGAAGGATGTATCCAGGTATGTGGCTAGATGTTTAATTTGTCAACAAGTGAAAGCTAGCAGACAGAGACCAGCAGGACTATTGCAGCCGCTTGACATCCCGGAGTAAAAATGGGAGCACATAACAATGGACTTCGTGTCGGGACTGCCTCGATTCCAAGGAGGGAAGGATGCCATTTGGGTTATCGTGGACCGTCTGACGAAGTCAGCTCACTTTATCCCCTTCAAGGTGGGTTTATCCACTGAGAAGTTGGCAGCACTGTACATGCGGCACATCTACCGGATTCATGGAGTTCCGGTAAGTATTGTGTCTGACAGAGATACTAGATTTACCTCTCACTTTTGGAAGAGTTTGCATGACAGTTTGGGAACACAACTGAAGTTCAGCACCGCCTACCATCCCCAGACTGACGGGCAATCAAAGAGAACAATCCAGACGCTAGAAGACATGCTGAGATCCTGCGTCTTAGAATTTGGAGGGTCTTGGGAAGACCATTTGTACCTGGTAGAGTTCTCTTACAACAACAGCTACCAAGCTAGCATCGGTATGACACCGTTCGAGGCACTCTATAGACGTCGTTGCCGCACTCCACTTGCTTGGGACGACATCGGAGAACGAGTACTGCTTGAACCTGAGATGGTGACCGATGCAGCAGAGAAGGTAAGAATGATTAGAGACAAGCTCAGGTTTGCCCAGGACAGACATAAGCATTAGGCCGATAGCAGCCGACGGCCTTTGGAGTTTGAAGAAGGTGACAGTGTGTTTGTGAAGATCTCTCCTACCAAAGGAACTATCCGTTTCGGTAGAGTAGGAAAGCTAAGCCCCAGGTATATTGGTCCTTTTGAATTACTCAACAGGATTGGAGAAGTGGCTTATCGGGTGGCTCTACCCCCAAGTCTCAAAGGCGTCCATAACGTCTTCCACGTTTCGCAGCTGAGACGCTACATCCCGGACCCGAGCCACATCTTGGACCATTCGGAGCTGGAAATTGGACCCAGCCTTACAGTGCCGGAGAAGCCAGTGGCAATTTTGGACAGAGGCGAGAAGAGAACCAGGAACTCTGTGACGCCGATAGTAAGAGTCATGTGGCGACACAACTCACCAGACGAGTCGACCTGGGAGCGAGAAGACCTGATGCGGGAGCAGTACCCGTACTTGTTTGAGACTTAAGGTAACCCCTAACCCTGCCTTTAATTTCGAGGACAAAATTTTCTAAGGAGGAAAGATTGTGAAACCCAATTTTGTAAAGTAAATTATTGTTAATATTATAATATTATTACTGTTATTATTATTATAAATTGTGGGTTTAAAAAAAATTAATTTCAAAATTAATATTTGGCTTTTGATTGTTGACCTAACCCGAGCCCGGACCAGATTCCCGAAATCCAGACCCGACCTGAACCCCCTCCCTTCTTTTGAATTCTGATTTTCTTTTATAAAAAAAATGTTTTAACTCTTGAACTGGTCCACGTTGGACCAGCATCCCCTTTTCTTCCCACGAGCTGCACTCTTTCCTACTCCTTAATTCCCTCTCCTCAACTCACTCTTCCCCACTCCTTCTTCCTACTTCTCCTCAACCACTCCTCCACTTCTCCCATTTAAACAGAGCACCACCACACGCCCCCATTACTTCATTCCCTCTCTATCACACCACTCCAGAAGGAAGAGCACCACCACAACCCCCATTACTTCATTTCCTCCCTTACTCCCCAACTCCAGAACACCCTCTCCCACTCAAACCCTCCCCTGCCGAGCACCCGGCCGACCCGAGCACGCCCCCATCCGCGCCCTCCGGCCATTTCCCGGCAGCCCGCGCCCCCGTGCGCATTTCCCAACGCGTGCCCCGACTTCCCGGCGCCCATCGCCGCCGCCCGTCGGACCCCGATCTGGCCGCCCCGCGTCTTCCGGCCATCCAGCGCCGCCGACCCGGCCGCGCCCCGCCTCCTGTGCCCCGTGCGCTGTTCCCGCCGGCCGCCACCATGCCCGGCCAGTGTTCCCTTCGGCGCGCGTAGCCCCGTCCCGAGTGGACAGCACCTGCGTGTGCTTTCGGCGTGGATCGATTCTGTTTTCGAGTTCGTCTTCGCGGATTCGCGTGTCCCGAGTCCGAGGCAACCCTTCGGATTCCGTCGATTTGGGTAATTTCTGGTTAATCATAGTAGTTCGTCCCTCCTGTGTCTGTGATGAGTTTGGTCCACGAATCTCCTTCGGGAATTCGATTTTTGGGTTACGTTTGTTTCTGGGATTTTTCGAGAAACTTTCGGGAAAGCCTCTGTTAGTTTGGTTTGTTTTTCCGAAGCTTTCAGAAATGAATTCTGGATATTTGGTTTTCGGATTTGTTGCTGTGTTGTTTCTGGGTTGATATTGGACCTCCGAATACGTTTCGGATTTTCCGAATATTTCCGGAAACGTTTCTGTGAATATATATATTTTCATATAAAAATTTGGTTATGGAAATTAATTCATGGGTTTCCCTGGTTTGGAATTATACTGGATATTATGGCACATTTTCCAGTCTTTGGGTTGACCAAAAATAGAGGAAATGCTGCCAGATTTTTCCATAAAATTTAATTATATTTTTAAAATGATTTTAAAATGGTTTTCGAAAAATATTAATATTTTGGATTTTGGGCGACGACCGTATTGGTCAATGGGCCCTGGCTAAGTGCAAACGAAACTGGCTTCGCCCGGACGTTGAGGCATTAGCCTATATGATGATTGGACCAATATCTGAGACTCATTAATATTTAATTTATTTTTATTATTTAGTTTATTCATAATTAAATTGTAGGAAGATTTTAGAACTAACAACTGTTTTGTCTTATTTCAATTTTTGTAAAATAAATTGTAATGGGCATAAGCCCAGCTTTTCTATTTTTTCTCTGTGGCCTGTAATTTTGTAGCGTAGGTTTTCTGTCATTTTCTAGTTTTTGCTGATTTTTAGCGTACGCGTAAATCAAAAATAAATATTATTTTGAATAGAAAATTAATGAAGTTTTCTCACATTAAAATTTACAAGTTTTAATATTTAACAACAATCATATTTTTCTCATTAAATAAGAAATTTAGTTTTATATGTATAATTACAAAAATACAAAGTTTTAACCAGTTAATTTGGTAACTACGAGTTTTTCCAAATACAAATTTAAATTGATCTTTCCCTCGTTATTAATTACAACGCACCGATAAACGCGTTTTGGTTCGTGTTTAATAAATAAAGATTAAAACTGATTAGGACACAATTAGAGATTTCAACTAGCATTGTTAGCTTGGTAACCCTGGATTCTGAGTCAACTTCTCGAATGTAGGATTTCGAGGACGAGTCTAAATCCCATCTCGAAGTCTTCATCCCTTCAAGTCCAGTCCATTTGAGGCAAGTACATTTTGTGTTAGTTTACAGTTATTTTAATAATCGCTTTACTGCAAGTTTAAACCACGATGCAACACGAAACTCTCTCTGAGAGCACTGACTGATTGACTGTTGGGTACTGGGGAATAATGTAATGTTTATGACCACATCCAACTGATAACTTAGAACTTTATTAGCTTACCCCTCTCTCACACGGGGATAAGCCATATCGTATCAATAGGATACTACTGTACAACCCAAGCCGATCATATTCATTGCCTATTCAAAATCACACTGTTTAACTGCTAGAAAACTGTTTATTTCAAATTGTTTAAAAGTGCATGATTCTATTATTATTTTAACTGTTCAAATTAGCATGAATTGTACTTTGCTCCCTCCTGACTGGAGATACATTTTTAGGGGATATTGAGGATGCTGAGCTGTTAATCAACAGCTATTACGACCCAGTTCTGTACCCCGTGGTGCTGCCAGAGTCCCCTTTGGAGGACGCAGGGACTGAGGCCGATGAGCCGACTGCTTAGCTAGATTTTTCTTTTTCCCGTTTTGTTGTTTCTTTGGAAAATTCTGTTATTTGAATTCAGTAATTACTTCAGTACTTTTATTTCCAGTTGTATTTATTTCTATGTTTAATAAAGTTTTCAATTTTCGAATATTGAGTTGTGACAAATATAGATGTTGTTGTGGTTACCTGCTAATGGAACAGCTTACTGCCGCCGTCTCAACAACGGTGCAGGCTGGGCATGATCCGGTTCGACCTAATTATTTGGGATCGGGTCGTGACATGTTTTTAGTGGTGGCCCATGCAGGTCCGGAACAACAACCTAGAAAAACATACCTAGAAACAATTAGAACACTAGAACATTGATTTGTCACAACATAGGTCCGAATTATATATATAAATATTTTTGTTTGATTATAGACTGGTAGGATACCTTGCTTATGTTTTCAACCTAAACCTTCCAGAATATGACCAAGGAAAAGACCACCCCTGCTGGCAATGAGGTGTCATCATCCGAACACACCCCATCTCCCCCAGCACGTCCAGACCCTTCACCGTTGCAGCTGACCGACCGTCCCCATCAATCTCCAGCACTCCGTGGCGCTTACGCCACTACTTATCAAGCGGCGAACCCTACGCTTCTCCGGGCTGAGCCGCAGACCCCTGCGGTAGTGTCCGCACCAGCTGTCCCACCAGTGCCCGTGGATCCCACTGATCTAGTGGGCATGCTACGAGGAGTGCTTGAAGCACAGAGAGCCCAGACAGAAGCTCATTGAGAACAGACTGCAGCACAAGCTGAAGCCCATCGCGAGCAGACCGCGATTATGAGAGAAGGCATGGAGAATGCCCACAATGTGGCAATGGCTACCCTCGAGAGAGGAGCAACAACTTCATTGGAGCCACGACCTGCCAAGGTAAGCATAATTCAGGAGTTAAGTTATACATCATTAAGGCCATTCTTTTGATTAGAGGCGTATTATTACATGAAGGTCGGAGATATAGAGAGCTTTAAGAAGCAAGGCCCTCGACCTTTCAAAGGAATCGAGGGTATCATCTACGCCGATGAATGGCTAGACAACATGGAGCGTCTCTTGAGCGTCACTCGACTCCCAGAGGACCTCAAGACCGAAGCAGTAGGACTCCAGCTACAGGATGTGGCGAGAACCTGGTATCGGAATGAACCCCGACTCCAGGACAAGCAGCTCGACTGGGACACCTTCAAGAGGCTGTTCCGGAGGAAGTTCTTCCCAACATCGGAGATGCGGGAGATGGAAAGACAGTTCCAGGACCTGAAGCAAGGGAACATGACGGTCAGCGAGTATGCGGCAGAGTTCGGCCGACTTAGCCGCTTTGCCCAGAACTTGGTTGCTGACCCCAAGGATCGTGCTGAACGATTCAGGTATGGATTAAAGGGAAGAGATTCGCACCCCTGTAATCGCAGGTGGCGCCAAGACATATGAGAGGATCCTGATACGAGCTCAGGACGTGGAGAAGAGCCAGCCTTCTCATTCAAAGATGGAGTATCCTGGAACTAGCAACTTCCAGGGTAACCAGAAGAGGCCCAACAACAACAACAACAGGCCTTCGTACCACCAGCAGCAGCACCATCAGGCAAGAACCAATGACAAAGCGCCTCAGAGGCAGAATGATGACTTTAGCATAGGAGACCAATGTGGGGTGACACACTACTTTAACTAACTTTCTAGGGTCTTTACACTAGTGAGGGGTGAGGTTCAATACGACTAAAACTCAAAATAACACAAAAAGTTGCAAGTCGTAATTATTCAATAAATAAATCAAATGAACATTGTGTTCCAATAATTTTTGAGATAGACAAAAAGCTTAATTTTACATAAAATAAAGTACCAAAATGATCCTTGTTAATTATAAAAATTTATTATAAATTTTCTGGAATTTATTAACCAGTACAAGTTTTTATAAAAAATCAGTTTTCCTAAGTACACAGAAAATGAGTTCTGGTTTCATATGCCAAGATAGTGGCAAAACTGTAAATTAAGTAATGTAAAAATTATACTAAATTAGCTAATTTAACATAGTATCTAAATACTATTTTTCTAGAATTTTAACAGCAATTAAAGTATTTTTAGAAATTCAAAAACAACATTGTACACAATTGAAATTAAATAATTAATTATCTGCGTATTTTGTCCATGTATATAATTTGAACCAATGTTCAAATACAGGATCCAAGGCCATGAATCAAGTCCAATATGACTTGTACAGGTCTTGAATGTGTGAAAACACATTTGGGCCAAAAAATCCATGCTAGGCTTGGACACCAAATGGTTGCAGTAATTTAAATACACAAAAAATACAAAGACGTAAAAATATATAATAAATATTAATATTTTAATAAGGTAAAATTATACATAGTAGTTATAAAAATATGACAAGTACATTTACATAATAATAATTTACACTAGGTAGAGTGAAATACATATATAAAATGTATTTCTATAATATTTATACATACATATAAATATATAGATATTTACATAATGGATATATACATATATATGTTAAAAATACATATATACATATATATATATATATATATATATATATATATATATATATATATATATATATATATATATATATATATATATATATATATAAAATAATAATAATAATAATACATATATATATACAAATACATGTATACATATATATATAAATATATATATATATATAAATATATATAAATAATAAAACAAAAAGAAAAACAAAGGAAAAAGAAAAAGAAATAACAGCACAACAGGGGGGGGGGGGCTCGAACTCGGGCCACTGAGTCGAGTTCTCAGACTCGGTCGGGCTGGCCAGGGGGTCAGCCCGCTCGTTGTGTTAGAGTTAGGTTTTGGTTTGTTTTATTTAGGTTTAAGTTAGATTATAACAGTAGCCCGAAATATCACTATGTGTCCTGACAGTTTGGGACACAGAGTCTACGTGTCTGTGCTATGCACGACACGTACGAGTCATGAAATGCGTATCGAAGTACTGGACTAGGGTCCCCGTGTCCTAGCGAACCACATACGTGGATTCGAGACACGGACGACACGATTTATCACTGCCACTTACGTGTCCGTCTACAATAGGGGGTTTCGGGAGCCGTGGACGGCGGAGGAAGCGTCGGCGAGGCGGCGCTTGGGTGGCGCTGGGCGTAGCTCGTCGGGGCGAACACGTCGGTGGTGGTTGTGGATGGTGAAGGTAGCTAGGGAGGTGGCGTTGTGGGGTGGTCGGAGTTAAGGTTTGGGGCTTAGGGTTTTGGTCGGAGAAGAAAGGTTGCGGTGGTTATGGGCGGTCGTGGTGGTGTTATTGGGTTAGGGTTAGGTCTGGGGAAGAAGGGGAGGTATTTATAGGTCGGTTTAAGGCGGTGGGTCGGCCGGAAAAGGTGGGGGCAAGTCGGTCGTGGCGGTCGTCGGGCAGTCGGGGGGCAGCCTGGTCGTCGGAGGTGGGTAGAATAGGATTTACATTAGGGACCCTAGACTTTAGGTAATTACAAACTGGTCCCTAAAGTCACTAAATGCAAATCTAAATTTGCATTCCACATTTAAAAACAATTTGTTATTTATAAACTGACACTATAACAATTTAATAAATTACATAACTATATTAAAACAATTCTAAAAATTACAAACAGATATTAAAACATTTAAATTAATTACAAAATGATATTTTTGTATTTAAAACTCATTTAAAAATCATTTAAAAATTCTAGAAAAATTCTTAAAAATCCTAATAAATATTTTAAGGCTAAATATGACATTAAAAATTAATTAACACTAATTAAATAAATTTTGAAAAACAGGGGCTCACACCCCATCAGCCTATAAATATGGGTTCTTTGGGAGAGAGAGACTCTTTACTTTCTTTTCTCTTCAACTTTTCTTGCCCTAGTTGCCGTCGTCTTTTCTCTCGATCACCGATCAACAATGGCCCCCAAAGCTTCCTCTAGCGCTGCGACGAAGGGTAAGAGAGCGGCTTCTTCATCGACTGAGGCGCCCACAGTTCATCCTGATGTCCACCCTGCCATTGATGGTAAGGATTATGTGGAAGACCGTATGCTTCAAATCCTAACAAAAAATGGCTATGTTGCATGTTTTATGCACAAGCCTTTCCTCCTTGGCATTTAATGCGCCCTTCGTCTTCATTGAACTGCCCAAGTTCAGTACGATGAAACAGCATATGTTGTATGGGCCGCATGAACTTCTCATGTCCGAGCCGCATGGGGTATGCCCCATGTTTGAGCCGCATGAGAATGACTGAGCCGCATAAGCACCTTTAAAACTGAACCGCATGAAGTCCCACTGAACAGAACCGCATAAGCTCCTGATGAACTGGGCCGCATAAGCTCCAACAGATCAGAGCCGCATAAGCTTATCTGAACTGGGCCGCATAATCCCTATTGAACAGAACTGCAGGAGCTCTTTTAGAACTGAGCCGCATGAAGTCCCTTTTAAAAACTGGACCGCATAAGCTCATCTGAACTCGGCCACGTGAGACCCTGCTAAACAAAGCCGCATGAACTCCTGATGAACTGGGCTGCATGAAGTCCTTTGAACAGACCCGCATATGAACCCATCAAAGTAGAGCCGCATGAACTCCGTTAAAACCGAGCCGCATAAGGACCCATCAAAACGGAGCCGCATGAACTCCGTTAAAACTGAGCCGCATAAGGACCCGTCCAAACAGAGCCGCATGAACTCTGTTAAAACTGAGCCGCATAAGGACCCGTCCAAACAGAGCCGCATGAACTCTGTTAAAATTGAGCCTCATAAGGACCCGTCTAAACAGAGCCGCATGAACTCTTTTTAAATGTGTTCTGGTCAACTCCTGACTTTGTTTCCTTTGTCCTTCTTTCAGTGAACTTGACCGTTAATGCTGCGGGAGAACCTCTGGTGGGTCGTGCCCAATCTGCTGTGGGCTATAGGTATGACCACATAGTTGAGTATGTGGTAAATCAGTTTCCAAAAGACGAACCTTTGGAGAGGTTGGATGACATTAAAAAGCAGTCCTTCTTCTTTATTTCGGGGATGATGAACTCAGGGCTGCTGGGGGCAAACACTTGAAGCCTGCGTTCCTCTTCGGGGACGTCCTGACTGTGAAGAACTCCCAAGTTCTGGATGTATCTGAGAGCTGGAGTTTTACCTCCGACGGGATGGCGATCCATATTCCTCTGATGGAGCGTCACTTTCCACTGTCATGGTTCAACATGTTGCCCATGACTAGGAAGATGGAGATTCCTTGACTCCAACCCGGAGCGGGATGATTGTGGGCGAAATTCACTACAACAATAACATACGGTCAGTGTACGCGGGCAGGGTACCAGTCAGCCGATACATGATGGGGTTGGCCCCGGACATTTTCTTGAATGTGCAGGGTCCCAATTTTACGTTCTCTAAAGCTGACACTTTCCTGAACCAGCTTGCTCGGAAGGGGTCCTATCCGATTGGCCGGTTGTCGCTACCGAGTTGGGTACACCCCATCCCTTCGTGGATCAACCTGTCCATGTAGATTTATAAAGTTAATATTTAATATAAATAATCAATAAATAATTAAATAATTATTTACACAAATAATTATTTAATGGTAAAATTGTTTATTTTTTTAATGGTAAAATTGATTAGGAGTAATTGTAAATAAATAATTATTTAATATAAATATATCACGACCCGATCCTAAATAATTGGGTCGAATCAGATCATGCCCAGCCTATACCGTTGTTGAGACGGCGGCAGTAAGCTGTATCCATTTGCAGGTAATATCAACAACACGATAATTTATAAATAAATTATTAAATAATTATAAATTATTTAAATAATTTGGAAGTCTTCAACCTTTTCAAATCCAGTCGAGCCAAGGCAAGTACATTTTGTGTTAGTTTATAATTATTTAATAATCGTTTTATTGCAAGTTTAAACCACGATGTAATACGGAACTCTCTCTGAGAGGACTGACTGATTGACTGTTGGGTACTGAAGGAATAGTGTAATAATTATGACCACATCTAAAGTAATAATTTAGAACTGTATTAGCTTACCCCTCAAACACACGGGAATAAGCCATATCGTATCAATATGATACAACTGTACAACCCAAGCCGGTCATATTTATTGCCTATTCACATCACAATGTTTTAACTGCTGGAGAACAGTTTATTTTCAAATTATTTAAAAATGCATGATTCTATTATTATTTTAATTGTTAGATTATCATGAATTGTACTTTGCTCCCTCCTGACTGGAGATAACATTTTTAGGGGATTATGAGGATGCTGAACTGTTATACAACAGTTATTATGACCCGGTTCTGTACCCCATGGTGTTGCCAGAGTCCCCATTGGAGGACGCAGGACCTGAGGCCGATGAGCCGAACGCTTAGCTAGATTTTCCTGTTTCCAGTTTTGTTGTTTTGAAATTTTGTTATTTGAATTCTGCATTTAATTCAATTCTTTTGCATTCCAGCTGTATTTATTTTTTTAAAGTTGAATAAAGTTTTAAATTCTCGAATATTGAGTTATGACAAATGTATATAGATGTTGTTGTGAATACCTGCTAATGGAACAGCTTACTGCCGCCGTCTCAATAACGGTGCAGGCTGGGCATGATCCGGTTCGACCCAATTATTTGGGATCGGGTCGTGACAGTACACCCCATCCCTTCGTGGATCAACCTGTCCATGTGGATCGCGCGGGAATACGAGACTCCCCTGCGCGAGATTGGACTCTACCATGCAATTCGGGGTACCAGCCACGACTTACCCATAAACAAGAAATTGTTCATGGCCCTGCTGGAGATGTATAACCGCCGCACGGGGACCTTCTTTACACCCGTGGGGGAGATGGGGCTTGCTCTGCACGAGATGCATGCCGTCTCCAAGTTGCCTTGGGGAGATGAAGTCTTTGAGGTGTACACTCCTACGAATGAGGAATTCGAAGAATTGGAGGAGAGGTTCCCGGGCTTCGTTGCCGTCTATCGGGAATTGTTGTGTCATCACAGCACGTACCAGCAGTTGTCGAAGAAAAAGAACGACAACTCAGAAGGGAACCTTCCTCATACAAAGGCCTAGCTCTCTTATCTTTTTAAGCTCGGTGCCTCATGCCGGGTTGCTCCCCAAAGTCCTCGTACTCGGGAGGAGGTGCAGGACCAAGTATCGACCGCCAAGAGGGCAAGAACCACCGGTGACAGGTTCGGGAGTCGATCTGACTCTTTTGCTTATTTTTATCAAGCCACTCAGCCATTGTCTGAGAAGGCTATTCTGGCCGAATTCTTGATGGTGTGGCTACGAAATTTCTTAGTCTCAGGAGGGGCTGGTTCCATCGAGAGAATCAGCCGTAATTTTATCCTCCCTGCTGTGAAGTTGGTCTTCGGAGTCAGGCTAGCTCTACTCCCGACCATGGTATGTAGTATACACCGTGGCCTTCGCACTTTTACGTCCAAGGTCATCGCCCGTGACACGACGAAGGACTTTGAACGTGTTGAATTGCCCTACCACTATCTGATAGGGTGGTTGCTCATGCATTGCCGGTCTTTAATGAGGCCTGGCCCCGAAGATGGCGTAACAGCAGATGACGTCTTCATCTTCCAATATTGCCGTATGCCTTGGGATTACGAGACTATGCGCGCCTGCCGGATGGCGCTGTCGAGAGCGGACAAATACAATTTTTTTGTATCTGTCCCTCGATTTACTGCTGAGGAAGTGAGAGCCGTACATCTGGATGGTACTGGGCCTCCTCACTTCTTTGACGGCAAGATGCTCCTTTGGTTGCACAACATTCGCCCTTCCCACCTGGTATATTACAACCGCAACGCTGTCTACTTGGAGCCTTATTTGTCCAGTAGGTTCGCCCGATAGTTTGGGTATAGCCAGCTTTTACTGGACAGTCCCAGCTCTTGCCTGGATTTTGAAGACAGCGTCCTCGATGGCATCAGGGCCTGGCATTATTATAATACGGTTCACACCCGTACTAGCTTCTCGGTTCCTGATGCTGGGGATTCAGGCGAGATCTTGTATTTGACGGCTCTCTATCACGTCATGGCGAACAAGCCTCCTGTTGGTTTTGACCCGAGCACCAGCTTCATTGTTGGTACCGGTTTGGAGGAGAAACCCAAGGGGTCTAAGGCGAGGAAGAGGAGGATCTCTTTTGCCCTGGCACGTCAATGCGCTCGTGGCCAGATTAAAATTCTTAGAACCCTTCCCGGTGGGACGGGGATAGTTGAGCTGCTGGAGCCCAAATTGCTAGAGACGGATCAGCTTGTGGCCCAGTTTCAAGTACTGCGGTAAGTTGATCTATCTTCAGCGATAGATCAGGAGTGGGACTTCCTCACCACTGTCCTGGAGAAGGTAAGGGATGCACGAGATATGTCTAAGCCGATTATCATAAAGGACCTCGACGATCTGTCTATTCAGTACGATCAGCTGAGCCGCAGGAGCGAGGATTGCGTTGCTCGGGAGGCGGCCGCCTCCCGCGGAATAATCGATACGAGGGAGCAGATCCTCGAGCTCCAGAGGAAGCTGGCTTTCTAGGAATCTGAATTCGAGGCCTCCCGCGCAGATAAAGAGCTAATCGTTCAGGAGGCCGAAAAGGTCACCCGAGCTTCTGCTGGCCTGGAGCATGCTCTGAAGAGACTCGAAGATGGCTGGCAGGCCCACGCATATCTGGAGGATGCAGGGCGGCTGACTCAGGAGGCAGAGCGCCGGGCCAAGCTGCGATTTGAGCGGTCGACCGCCGTACTGAGGGATCGGCTCAGAGAATTATGTATAGCCGAACCATAGTCGGCCTTTTTTCTTTCTTTCTTTGTCATTTTTCTTCGTTTTGATAGGGACATGGTCCCCGAATATGTAGTACTTTTGCTCTTCAATAAATGACTATGTTTTCATTGTGCTTGTACTGTATCTTTGGTATTCGTGATGTTTGCCCCACTGGAGGACTTTTGTGGACCTATTACCCCTAGCATACCTTGGCTGTAGGTACGGATAATAAGTTTGATAGAGATACCTAGAACGATTCCGTGGTGAGACGGACGTAGAAGTTCTTGGTATTGGGCGAAAGAACGCCATGGAACAGCTGGGCTCCGAAGGCGTATGATAATGAGAAAAGAGGCACATGTACTAGGAGATCTAGTACAGTATTTGTGGTCAACAGTGGACACTTGTGGTCAACTGTGGACATTTGTGGTCAACTGAGGACATTTGTGGTCAACTGAGGACATTTGTGGTCAACAGAGGACATTTGTGGGCCAACAGAGGATATTTGTGGGCCTATTATCCTTGGCGTACCCTGATTTTTTTCGGGTACGGATAATAAGTCGAAGGAAAATCGACATACTTACTCAGAAGTAATGAGGACGTGGCAAGTATGGGGGTTTTACCGCGGGGTCTTCCTGCTCAGAGGTAATAAGGACATGGCAGGAGTGGACTTAGCGGAGGATATATAGAACAACTCAGAGGTAATGTGGACGTGGAAGTTCTATGCAGGGGTGGTTTGTTTTTGATGGAAGTGAAACAACTCAGAGGTGACATCGACGTGGCTGTTTCGGGAAATTTGTGGATCTGTTACCCTTTTTTATACACGAAAAGTGCGGGTAGTAGATCCGAAATGCTCTTTTAGGGAGAAAGTTCAGAGGTATGATCATACGTGACTTACTATCTAAAAGATGCGATATAGATTCATCTGGAGTGACCAGAGTGTAAGTTCAGCGGTACCTGCGGGTACATAACTCAACAATCTGGGAGATTTGGAGTCAGAATGTAAGTTCAGTGGTACCAGAGGGTACATAACTCAACAATCTGGGAGATTTGGAGGATGTCGTTTTAGACATAATACTTCTTCAGAAACTTGTCGTTGATGGGCAACATGAGCAAGTCTCCGTTTTGTTTTGCGACGCGGTAAGCACCATTGGAGAATACAGCCTCGATGACAAATGGGCCTTCCCACTTTGGCTGAAATTTGTCGGCGGTTTTGTGAGTCATAACCATCGGCCTCCGAACTGCCAGAACGAGATCGCCCACTTGGAATGTTCTGATTTTAACCTTCTTATTAAAAGCTCCCGAGATACGTGCTTGGTACAGCTCGATTCGTTGTTGAGCTAATAGGCGCTTCTCATTCTAGAACCTCCAACTCTTGTAACCGGCGATGGTGATTATCATTCGTTGTCAATCGATAGGTAAGGGCAACGCGGAGTGAGGGGATTTGAGTCTCCAATGGGAGAACTGCCTCAGTCCCGTATACTACGGAGAATGGTATGTTTTCAGTGGCCGTCCGGACTGTAGTACGGTATGCCCATAAGCATTCGCCAAGCTTCTCATTCCAGTCGCGTTTGTTGGAAGACACGAACTTCTTGAGTAGCTTGATTATAGTTTTATTGAATGCTTCTGCCAACCCATTCGCTGCCGGATTGTACGGCATTGAAGCAACATTCTGGATTCAGTGTTTGTCACAGAACCGATAGAATGCGTGGCTTACAAACTGCGGACCGTTGTCGTGGATGATCCTTCGGGGCAGTCCAAAGCGATAGATAACGTGATGCTTGAGGAAGCTGATCACGTTTGAAGTCTTCACTTCTGCCAGCGGAATAGCCTCCGTCCATATGGAGAAGTAATTTATGATTGCGAGTATAAAGCGATGTCCTCGAGACGAATGCGGAGTGATCGGACCAATGATATCCATTCCCCATGCTTCGAATGGCCAGGACACCACCGTCGGATGTAGAAACTCGGATGGCTGGTGGATAAAATCTGCGTGGACTTGATAGGCTTTGCACTTTCTTGCATAGTCTATCGCATCTGCAACCATCGTGGGCCAGTAATAGCCCATTCGGCAAAGGCGGCCTTGCAATTTCGGGCCAGACTGATGTGCCCCGCAGACGTCGTCGTGAGCTTCGCGTACAACTTCTTTGGCTTCTGTATTTGACAGACACCGAAGCAGTAATCTATCGTATGATCGCCGATACAGCATCTTCGTCTCTGTATCGTAGAAGAATCTGAGGGAACGTCTTCTGATAGAGGTGGCTTCTTTCGGGTTCTCCGGCAAGATGCCATAAACTGCGAAGTCGATAAATGGGATCCTCCAATCTTGTGTCTCATCGACCGTCATAGCAGAATAGCTCTCAGCAAATTGGACGGGTTTCTTGGGACAGACCAACTCGTGGCCTATTACGTCCACCAAATGATGAGTATATTTTGGGACAGCTAGGAAAGCGGCCAGTCCGGCTAAGGCATCGGCTTCAATATTTCAGAGTCTCGGAACATGTTCTATGAAGAACCCTTCAAATGACGAAATGATGTTGATCGCTATTTGGTGATAGGGGATCATATCTTCATGGCGAACTTCGTATGAACCCCGGATCTGATTGACGATTAACTACGAATCGCCGTATGCTTCAAGATACTCTACCCCCAGCTCCTTTGCAAGTCGGAGGCCAATAACCAAAGCGTTGTACTCGGCCACGTTGTTTGAACAGGGCTCCGTGAGGGAGTAAGCCCGATTGATCACCAGCCCGGAGGGAGAAATCAGCACCACTCCGACTCCAGCGACGATGTTGCCCTTGGGCCCAGTTCTGAAAGCACCGTCGAAGAACATTCGTCATACGGTATCATGAGAGGCCACGTTTGAATGGGCGACCTCATCTGGAATCTCTTCGTCTATTCTGGTTGACTCTGAACCTGGATGAGCTGCTAAAAAGTTTGCCAGAGCTTGACCTTTAACAGTCTTCTGCGGGACGAAGATCATGTAGTAGGAAGACAATAATATCGCCCAGGTAGCGAGGCGAGAGCTGAGTGCACCTGGCTTGGTCATGAGGACCCTAAGGGGGTTAACTCTTGATACGACATGGATGGTTTATCCCGTGACGTAGTGTCGCATCTTCTGAATGGCGAACACCAGAGCAAGACACTCTTTCTTCACGGCAGTGTATCGATGCTCAGTCCCCATCATCATTCGGCTGAGATAATATATAGCTTGCTCATGGCCTGCATCATTATTTTGTGCTAGTAAAGTACAGAGAGAATGCTCCATTGCTCGCACATAGAGCAGGAATGGTTTTCCAGCAACCGGGGCCACCAGGACTGGAGGGTTCGACATGTATTCTTTGATGCTGTCGAAGGCGCGCTGGTATTCTTCATCCCATACGAATGAAACGCCCTTCTTCATGAGGTGGGTGAATGGCTGACATCGTCCGGAGAGGTTAGAGATAAACCTCCTGATGTAGGCTAGCCTCCCTTGAAGGCCTCGGAGTTCACGGAGATTTCTCGGAGGACCCATCTCCATGATTGCCTTCGTCTTCTCAGGGTCTATGTGAATTCCCTGGGCAGTAATGATAAAACCCAAAAATTTTCCACTAGATACGCCCAAGAAGGATTTGGTAGGATTCATCTTCAAGTTGTGCGCTCGCATCCGGTCGAATACCGTCCTCAGATCCTGCAGATGGTCTCCCTTAGAGCGACTTTTGACAGCTATGTCGTCGACGTAACACTCCATGGTCTTACACAGGTGATCTCTGAAGATGACGCTCATGGCTCATTGATATGTAGCACCGACATTCTTTAAACCGAAGGGCATGACTGTTTAACAATACACGCCAATCGGTGTTCGGAATGATGTATGCTTTTCGTCGTCAGAAAACATCTTGATTTGGTTGTATCATGAGAAGCCATCCATGAATGACATGCGCTCAAAGTCACATGTGTTGTCGATCATGATGTCCTTGATGGGAAGAGGGAACTCATCTTTGGAACATGCCTCGTTCAGATTACAAAAGTCGATGCAGATTCGAATCTTTTCATTCTTCTTGAGGACTGGTACTATGTTGGCGACCCAGTCTGGATGTTGCTCCTCCCGGATGAAGCCGCTGGCTATCAGTTTGTTGACCTCAGCTTCGATAGAGTTCATGATGTTCGGGCGGAACCGCCGTTGCTGCTGTTTGACCGACTTTGCGTCCGGATGAATGTTGAGCTTGTGGAGTGCAACCTCGGGGTTTAGCCCTGGCATGTCTTAATAACTCCAGGCGAATACGTCAATATATTCTTTGACGAGTTGCAGTAGCGATTCCCGCTCTTCGTCTGTCAGACTTTTACTAACGAAGACTGGTTTTGGAGAAGACTCATTGCCGAGGTCAACTTGCATGACCTCATCTTCAGTAGGGGCTCTCTTTGTTCGAACCGCTTTTGCCATTGCGCATCTAGCAGTTGGGCCCACGATTCTAACTCAAAAAGTTCAGGAACGTCTTCATCTTCTTCATAGGCGTCGGCGAATGCCATATTGACAGATAAGACTTGCCTGAATACGTCCCCGATGCTGACATTCGAATCAGAAGTTGGTGATCCGGTTGAGTGTGAATGCCAGTCGCATTCCTCATCTGAGCTTTCAGGGGTCGTTGCAGGTGTAACATAACCTAGCTCACATCTGGTCTTGTTGTAGTAATTCCGTGGTTTCCCGGCCGGGATCGGCAATTGTAAAGGTAACCGCCGTCCAGTGCCGTAGTTCAAGCCTGGCGTAGTTTCCAGATCATACCCCTATTTTTGTATGAGGTACTTGGATTGGGAACTATACAGATAAAGGAGGAGCAGTCTCCCGGTGTCGGGTTCGAGATCAACTTCTTCTATCCTGAAGGGTTGTAGATCATTCTTCCGGCCGAAGATGATTGGATGGTCCTCTCCCTCGACTATGCGGTAAGCGTCTTCCACTGGAGTAAGTTGGTTTGCGGTGTAGACATTTGTCACCTGTGTGTGTAGGTGGGTGCCTATACCGTGTTCCATAGCATACATTGTACAAAGCTTATTAAGCTCGAGGTAGTTCAAATATAGCCCTTTATTGATGAAGTAAGGTATCGTTTCTAGTGGAATTACATCATCTGCGGATGGAACATCAGTGTGAGCAACCACATACTTGGCCAGCTCTGACTCTTCTTCGGCCACCCCCTGTGTCAATGAAGACTGAGAGGATGACTTGGACAGCTTAATCATCAGGGGCTCCATTGGTGGAGTAGAACACGGAGTCGTTGGCGTACTAGCGACCCACAGCTTAGTGTTTGGTGTAAGACGGGGAGTTGTTGACTCACTTGCAGTCCCCGACTTCGCGTTCGGCTGCCGATTCATTCTGGGAAGACGAATCGTCATCGGCTTGACAGAGGGATTGAGCTCCTCAGTTTGTTGTTGGCTAGCTCTAGGCAGCCTGATTGTCAGTGGCTCTGTTGTGGGCCTTGGCACTTGGCCAGACCTTGGCAGTCGGATTATCATCTGCTCCTCATGTGCAGAGAGGCTGATTGCATCCTTACGCAGAGTGGCTGTAAGGGGTGCAGTTCTGCCAGGTTTGCGGGCTTGGAGGTGGATCATCAGAGGTTCTTCCGATCCAGTTGCCGCCTCAGTTTGAGCTTGAGTATCTCCTTCGACAGTGTGCCTTTTCGACTTCTCGTACAAGCGTGAGTCTGAGTAGTAGGATTCGACCCCTTTAAAGGGATCGATGTCGGCAAATTCTGTCCTCACGAAGCGGTGCTTATCGACGTACTTGAAATACTGGTGTAAAAGGCACGATCATGTAATCGTATATCCAAAGACGCCCCAGGAGAATATTGTAGGAAGTGTCCGCATCTATGACATAACAGGTCACTTCTGACTGAAGGTCGCCGATTTGGCACTTCAGGCGAATCTTCCCGATCGGATAGCTTCTGTCTGAATTGAAACCGCTGATGGCAGTGCTTGTCGGCGTCAGGCGATGTATTAGGATGCGTAGATGGTGCAGCAGGCTCTTCGGGATGATGCTTATGGAAGAACCGGGATCAATATGCATCCGATCCACCTTGATGTCGCCAATGTATCCAGTATAATACAGAGGGCGATCGTGCAGGTTGGTCTTAATAAGCATATCCTGCGGAGTGAAGACAATGTTGGGCATTGCACCTGCGCAAGCGCTGTCCTGGAGATCTGCAGGCGAGCTCTCCCCAGTGAGATTGGACTGAGCCAGATATGCGTCGGCATTCTGGAGTGCCTCGTTCAGTACAACGCGAACATCTTTGGAGAGTCTCAGGAGCTCGTATAGCGACAATTTGGCTGGTGTGTTGGCCAATTGTGCTAAAATGTCAAAGTTGTAGGGCTTCTCCAGTCCATGAGGTGCCTCTTTTCGGAGTAGTTTGTCAAAGCGAGTCTCCTTCGGCCTAGGCTTGTCGGTTGTCGGAGGCTGAGAAGGTCCTGGAGCATCAGCAGTAGCCAGCTGATGATCTTCAGCCGAGTTACTCGGTGTAGGTTGGGATTGTGCACCCGACCGGGTGACGACAGCTGCAGCTTCTTCGATCTCTGCCGAGATTGTGCGACAGGATTTGACTTTTCTACTCTTCTTCTTGCTGGTAGAGGGTGGTGTGGACTGAGTCACTTCAGGTACCAGGTCCGGATGGACCCACATGACCTCTCCTCGTGATGTGGTAAGGGGCACTAGACCAATAGCCTGGTCTCGGGGAGATGGAAGATTAGCAACCTCCATTGTTGCCCAGGGGATGGGTATTACGCCGCCTTGAGTCTTTGTCGGAGGAAAGCTGCCGAACTATACTGACACCATGTTGGTTGCCACGGTCACCTCTTTGAAATCAAAGGCCAGGGCCTTAGAATCGATGAGATGCTGGATGTATCGCTTCAGTTGGAAGCAGTCTTGCGTAGCATGATGGACGTAGCGATGGTAGTGACAGTACTTAGGGCTCTCTATTTTTGCCGGCCGAGGTTTCCGTCTTGGTAGGGGGAGCTGAACTCTACCCCCTTGTATGAGCATGTCCAAGATGGGCTTGACATGGCTGTCCTCGAAGGAGTAGGTCATCTGAGGCCACTGCTTTTCTGCTGGCTTTGGTTCAGGCTTCTGGGCTGTGTCGGCCACCATAGCCTGCTTGCCCTTGTTGTTTCGGTTGTTGGAGGAATTACCGCCGTTGTTGTTGTTGGCATTAAGACGTTTACCCTTGTCCTCTCCCTCCGAGATGTGCAGTCCCAGTTGGTGAGCTTTCTTCAACTTGTCTTCTGCGCTAGTGGCACTGATGATGAACGTCTTCCAGTCCTTAAACTGAATTTTGCCCATCCAGAGGCTGATTATGGGGAGCAGCCTCTTTTAGCAAATTTCAATTAAGAAGGAATCAGGGTTACCGGAAGGCAACTTCATCGCGGTTTGGCGAAATCGCTCAATATAGTTCCTTGTCAGCTCCTTTTCTCCCTGAACAACATCCATGAGGGTGGACATCATCACGTCTTGTCCTACTTCGTAGAGCCTCTCCAGGAACCACGTTTGAAGCCGACGAAGGAATGGATGCAGTTGTCCCGCAAGTTGCGGTACCAGTCGAAGGCGACCCCTTCCAATGCTCTGATGAACAATCGCGTAAGGATGGCATCGTCATGGGGCAGATGGTCGGTTGTGACCTCGAAGTAGGTCATGTACCGGCTCGCAGATGTTTTCACATCATATGGATTGATATTAAATGGCTTATATCTTGGTGGGAAGGGGACATCTCTCCATGCAGAGGGATACGGTTGTCGTATCCTGAGGTCTTGGAAAGTTTCTCGGGCAGGCCCGGAGATCCTGGACCTCTTGTCTCGCCTTCCAGGCCTCATCTGCAGCGGTGGGAGCCGTCATCGTAGGAGGATTGTTGCCCGGGTTTGGCGCAGTTGAGTTTGAGTCCACATTGACCGCGGAACCCAAGCTTGTTTGGCCAGGCGTCCTTCCTTGCAGAGTCGGTAGGGCCGCTTTGATCTCGTCTACGGATTTAACCAAGGTATGAAGTATGGCCTCCAGAGTGTCTATGCGTTGGCATCACTGGGACCGTCTTGGTTGTCCGTTATGAACACCGTCTCACATGAGGAGAGATAGAAGGAACGGTGGAGGACGTGCCCTCTGAGTCATACCCTTGCACCGAGAAATCATCGGGGTATGTAGGAATATTCTCCTCTGGTTCGGACTCAGAGGAAGTGCTACCCCCTGCATAGGAGGCTGCCTCGTCTTGGGACCCATGGACGTCCTCAGGGACGTCCGGATCCACTACATCTGTGGGGGGAATTGTTTCCCCTGGTGCATCTTCTTGGAACATCGGATTGTTGTGGACGTTCGGAGGGGTGCTACCCCCAGCTTCGGCCACCCCCAGAGGTGCAGTTGACGAATCCCCAAGTGTTGAAGATTTTGTTTTAGAGCGGGTGCTTTGAAAAACTCCTCCTATGGTGGTTGTGGACAACCGCTTGGATGCGAGTTTCCTGGCCACGCTAGTTGAGATCGTCGGGCTGGAAACATTTGTCTTCTTCTCCGTCTTGCCGGTAGGGATCTTCTGAGAAGAATTGCAATAGGCGACATGAAGTGCCTCGTCTCTTGAGCTTTATTGCAGGACCGGTCCTGGCTGCTGCAGTCGTTGGAAGATGGACTGCCGATCCTCTTGTACTGCTGCCTTGCTGCAGCAGCAGTTGACGATAACTTGAGTGCAGTGATGTCCATGAAAGGACTCTTTGCACACCAACCTCTCTTCTCTTTCCTTGCGTTTGTGAAGAATCACATCACGCAAGTCACTCATTTTGTGGGCCCGGGAGTCCTGAGTACACGAGTGTGCTGGCACCATGTTTGCTCCCTGATTGGGAGACTTTTGGGAACCATTCTGTCCATTTGCCGCCGGGGCGGGACACGGTCGGTTCTGTACAACTTTCCATCAGAGGCCCGCTTAACAGTAAGCGGAGCTCTCTGATGGTCAGAGGTTAGGACAGCTGACTGAGCTCGACGAGCCCGCGCTGCCCTAGACTTCTTCCCTCTAGCACCCAAGGGCGCATAGTAGGAAGATTCCAAATTATGCCGCACAGAGTCTGGTACATTCTTATTGGAGTGTCCGAGATCAGGACTGCAGGAGAGGCGGTCAAAGACAGAACCCGAGCCGCATGGAGCATTCATGCGGCTGGCATTTGTGGCCGTATAAGAATTTATGCGACTGGATTTGGCTGCTGTATGGGCATTCATGCGGCTGGCATTTGTGGTCGCATCAGCATTCATGCGGCTGGATCTGTTGGCCACATCAGCATTCATGCGGCTGGATCTATTGGCCACATCAGCGTTCATGCGGCTGGATTTAGTGGCCGCATGAGTCTTCATGCGGCTAAAATTGTTGGCCGCATGAGCCTTCTTCATGCGGCTGGCACCCTTATGCGGCTTCTTCCTGGACCGCATAAAGTCCCCATTTGCTTCCTCAAATCCAACATCGTAGTGCTTTCCTCTGCCAGACTTGAGAACAGTAGGGTCCTCCGTGGCCTGAAGTGGGGCATCATGGGAATCTTCTCCACCGTTTTGGGCAGCAGCGAGCATTTCTTCTAGAGCTTGGGGAGGAGCAAATGATGTGGGCCTCCACTCCCTGCGGGCCTTCTTCGTGCGGGCTCGCTTCTGGACCGGGCCATCGCTCCCATCGGAGAGCATTTCTTCAAACGCCTGCTGGTCGAAGATGTGAGCACCCTGAATTTTGGGTTGATTTTTTTTTATTTTTTTATTTTAATTTTCTGATTGATTTGGTTTCGATAAATAATTTTTCTATTTATTTATCCTTAAGTGTACTTTTTCGTGCCTTTGATATTTGGAGTGTTAGGAATGTTCAACTCTGGAAATCTTCTTCACGAGTTTTGGAGTGGACAGGATTACCTTCATGACGGTATATGGTATCCCACTCAAACTTGTTCCCTTGTGCTCTTTTTGTTTCGCTGAACTTCTGGTCGATTTAGACCATTTGATTATTAATTAATTTTTCCACTCTTTTCCTTGATCATTATTAGCACGTTACCGTGACTTTTAATTTGGGTGCGCAAGACCAGTCAGTTTCTTGAACCAACTTCTCATTGATGATCTACTCGAGACGCTCGTCACCCATGACCTTCGTGTCCCACTCAGACACGCCATCTTGTGCTCCATTTGCTTCGCACAACTTTCCCGACACATGACCCGATTTTATTTCACCCCACGGTGTCACATTTATTTTCCAACTTGATTTGTGGGTCCCCTGTTGACCAAAACCTGTCAGTCCCAACTATGGACATGGCCCACATCGAGCCTACTATCCGCCTGCCACTTGTGTCCCATTTATTTGAATCCTCATGTGCTACTTATTTACCCATGATCATCGACACCTAATTTTAATTCGATTTTTGCACGATGTCCGATTTTGATCCAATCCGGCTCCACCGAGTCCAGTCCAACTTCGTGCTACCCTCCATCATGACACCCTCAACTTTCTTGTCCAAAATATCAAGTACTTATTTTGCATATTTTTCTATATTTAATAGAAATTTTCTATTGATTTTTAATTCCATGGAATGACCAATTTTTTTTCCAATATTAACCCTAGCCATTGGATTCTCCTATTTTAATCCTAGCCATTCAATCTCCTCATGACAACTCCCCAACACCCCCTACCCACATTGGCCGGCCCTAAAAACTATGGGAAGAATCTTTTTCTCTCTCTCTTCCCTCTCACATTTATTACTCTTTCTCTCTCTCTCTCTAAACAATTATTCTATTCCCACACAAGAACAACAACAACAGCATCTATAACAACACTTCATCACACCATTCCACACCCCGACCACCCATGGCCGACCTCCCCTCCGGCTGGCCGACGCCGTCGCCACCCATGGCCGACCGTCGCGCCACCACAGCTCCTCCACCTCACACAACCCGACCACCCATCCTCCTCCTTCTTTCCAACACTTCACCGTACTACCACCATCACCACTCCCATCTCAACCACCGCCAACCACCTCCACCACTCGAGCCATGGCCACCACCCCGTCGCTCGCTATGGTCATGCGCCACCGCGCAAGGCTTCGCACAGCAGCGGCAGCGACTGCCGCGCGCCCTAGCGCACACGCATACGCGTGCATGGCGGCCACCGCCGCCGCCGACGTGCGTCGCCGCTGTCGTGCGAGGCCACCGACGACCCCCCACCGGCCCGCGAGCCTCCGACGACCCTCCCCGAACGCGCACCTTCTTCTCCGACGCGCCGAATAGCCTATTCGTGCGTTTTGAACGAGATCCCGTCGGCGCGCGCGAGTTTGGAACTCAGAATTCGTGCTCCGTCGCAGTGACTTCGCACGCATTTTCCCAAAAATCCGACCGTTGGATCGGCGATTTCTTCGCTCCGTCACAATCTCGTTATATCCACCTTCACTCATGTCAATTTTCGTCCGTTAATTTTATCGTTTGATACATCAAAACCGGCCACCAAGTTGACCGTTTAAATTGTATTAAATTTGGACAGTTTCGCGGAGCCAACTTCGTCAGCTTGTATCTCCTCCACTGCAGCTCCGTTTGGCGTGCTACCAGTTCCTGTACGAAGCTGGTATAACCCTCTTACTACCCCTCCAGTTTTGTTTCATTATGAGCTTGTTTGATTGGTTGAATTCGACGCCAAAGTTGGTCGTCCGAATTCGTAATTTCCAACTTGTAAAATTCTATTTTTGAACACGGGACTCCAGATTTCATTTCTGACAGCACCATTAGATTCGTGGCGTCGTTCTGGCTTGTTTTCATATAAAATTTGTTAGATTTGGAGAACGTGGGCCCGGGCACGCATTTCGGTGCAAAGTTGGTCCCACATTCTGGGTCAACGGGACCTTTTGACGCCGGCTCATCGAAATCCAATTCCGGATATACCGTTGAGTTCGTATCGTCATTCTGGACTCGTTGACATATAGTTTGCTGAGTTTGGAGAACTTTGGCTCCGGCACGCATTTCCGTGCAAACCAGAATTTTAAGTTCTGGTCAACTGACCAAATTGAGATCGGGTCAACGGAATCCAATTCTGGAGATACCGTTGGGTTCGTATCGTCATTCTGGTTTCGTGAACATATAATTTGTTATATTTTATAGATTTGTTTTCTTGCACGTTTTTCGGTGCAAAACGGCTCCGACACGGACACCGTTTTGACCCGAAATTACCTTTTTACCCTTGTATCCAAATTGGACCGATGGGTAGGCTATCCTAGCTAATTTGACCATTCTGGACACGTTGGCGATGTTTATTTCATCGTCCGACAATGTTTGTTGATAGTTTCTCTAAGTTTAGCCTTGTTATAATTAATTAATAATTAATTCATATAATGCTCGTATTTCGGGATTAGTACAACGAAACTGAGCTCAGTCAATTCCAGTGATCTCACATCGCTGAAATTGACAAGATGGACACGTGAAACACCATAATAAGATTATCAACCTTACCATTGATATTCTTATCTCGATTTGCGTGTCGTAAGTTTCGACGTACGAATAACGAAGTACACTTTATATTTTCAATAATTAGACTAGATTTGACCCTGTTTGACCAGAGTTGACCAGTTGACCCAAAGTCAACTGTAAGTCAACACTTGATTTGACTAGATTATTGACCGGAGTTGACCTAGAGTCGTTTTGACTTAGAAGAACCTAGTATAAGATAGATTGCTTGTAGAGATTTATTTATTACAACTTGAATACCTTGTAACCTGTGTTGCTTTAAATAGGACTCTGTGGCTTCAGTTGGACCCTCTATACTTATCAGCTGCTCAGGTTATCAGGCGAGTACATTCACTGATAGTTTTCATTGTCTTGATATCTACTATATTCGATTCAGTCGTAGTGTTTTACTTGATTCCCGACACGACGGTTCACGGACTAGTATACGTCGGATCCTGTCATGAGATGTTATTCCTGGACTTTCTTGGTATATGGGTATGAGATATTTCTGTGTTTCTGTACTTGTATAGACATTGATTTAGGAGTGGGCTGGCCCCCTGCTCTCGAACCTTGTGTCATGACGTGCCATGTCCGGATCCGTGATACTACTCAGAGATGGAGGAATTATTAGGGGTTATGTGATCAAAGCCTCCCTGTAACTATATTTTGCTAGCGCCACCCTCACCTCACGTAGGGTGTAGCAGATACCCCCGTGCCAGTTATCCAGGTTGGACGGCATGTCTCTCCGTTGAGGTCACCGCGGATTGCCGGGCCAAGTGGATAACCATCTCTTGCTTCCCTAGGCGATCACATATCGCTCTAATAGTTTAAATCACCTTTCTACATTTATTGTCATATCATATATTTCCAGTTCACCTTTACTTACTGTACTTTCACCATGCTATGATTCATTTCTCACATGCTCTACCTGTTTCGTACTGTACCATGGTTATGGGACTAAGTTCTGTTTGAAAGAAGGGTTACAACCCCGGTCCTTGTTTGGTTTAAGGGTTGTAACTCGGCTTTCAAATGGTTCCCAAGTCGCCGATATCTTTGTCTTGTATTTCATTATTACTGTCTCTTATAGTATTTCTCAATTCATATGGAACTGCTGTTGGTGTTTGTACTTGCTCATTTTTCTGACAGGATACGTTGACAAATTTTACAGATAGCTTGGAAATTGCCTGCTAGCCTAGAGGAGACCCATTAGAGGTTGTTTAGTTAGCTATTCTCAGTTGTCTGGAGTTGTATTTATTTTATGGATTACTGTATTTGAGCTTTGAGATGTATTCTGAGTTTGTACCTTAGACACTTAGACTTCTATCTGTTGTATCTCTTTTCGATTTCATGTTTTATCTATCTTCCTTTATGCTCTACCTTAGATGTGATTGAGTTTACATTCTGCTATGTCACCCCCATTCGGGGAGTATAAACCGTTTAGTCTTATACTGTTAGATGCATTGAGACCTAGGACAGCGTTCTACCGTCGACACTGCGGCGTAGGCTGGGCGTTGTTACGTTCTCGTGCCCTAACTCTAGGGTGCGGGTCGTGACAGAAGCGGACGACCAGCATCTGTTACATGGAGCCAAGTTTGGCTGCGTCCGATTGCGTCACCAACTTCTCATCCGTGGAGAAGTTAGTCCCCAGCAGAGTCGCCATCGTGTTTGCCATTGATTATAAAAGAACAAAACAGTTTTATGGGAGGACTGGACTTTTACTTCACAATACAAACTCGCTCGTACAAAGAGAGCCTAGGAACAAAACCTAGGAGAAGAAATCTAAGTACAATTGTTTAGTTTTCTGGGGGGTGACGATAGAGGCTCGGGAGAGTGCTATCAACTCTGCCTTACTCCTTGGACGATCGGACGTAGCTTCTGCTCTGGCGAAGAAATGCTCTTTTTGTGTGCGGGAGTTGCTCGTCTCACGGCTCGGGCTCTGTACGTATCACTCTGTGTTTTTTTTCGTCCTTGCCTCCCTCTGCTATTTATAGGAGTGGGGCGTGCAGTAATTGCCCCTTAAAAAGCGGGTGGTTAGGGATTCATTAAGATTCGTCTTGATCCTGTTTGTTGGAAATCAATCCGGGTTATTTATGTTGATTGCAACAAATCTGCATCATTTATTGGGAGTTGATCTGGCAGTTATCATGATTGCAATAAATCTGCATTGGGCAGTTATGATGATTGCAATAAATCTGTATTGTTATGATTTGCTGGTAGCAAAAAATCCGAGTGGATAAGTCTTGGTCAATCTCCTGCCACGTGTTCCAACTGCCTGTTATGTCGATTGCCATAAATCTGAATTGCTGGGATTTGATCAACCCCTGCCACGTGTCCCAACTGCTGCGATCCGCATGGAGGATTGTCATAGTTGAGCCGCATGAGTATGGCCTCGTGTCAGAGCCGCATAAGGGTGGTCTTATCTGAACCGCATGGGAGTCCTTTAATCTGAGCCGCATGGAAGTCCTTTAATCTGAACCGCATGAAGATCCTTACAACTGAGCCGCATGGACGTCCTTACAACTGAGCCGCATGGAGGTCCTTACAACTGAGCCGTATGGAAGTCCTTACAACTGAGCCGCATAAAGAGCTTTGGAAATAGATGGATCGTGCCAGCTATAAAGATTTTCCTCGTCTCTCTAGGAGCATGTCAAGAGTCATTATTTCACCTTTATGTCAGAGCTGTCAATCCGTTGTGTCAGGGCTGCTGCATTGCTTCAGAGCTTTTAATGAGCTAGCTGCACAGAGTAATGATGGCCAGCTGTAGATGCCTACTTTGAACTGCATAGAGCCACGTGGCTTATTCCGAGCCGCATGGAGCTATCATGTACTTTCCAGCTGCATGAAGCCTTAAGAGACTTTTGAGCCACATGAAGCTCTAAGAGACTTTTGAGCCGCATGAAGCTCTAAAGGACTTTTGAGCCGCATGGAGCTTTCATGTTCCTTTTCCATGCTTCTACAAATATCTTTTCCTTGTCAAAGCATTCCCATGAGACCTTCATCTTCCTCTTCTAGTTCTTTGAATAGATTTCTCCTACTGTAAAGGATAAACGAGTAGTAAAATTTTATGAGGGCTCGATTGAGACAGTAAAGAAGAGGAAATCGAATATGTGACCTGGATCAATTACCGACGTTGGTCAGATTTTTCTAAATGGTGTTGAAGAAGTTAGGCACGTTGTTAGAAATGTATGTTCTGAATCTCGTCATCCATTCCATATTTTAAAATCTGAGCCAAGGAGGTACATTGTTTGCTGTAAGAATTACAAGACCCATGCTTGTTTGTGGAGCTTCCATGTTATATCTATTTCGGAAGATAATCAAATTTTTGAGGTGAAGAGATATGTGGGAGAACACAATTATGGAGCTGGCTATATGGATAAAGGTAATCTAGTTGTTCCAGCAAAGTTTGTGAAAAGTTTGTTTAGTGATATTGTTCGGATGGATCCTAAAAAATCGACAAAATCAGTTGTCGATGAATTCAAGGTTGACTACGGTTTATCTCTTATCTCCGGGCAGGCATTGTAGTGCCCTGTCCCTATATCGTGCCCCATAATCTGTCCACGGGGTGCGCGAGAAAGGAACACTGTCGCTATCGATTCGGTCGGGACCGATAGGTCGGGATCGACCGAGTCGATCGAACGGAAACGGTTGAATTAAGATCCATTCCTCGTTATGGAATGTCTTCTTCGGAACCGAGTCCCATATTCAGCAGGTTGCGCCTCGAGGATTGACTCTGCGGCTGAGTCGGGAGAGACCTCTCATTGCTCTGCTTTTCACGCCGCTTGCGTTGGTTTTGGCTTTGTTTTCTGAATGCGTTTTCGTAAATGTTTTCGATGGTTTTCATGGCTTGCATTTCGAACTCGTATTTCCTATCGAACTCCTTGAATAATGCAGTGTTCTAATCGGTTGCTTGTGCGATTTCAGGTAATCGCGTAGGCGACGTCTAGCGCGACCAACAAGTTCTCTCGCCGAAGTAAACTCAAGTTGAGTGGCTGACCCTTCTCCTCTCGACCCCCTTCTTAAGTAAATCGATAGTGTTGTTGCGGATGAAAGAATGAAAGCAAGGGCACGGACACAGTAAAATGATCAAGTTTCAAAGAAAAAGTAGGCTAGGCCTTAATAACTAAATGTTGTCTTAACTCGGTCATTGGACAACTTGTCGACAAGGAGAGAGTTTCCTCGAGCGACTACCCGGGGCCACGGGACCGACTCGGCCTAGGAGGAAACACGGTATAGCTGTGCTGGATGATAGCACGGGTCAAGCGGGGACTTGCAGCGGGGCTCGCTACTTGCGCTGCAAGGGCCCCGGCTAACAAAGCTATAGTCCAGGATGGCTTGTGATGTCAGTGACCAAACACGCGTAATATTGCACTTGGAGATGTAAATGATAACAATTGACAGGGAATAACATGGTAAGTTTTAAAAAAGGCGCGACATGGTCCGCCGGGGGTAAGTTCTGACGTAAATTACGTTATGCTTGTCATTTCTCGCTTGAAATTCATTAGGATGGTTAGAAACATTCATGAACTAAGTCATATAAACTCATTCAACGAAATGAGAGCTTAGAACTTAACTTACCACGCACCAGTACAAAGTGTAATGTACTGATCCTCGCTCTCCACGCAGGTACCCCGAACCACGAAGGGCGTGCCACCTAAAATCTCAAGGCGGCATGGACACTTTTGAAGCCTCGTCCGTGTAAAGGCTTGTTTCTGAATTCCTTTTGAAGACTCCGCATTTAGTACAAAAGAAGACCAATGGCGGCTCGGCTTCCCTCGATCGCAGGTGGAAAGTATAACTATTTTGCTTGTAAAAAAGAATGTAATGTATGGAACGACTATCTCATCGACGTTCGTTTTGTAAGTCGAGTCATGTTGTAGCCCGCGCGGCAATGAATGTAATAAAGTCAATGTAAATAAAGTTTTGTTATCAATGAAAAAGTCTACTTCTATTTCAAATGTGTCAATCAATTTCTCTGCGTACTCTAACTTGATGTTGTGTTTCGTATAGCCTTATGAATGTGCCTTGTGCGATCGCAATTTAGGTTCGCACGGCATCACGCCCGGGGGATGACTATCGATTCTACGAAATCGGGGCGTGACAGGCATACCATGACATTAGGCTGGTGCACCAAGAAATATACGGAGATGATGTTAGAGCTTACAGCGACTTGTGTTAATATGTCGACAAGGTAAAGAAAACTAATATTGGTTCCATTATTGACTTTCAGAAAGATGATACGTCAATGAGGTTTCAGCGGCCTTTTCTTTCATATGGGGCTTGGGTCGAAGGCTTTCAATATTGTCGCCCGATGCTATATTTGGATGCGACTTTCCTTACATGGAGCTTTAGTGGATGTTTGATGTCTGCTACAGCGAAGAATGGTAACCAACAGTTCTACCGTCTTGCCTACGGTATAGTTTCGGTCGAAGATGGCGACAATTGGAAATGGTTCCTTAAAAATCTCAAGAATGTTGTTGGATGTAGTAGGCGTATCGTATTTTGTAACGCCCGTAGTTCGTATACATATTTTGGTATACGTGTACGGAATCTCGACCCGTAATTAGATTTGTCTTGTTTAGCTTGATCCTGGTTTAATCTTACCTTGGTTTATTTTGGGTTCATCCTGGTTCGACTTGTCTTGACTGGCTAGTCTTGGGTTTTGCATTGGCATGGGTTAGTTAGCATTTCCTGGTTCATGTGGTTTATCCTGGCCTTGGCCTGCATTGGGTTCGGTTGGGTTCGGCTTTGTTGGACTCGGTTTGGGTTGATATGCAAACCCCTACCTACCACCACCCCTCATTTATTAACCCAACAACCATTCTCTCTCCTCATTCATTACTCATTACTACTTCTTTTTTTCTTCCTCATTTCTTCTCCACCGAGCACCACCGTAGGCAAGTGAAACTTAATTCATGGAGGAAATCAAGTTTTATTGTTCCATTGTCTTCCTTACGAGATTCTAAGACACTTTAGTACTTAGCATTTTTAGTTTCATTGGTTCATTCCATGTAGATCTAAGTTTGTTGTATTTTCGGATTTCTCGGTTTTGATCTATTAAACTGGCTTGTTTTAAAAAATAAGAGTTCTATGTAGAAGGCATTCTGATGTTATGCAAGTTTGGTTTTGGAATGGTTGGATTTCATCGAGTCTTGACCGAAATGGGGCTTTTTTTTGAGCTCTTGAGCTTTTACGCCTGCTTGTCTTGGCCTTGGGAGAAGATGAAGTTTTTACGCACACGTTCTTACGTGCTAGCGTAGTATTTAGTTTTTACGCACACGTTTTATATGCCGACGTAGTGCCCTCCATTTTTACGTACACGTTTTAACGTGCCTGCGCAGTGTCCCTTTTACGCACATGCATTGTGTGCCAGCGTAATCCTTCTACGTCGAGTTCACTTTAACTCTACGCAGGGGCCTTCCCGCTCGCGTAGACTCGCGCTCGCGTATTCTCCTGCTGCGTAGAGTCTCGCTAGCGTAGAGTGCCCCGTGCGTAGAGCCTCGCTCGCGTAGACTCTCCCTCGCTCGCGTAGAGCCTTGCGTGCGTAGAGTTTCACTTGGGTGCGCGTGCGCGTAAAGTTCCGCTTGCATAGGGTGCTTGCTAGCGTAGAGCCTTGCCCGCGTAGAGTTTCCTCTCGCGTAGGGCTTCCGCTCACGTAGAAGCGATGTTTCCTTGGTCTTGCTCGCGTAAAGCCATTTTTTACGCTTGGGGCCTCTTGGCCTAGCGTAGAGGTTCGCTAGTGTAGAGGCTTGAGCCCTATGCGCACCTGTTTGCTTTATTGTTCTTGCACCTCTTGTCACAGACTTGATAACTGGAATTGATTGACATGACTGGACAGATAATTGTACATGGCATGGTATGACAAGTAACTGACATGACATGACATGACAAGACATGACAAGTAAGCATGATGGAAACTATTGAATGATGTTGCGACGGCTAGCATGACATGACAAGAATAAATGGCCTGGACACCGTGGATGATTGTGTTTGTACAAGTGAAACAGTATTGTCTTGCATCATGTCTAGGGCAGGGAACCCTGAATACCACGTTCAGGGGTACCTACTAAAATTGACTAAGTTTAATAACTAGAATAACCCAGTAGTCATGAAGAGATTTTCCAGCTACAGGCAATCCCGTTATCTGGGCGCGCAAGTGGACTTGTGTAGTGCCCCGTCCCGCTCAGGCAATCGGAGGAATCGAAACGCCGACGGCGTTCGGACTTAGCCTTACACCGGTGACTCGAAGACATCGCTCAGGTGGGGTAGTTTCGGTGAACTTGCCTCATCTTAGCCTTCACATAATAAATCGCATATTTTCAAATTGCACAATAGGTTTGATAATAAAAGAGACGAATCCACATAGCTAAGGGAATAATCCCGTCGTGTCGAATCGAGTTTAAAACATGGAAAACGTCCCACGGTCGGATTAGAGTTAGTGCACGGCGTGCTTTGAAAATGACACTCGGTCCTTCGTCCCGTGGCTTGGGAGAAGGAAAGTTGGTATTCGACACAAACTATGAGTTAGCCTCAGTCATAGGCGTCGTCCGCATGAATGCTTCAAAAAGCATGCATGATTCCATCATCCAAGGCATGGCATAGCCTTGGCTTGCCCATAAGTTAAGTTGCCCGCGTAGATGCTCGATAAAGCATGCACGTTTCCTCGAATGCAAGGCTCGGCGTAGCCTTGATCGTCCCACGAGCTAAGTTGTATCGCACGGCTTATGGCATAAATTTAGGTACCCAAAGACCTTGGTTGTTCAAGTTGAGCGCATGCTCGGTCCCACGGTTCTACGGCTGCATATAGCCATTTGTTCCCACGGTCTTAAGGCTCATCACCTAGAGTTCGAGGCGGTCCCTCGGTTGGGAGTCTCGCGTTCCTATGCACGTTAAGAGGTATGAGGCGGTCCCTCGGTTGGGAGTCTCTCGTTCCTATGCACGTTAAGAAGTTCGAGGCGGTCCCTCGGTTGGGATTTCGCATTCCCATGCACGTTAAGAAGTATGAGGCGGTCCCTCGGTTAGGAGTCTCACGGTCCCGATGCACGTTACGCAAAGTGTGGTTCAGAGCACGTGTTGCTAAGTATTGTTCCAATCGTACTAACAAATTAGGCCATGCATTTACGTGAGTCTAGATGTCTCGTAGGTGCGTGGTTATTGGACAACTTGTTGACAAGGATTTCTGCCTAGACTGGTTATACGCCGGGGCACCGGGCCCAGTCGTCCTAGGAGGTAGACGTTATAGCAGCGCACGTATTGCGTGGGTAGTCGGGGGCTTTCCATGGGGCTAGCTACCTTGCATCAAAGGACCCGCCGACTACCCGAGCTATGTCCACGATGTCTTATCGTGCCAGTGGCCTTTCATATAAATAATTAGCGTGCTAAGCGACGAATCCGTATGCACGGTGTCGGTCGTAACAAAGGAAGTGTAAGCACGGTATGTGATGTGTTGTGAAATGAGTGCATGGTATGCACATAAGGTATTATAAAGCCTAAGATTTGGCTATGCGTAAAGATACGTGCTTCGGCACGAGTTATAGGTGTCGTGCTTGAGTTCTCAACACCGGTTCCACAAGTTGGGTTATACGTTTCGAGTTAAGTCTGGAAGAGCCGTAAGGCAAGTTTGGTTAAGTCAGGTTAAACTGCGAGGCACGACATCAAAATGTGAGGCACGGCCGCGTTGTCACATCACAAGTATAGGCAAGACTAAGCGAGGAGGCACTGCCTCAGAAATATTGAAGCACAAATCGAGTTCATTGTACGACCGAGTCGTTATGTCCCAGAGTTTGGCACGAAAGCCAAGTATGAGTCGGTGTGTTGACATTGCAAGCAAACGAGAAGGTCTTGAGGCAAGGATAAGGATGTTATCGGTACAATAGCACGGTCACACAAAAATGGAGTCTATCGTGTAGTTGCGTCCCTGATTATGGCCGTAAGACAAACATGACTTGATAGGTTAACGTTGTTGGCACGAGAAGGGTCTAGAGGTAAGGTATGAGTTAACGTTGTTGTTGCAAGCACGGGATGGTCCTCAGACACAAATATGCCAAGGCGTTTGTCATAAAACTGATCCTAAGACAAGACTAGAAAGACAATTGATAAGAATGGACTATGTTGCACAAAGTAATCAAACGTGTTAGTTTTGTATGGGTGGACGAGGAGCTCACTCTACCAGTACAGTTGAGTACTGACACCCACATAGTTTTCATGTGCAGGCACAGGTAGAAGCTCGTGGCACGGAGCTCGCTTGGATGCGTCGAGGCCCGGAGTCCCCTGGCGATTAGAAGCGTGCGGCCGCGTAGAGTCAAGACTTATACGAGACATAATGTACGGACATCGTCTTCCGAAGCATCCGCTGGCTCAAGCATTGTGATCGAGAGATGAGAGAGAGCGGAGTGACTTGTATAATGAGAGAAAAGTGAGCACGAGAGACTTGTAATCTTTTTCTTGTGTCCCATTGTAACCTTTGTTTCAACATTAATGTAGAGCTTCTTTTGAATAACTTGTGTTTTTATTTTAAATTCCGCTGCGTGTTCAATGTCTCTGCTTGGGACTTCTGTGCGACGACCCCGTCGCCGTCGATGCAATCGGCCGTTATGAAACTGACTTGTACGAGCGCAATCTAGGCTCGTGCGGTATCACGTCTTAGCGAAGATGATCGCTTCTACGGGAGCGGGGCGTGACGTAATGGTATCAGAGCACGGCTTTACGTCCTTGGACCTATCGATTGAATTCGTTAACTTTGTTGTTTCCGCAAACTCTGAAGTGTTGCTTTCGTAAGTTGATATCATTGGTGCGCTCTCTCTCAATTGTCCCACGGGATGTCCATACAATAAGTCTAATATTTTTAAAAGCTCGTACAAGTGTTCAATCGAACGGATCGATAGGCAAAGGCCTTTATGCCGAACGGTGTCAAACTTGACTTGACAGAAAATACGTGCTAAAGTTAGCAAGTCGCGTGCGTGCCTAAATAGTCCTACGTCGACGTTAGCAAATGAGCGTACAAACTTGGAGTATAGTCCGTATGGGATGGCTATGCACACGGCCTTTTGGCTAAGTTGTGCCGAATATCGCGCACGTAGACCTTTTGGTGCGAACGAGTTGCGAGTGAGATTGACTATCGCTCAGACGAGAATAAGTGAGACATAGAACGTATGTTGATAGAGACGCTACTTGACCAACGCTAAAGCGAACACGAGAAATGGTTCTTAGACCTTGAGGAACGGGCGAACGCATAATTTAACATGTCGATTGTGAATCGTATGACCTCTTTGAGGATTTGTAGAATGACTTGACCCTGAGTGGTGTATGGACGTTATAAAAATATTGTTCAAGTGAAATTAAAAGAAATTACGAATAGTATGAGTGCATCGACAAGCGATGATATCGTAAAGCCTTAGATCGAGTAGCGCTAAGTTGGTCATGATTCGAGAGTCGCAAACGAGATATCGTTCGGACGAATTGTAAATGGTAATACGAGTTACGAAATGGTTGAATGGAGATTCTAAACGATAGAATAAATGGATGACTTGATTGAAGAAATTGATACAGATCGTATACAAAAAGTTAGTACGATGGGAAGATAGCGTGTACGAAAGGTTTGATTTTGAAGTTACGAAATGACTCCAAGGATTGGATTGAATGTTGCTCGATGATTTGAGTTAGCAAAGGAATGATGCAAATTGAGGAAGTACGTTGGTCGATGATTGAAGGTAGACGGATGAATATACGTGATTTTGGATTTGAACGAATTGATCTTGTAAAGGATTCGGGGGATAATGATCGAACTTGATGTTGAATGTCGAGGAGATCATCTAGTTGGACGCTAGCATCATTCGTACGATTCGAAATTCATTACAAAAGAAGATCGTCAGGTTATGCATATCATCGATGGTATTGAGGCATATCAAAGATCGATATACGATAACACGAGGGTAATCTAACACGGTGAATGACGATCGTGCAAGTGTTATCGTTCTGAATGGATGCAATACTTAGGACTTTGGTTGAAATGAATGTTGGATGAACACGATCGTGTCTTGATGATTACGCGGATAACCACAGCGTTGACATTCTTGTCTTGTGCGAGCGTGACACCAGTCTCGCACATGCGTTGTGTCGGATTTGGGGCGATCGTTCCGCGTGAGCGCTGACATGGTAATTCATGTTACGGGAATAATCGAACTCAGAAAATTAGGATGCGGTAACTTTGATTGTCTCGACTTGTCGGTTTGATGCGAAGACAAATTCGAGAATTTAAAGGACTTGTGATTGACGATTGAGTAAAACTTGAGGATTGAGTGTAATGACCCGCTCCGCCCTAGCAGAACGCCGATTCAAACGGCAAGTGCAACGACTCGAACGAGCCGTCGACCCGAAGAGTTGGCATCGACCTGATGAAGAATCGATACAAGACTTACAATGGCCCGTCAAAGATGAATCCAGACTTAGACTATCAATGGCGCGCTCGGAGTATTGCTCGGTCGATGCGAACATCGCTAAGGTGGGTGGCTCCGATGAACCCGTCTGTGCTTAGCCTAGACACATAATAATACGGACACTATCACAGAAATTGCTAGGCGATAACACCCCACATGCTAATAAATGACTCAACGCACCTAGCTAAGGGAATAATCCCATCTTGTATGCTTGTATAGAATATGGAAAAGAACATGAAAAATACGAGAACTCTTGCACCGCGCTCCACGCTCGTGCTAAGGCACAAGCTTGCGTTCAACAATAAAATAATGAATGGTTTACAACAATGAAACGGGAAGACTATCAACATAGTCGTTCCGACGTAGAGTTTAGCAACATTGAAAGGCTATGGGACCAATGGGTCGCCAAGGCGACTCCCTCACAGGGAGTTGCAAAATGTATGAATGAATAAGTGAATAAATGAATCAACGAATGAATGAACGAATATATGAAAGAACCAATGAACGAACGAACAAGTAAAAGAAAAAAAGAAAGAAAAGAAAGAATGAATGAAAGATAAGAAAGAAAAGAATGGTTAGCGACATGTGTGATGGGCACGTGCAACGGGGCTCGCTACCCGCGCTGCACGGACGCCAACCTGGTCGATAACATAAGAAGGCTAAGGGTTAGCCTACGGCTCAGAGACAGCCGTTATGTTAAAAAGACAAGTTAATACGAAATGGTCGTGGACAAACGGTACGAGCGAGGGGTGGCGTATGCTGTACCGTAAAGAGAAAGGGATTCCGCGGCATGGTCAAAGTGTGAAGGACTTGCCGGTCCGGACGGAATCAAAAGGGGCTTACGGGCTTAACTGGGGGGGGGGGCTTGGCCACCAGGAGACGTAAGTGCGGGGTATTTTTCAAGAGACTATCAGGGTGTACTAGCCGCACGCCATGATAGGTAAGAAAATACCAAGGGGAATATGTCCAGGATGGCTTGTGATGCCAGCGACCGATGCATATAGATTAGGTGGGCTTTGCTGGTGCCAATCCACGTGCAAGTCTTTGCATTGAAATCAAAGTAGTCTAAGTTAAATGAACAAGTGCCTACTGAATGACTTGAAATGTATCACTCCAAATGATAATGAATACGTCGTACAAATGAGTTAAAGAACACGCCTACGACGCGCTAGGACCCGAGGCAGGGACTCGCACTTGACATTGAAAGTCCACATGAGCTACGTCTCTCGATATTGAAAATTTATATAAACTGTTGTCTAACTTGGTTTACTTGGAACAGGGAAGGCCGGACGGTAAGTATGGGTAAGTCATGCATGTATTTCCATGCGACACTTGTATTCGACAAACACGAGATAGGTTATGAAATGTGCTATGAAACTGATCCTAAGGCAAGATTAGAAAGACAATGAATGATAGAGATGCACAAAAGTAAATATAACGTGTTTGGTAATGATAGCATTGTGGGCGAGCCAGCCTCCCCACCAGTGCATAACAATGTACTGATAACCCCACTGTCTGCTTGTAGGAAGCAGGAAACGTCGACGGGTGCCGAGCTTTCCTCGAACGCGCTAAGGCGCGGAGCTACCTCTGGAGCCTTGGAGCGTTGCAAGGAGCTAGATCACCATATACAGGACATAATGTATTAGAACATCGCCATGTATCATTCTATCTTGTAAGCCACTTGGCACGCCTTTTATGTTTCAGAGAGAGTGCTTGAGCGACTTGTAATATCGGCCTAGCGCCGTTTGTAACTTCTTGAATATCAATAAAGAGTTTGAATTCATTTCAATTTGTGTTCATTTACTTTCCGCTGCAAATGGGGACACTTTGTGCGACTCTGTGGCCTAGCTCAAATCGGCCGTTTCTGGACTTAGCCTTGCACGGGCGCAACCTAGGCCCGTGCGGCATCACGCCTTAGCGAGGACGATCGCTCCTGCAGGAGCGGGACGTGACAGATTGGTATCAGAGCACGGCTTTACGTCCTTGGACATCATTTCGATTTTCTCAGTTTTGAAAGCTCGGTTGGAAACAAAAGAAGTGTACGCTCTCTCATTGTGCCTCGGGATGTTCCATACAATAAGTCTAATATTTTCAAAAGCTCGAATAAGTACTCGGTTGAACGGGATCGATAGGCAAGGGCCTTTGTGCCAAAGGATGTTAAACCTGACTCGATAGAGAACACATGCTAAGTTGGCAAGTCGCGTGTATGCCCAAATAGTCCTACGTCGACATTAGCAAGTGAGCGTGCAAACTTGAATATAGCCCGCACGGGATGGTTATGCGGTACAACTTAGTCCGCGTGTCGCGCACCTCGACTTTTGGTACAATCGAGTTGCGAGCGATATCAAGTACCGCTCGGTCGGGAACGGAGATACACTTAGAGTGTATATCGATAGGAACGCTATCAAACTAACGCTTAGGCGTGTACGGAAGATTTATTGGATTTTGAGGATAATACGAACGACGTAGTACGTCGAGGCGACGTGAGCGATTACTCTAGAGATTCGTCGAACGAATCTGAAGGATGTCTTAGCGCATAACGCGAACGTGATTGAGGACTAGATCGTATGGCTTGAATCCGAGTGGTGTATGTGATAGGTTCGAGGAAGGATAAGAGTGAGTGTCGACGACTAGTCGAGTGGCTCGAACCCTGAGTGGTGTATGGACGTTATAGAAATTGTTCGAGCGAGACTACAAGATATACGAATAGAACGGGTATGTCGATGAGGCGATGCGATCGTGCAAAGCCTTAGAACGCATCATGCTTAGTTGATCGTGATTTCGAATGTCTTGAACGAGATGTCGTTCGGACAACTTGTGAATGGGCAACGCATGTTAGAAAACGATTCGGAACGATGAATGAAAGTGAATGGTCTTGATCGAGGAAACTTTGAGGATCGCGCGTACGATTTGGGATTGATTCAAATGAAATGTGACTTGAGTTTTGAACAACGATCTTGAAACGAGCTTGAGGAATAGCGATCTAACTTGATCTTGAATATTGAAGAAATTGTGGATTATCCAATTCGGACAATAGCATCAGTCGCACGACTCGAAATTGGTTGCAAAGGAAGATCGTCAGGTTACGCATATCGTCGATGGTATTGAGGCGTATCAAAGATCGATATGCGATAACTCGGGGGCACTCTGACTCGGCGAATGACGGTCGTGCAAATGTCATTGTTCCGTTGGATGCTATACTTGAAATGTTAAAAATGTGTCGAGGAAAGAATAGATTCGATTCGAGGATTTTCTAGTTGAACGCATGACGGTCAGACTATCAAATTGATTTGGCTTGGATGAAAATGTGAATACTTGGATTTGCTTCGTTGACAACCACAACGTTGACGTTCTTGTCTTATGCGAGCGCAACTCCAGCCTTGCACATGCGTCACGCCGGATTATGACGATCACTCCGCGTGAGCGCTGATATGGTGATTCATACAGCGGGAGTGATTGAACTTGAATGGCGTGGCAATCTGATTGCTTCGACTTGTGGTTTGACGCGAAGGTGGACTCGAGAATAAATTTTGTGCTTGAAGAATTGAACTTGAGGATTGAGTAGGTCCAATCCGCGTATCGAGAATGGGTTAGTCTAAAACTCAAACAAGAGTTACACCCCGATGAGAATGATTATTCCACGGGAGCGTTGCATGGTGATTCATGAACCATGGATAATCGGACTCGCGTGAGATTGGGGTACAATGTATTGTCGAGCTGGATGACCTCGTGATCGAATACATGAATTGGTTAGAACTGGTGATTGAACGGAATTGAATATGTGCAACGCAAGTCTTGATGCGGATTAGGTGATCATGCTCGATGTTTAGAAATCTGAGTGACGCGAGCTTGGGTAGGAAAATCTTGCACTACCGACTTTGGTTTGACCCTAGGATTGGGGTCAGTGTTGGCATTATTGTTGGGAAACTATAATTCCAATCCTGACATTGACTTAGCCTTGAGAAATGGCCTAGCAGATAGGCGGACGACCCTATGCCGAGTGATTGAACCTGTGCGATTGACATTACAGTATCGTCTGGACGGACGATAGACTTGGGACAACAAGACATAGAGTAGGACGGGGAACAGGGAGTGTGCGTGAACGACGATGTGATTGGCCCCAAACGAAGGGAATGATAGGAATGGATGACGCGCAAGTAAAGTTGGGATAACGAATTGAATCGTTGATAGGAAGAAATTACTTAGACTTGGTCGACTCCGCTGAGAAGAAACCGTATTGATTTCGTAGACAAGAACGCTTGAGAAACGAATCGAATCATCTCGATGACCGAGATAAACGATAGTGAGATGCACACAAGTTCAGTTTTAAATCGAAGTTAGCAAAACGATCGACAAATCAAAACTATCACGAGTAGCTTGTCCGACTTCGCTAATCGCTAAGCTTGATTGAAATGTACGTATTCGGGGGACACCTTGAATATGTGCACGATCCAAACTCAGTGATATGATGAACTCGAATGCTGCTGCAAGTGGGTGATTGCGATGCGCATGAACGAATGAGTGAGTTAGCCTCAGCCTACGTCTCTCGTGTTTGAGAATTACAACGCACCTCGTGCGACCATTTCAGTCTTATGATACGTCGAAGTAGCAACTGAGGCGAAGAAACACTTAAATTGAGTAAGTGTCATCAACTCTAAAATGAATGAAAAGTTATCCAATAAAGATCGACCAAACGTATGCGACACGGAACTTGAAAAGGTACCGAGCATGGTTCGATGCCATCGAACGATAGAGCCGATCGATAGTATTGTCTAAGAAACACGACGACACGAGTTAAAGAATGGTAGGATGACCTGCACTCAGGAAGTCTCGAGGACGAGACTTGTTTTGAGTGGTGTATTATGTAATGACCCGCTCCGCCCTAGCAGAACGCTGATTCAAACGGCAAGTGCAACGACTCGAACGAGCTGTCGACCCGAAGAGTTGGCATCGACCTGATGAAGAATCGATGCAAGACTTACAATGGCCCGTCAAAGATAAATCCAGACTTAGACTATCAATGGCGCGCTCGGAGTATTGTTCGGCCGATGCGAACATCGCTAAGGTGGGTGGCTCCGATGAACCCGTCTGTGCTTAGCCTAGATACATAATAATACGAACACTATCACGAAAATTGCTAGGCGATAACACCCCGTATGCTAATAAATGACTCAACGCACCTAGCTAAGGGAATAATCCCATCTTGTATGCTTGTATAGAATATAGAAAAGAACATGGAAAATACGAGAACTCTTGCACCGCGCTCCACGCTCGTGCTAAGGCACAAGCTTGCGTTCAACAATGAAACAATGAATGGTTTACAACAATAAAACGGGAAGACTATCAACATAGTCGTTCCGACGTAGAGTTTAGCAACATTGAAAGGCTATGGGACCAATGGGTCGCCAAGGCGACTCCCTCACAGAGAGTTGCAAAATGTATGAATGAATAAGTGAATGAATGAAACAACGAATGAATGAACGAATATATGAAAGAACCAATGAACGAACGAACAAGTGAAAGAAAAAAAAGAAAGAAAAGAATGAATGAATGAAAGATAAGAAAGAAAAGAATGGTTAGCGACAGGTGTGACGGGCACGTACAACGGGGCTCGCTACCCGCACTGCACGGACGCCAACCTGGTCGATAACGTAAGAAGGCTAAGGGTTAGCCTACGGCTCAGAGACAGCCGTTATGTTAAAAAGACAAGTTAATACGAAATGGTCGTGGACAAACGGTACGAGCGAGGGGTGGCGTATGCTGTGCCGTAAAGAGAAAGGGATTCCGCGGCATGGTCAAAGTGTGAAGGACTTGCCGGTCCGGACGGAATCAAAAGGGGCTTACGGGCTTAACTGGGAGGGGCTTGGCCACCAGGAGACGTAAGTGCGGGGTATTTTTCAAGAGACTATCAGGGTGTACCAGCCGCACGCCATGATAGGTGAGAAAATACCAAGGGGAATATGTCCAGGATGGCTTGTGATGCCAGCGACCGATGCATATAGATTAGGTGGGCTTTGCTGGTGGCAATCCACGTGCAAGTCTTTGCATTGAAATCAAAGTAGTCTAAGTTAAATGAACAAGTGCCTACTGAATGACTTGAAATGTATCAGTCTAAATGATAATGAATACGTCGTACAAATGAGTTAAAGAACACGCCTACGACGCGCTAGGACCCGAGGCAGGGACTCGCACTTGACATTGAAAGTCCACATGAGCTACGTCTCTCGATATTGAAAATTTATATAAATTGTTGTCTAACTTGGTTTACTTGGAACAGGGAAGGCCGGACGGTAAGTATGGGTAAGTCATGCATGTATTTCCATGCGACACTTGTATTCGACAAACACGAGATAGGTTATGAAATGTGCTATGAAACTAATCCTAAGGCAAGATTAGAAAGACAATGAATGATAGAGATGCACAAAAGTAAATATAACGTGTTTGGTAATGATAGCATTGTGGGCGAGCCAGCCTCCCCACCAGTGCATAACAATGTACTGATAACCCCACAGTCTGCTTGCAGGAAGCAGGAAACGTCGACGGGTGCAGAGCTTTCCTCGAACGCGCTAAGGCGCGGAGCTACCTCTGGAGCCTTGGAGCGTTGCAAGGAGCTAGAGCACCATATACAGGACATAATGTATTAGAACATCGCCATGTATCATTCCATCTTGTAAGCCACTTGGCACGCCTTTTATGTTTCAGAGAGAGTGCTTGAGCGACTTGTAATATCGGCCTAGCGCCGTTTGTAACTTCTTGAATATCAATAAAGAGTTTGAATTCATTTCAATTTGTGTTCATTTACTTTCTGCTGCAAATGGGGACACTTTGTGCGACTCTGTGGCCTAGCTCAAATCGGCTGTTTCTGGACTTAGCCTTGCACGGGCGCAACCTAGGCCCGTGCGGCATCACGCCTTAGCGAGGACGATCGCTCCTGCGGGAGCGGGGCGTGACATTGAGTAGGTCCAATCCGCGCATCGAGAATAAATTAGTCTAGACCCAACCAGAGTTACGCCCCGATGAGAATGATTATTCCGCGGGAGCGTTGCATGGTAATTTCATGCCCACCGTGGATAATCGGACTCGCGTGAGATCGGAGCGTGGCATATTGTTAAGTCAGACGACCTTGTGATCGACGTGAATTGGAATAGATGATTTCGGAAACGTAAAATGTGAATTATGGTTTAGAGATGAATTGTGGCGTGCTTGATTTGAGAATGAATGATAGGTTAACTAATGTCGAATGTGTTCGAAGAGATAGACGATGCAAAATGGCTTGATGCACGAGCGATATGTTCTTATCGAGGAAATCGGTTGAAACGTGATTTATCGTAGGATGGCTTTACTGAACGACTCGGATCCCATACGACGAATATTGGGATGTGCGTAGAAAATCGATGCTCGATGTTTAGAAATCGAAGTGATGCGAGCTTGGGTAGAAAATCCATACCATCGATTTGTTTTGACCTTAGGATGGGGTCAGTGTTGATATCGTTGTTTGGGAACTATGATTCCAGTACTGACGGAAAGACATAGCCTAGCGGTTAGGCAGACGTCCGAGTACGAAGCGATAGGAAATAGTGGAAGCACCACTCATGAGGCTCGGTTGACATGCACGTATATCAGGGATGCCCGAATATGTGCACGATCTGACTCGAGTGGTGATGGCGGATTCTCTATCACGAGGCTTGGCTAAAATACATGTATTTTGGGGACGCCTAGAATATATGCACGATCCAACTAAGTGATACGTTGAATCAAGTGAGACTTGAGGAACGGAAAAGCATCGAGGATTAAGATCGTGAGTTTCGAAGAAATGTTGATGGTAATGCGATCATTGATTTGAGATGAGTTCGAATGTTGGTTGATCGGTTGGTATGCCTTACGACTAAGTTAGCGATAAGCACGAGCGTGGCTCGGATTGAGGGAGCACATAGGAGTAGTATGTGCGAGAAACGTAGGATGTTGAATCAAATAAAAAGCCGATAAGTGTACTCAGTAAGTTTTGAGGACGAAACTTTTTCTGAGTGGTGTATGATGTAGTGCCCCGTCCCGCTCAGGCAATTGGAGGAATCGAAATGCCGACGGCGTTCGGACTTAGCCTTACACCGACGACTCGAAGACATCGCTCAGGTGGAATAGTTTTGGTGAACTTGCCTCATCTTAGCATTCACATAATAAATCGCGTGTTTTTAACTTGCACAATAGGCTTGATAATAAAAGAGACGAATCCACATAGCTAAGGGAATAATCTCGTCGTGTCGAATCGAGTTTAGAATATGGAAAACGTCCCACGGTCGGATTAGAGTTGGTGCACGGCGTGCTTTGAAAATGACACTCGGTCCTTCGTCCCGTGGCTTGGGAGAAGAAAAGTTGGTATTCGACACAAACTATGAGTTAGCCTCAGTCATAGGCGTCGCCCGCATGAATGCTTCAAAAAGCATGCATGATTCCATTGTCCAAGGCCTAGCATAGCCTTGGCTTGCCCATAAGTTAAGTTACCCGCGTAGATGCTCGATAAAGCATGCACGTTTCCTCGAATGCAAGGCTCGGCGTAGCCTTGATCGTCCCACGAGCTAAGTTGTATCGCACGGCTTATGGCATGAGTTTAGGTACCCAAAGACCTTGGTTGTTCAAGTTGAGCGCATGCTCGGTCCCACGGTTCTACGACTGCATATAGCCATTTGTTCCCACGGTCTTAAGGCTCGTCACCTAGAGTTCGAGGCGGTTCATCGGTTGGGAGTCTCGCGTTCCTATGCTTGTTAAGAGGTATGAGGCGGTCCCTCGGTTAGGAGTCTCTCGTTCCTATGCACATTAAGAAGTTCGAGGCGGTCCCTCGGTTGGGAGTCTCGCGTTCCTATGCTCGTTAAGAAGTATGAGGCAGTTCCTTGTTTGGGAGTCTCGCGTTCCTATGCACGTTAAGAAGTATGAGGCGGTCCCTCGGTTGGGAGTCTCACGGTCCCGATGCACGTTATGCAAAGTGTGGTTCAGAGCACGTGTTGCTAAGTATTGTTCCAGTCGTACTAACAAATTAGGCCATGCATTTACGTGAGTCTAGATGTCTCATAGGTGCGTGGTCATTGGACAACTTGTCGACAAGGATTTCTGCCTAGACTGGTTATACGCCGGGGCACCGGGCCCAGTCGTCCTAGGAGGTAGACGTTATAGCAGCGCACGTATTGCATGGGTAGTCGGGGGCTTTCCATGGGCTAGCTACCTTGCATCGAAGGACCCGCCGCCTACCCGAGCTATGTCCATGATGGCTTGTCGTGCCAGTGGCCTTTCATATAGATAATTGGCGTGCTAAGCGGCGAATCCGTATGCACGGTGTCGGTCGTAACAAAGAAAGTGTAAGCACGGTATGTGATGTGTTGTGAAATGAGTGCACGGTATGCACATAAGGTATTATAAAATCTAAGATTTGGTTATGCGTAAAGATACGTGCTTCGGCACGAGTTATAGGCGTCGTGCTTGAGTTCTCAACACCGGTTCCACAAGTTGGGTTGTACGTTTTGAGTTAAGTCTGGAAGAGCCGTAAGGCAAGTTTGGTTAAGTCAGGTTAAGCTGCGAGGCACGACCTCAAAATGTGAGGCACGGCCGCGTTATCACATCAAAAGTATAGGCAAGACTAAGCGAGGAGGCACTGCCTCAAAAATATTGAAGCACGAATCGAGTTCATTGTATGTCACCCCCAGTTTTCAAATTAGGAATATTTTCGTCATTTTTCAAGTTTTAAAATTTTTAGGAATTTTTATTTATTTTATGTGATTTTTTGGGATTTATTTGGTTTGGTTTGGATTTTATCTAATTCGGACCCAAATTGGAGACCCGGGTAGCCTGGACCCTAGTGGGACCCACATACTAGCTGGGCTTGGCCCACATGCCATCATAATTAGGCTAGAAATCATTAACCCAACTTCCATGGCTTAATTAGTCATTTTAGAGGCTAATTTAATTAGTTAGAGTTAAACCGAAACGAACCGAACCAAACCAAATTCAATTTGAACCAAACTAAGCCTAATGGGTTGGGGGCTTAGTGGATCCCCAATCCAAACCCACTAAGCCTTGGCCGGCCATGAGTAGAGCCCCCCCCCCCCCCTTCTCTTCTTCATTAAGTTACAACCCTCTCTCTCTCCAAAAATTCCTTTCTTCCCAAACTCCTCTTCCCTACAAGAACCTAATTTAGGTAAGCCATTAAATCCTCTATTTATTGCTCTTTTTGCATTAACTCCTTCATAATAATTGTAGGGAATGAGATTCTCTACACTTTGCCCATAAATTTATTAGGTTTCCAAATAATCTAGATTAAGGATTTATTTGGGGTTTTCCAATTAGAATGGTAAATATATAGGTATATTTATATATGTGTATGTATTTTATATATGTGTATTTGTGTGTGTAGAGGAATGGTGGTGGTGGTGTTTGTGTCATGAGAGGGGTGGTGAGAGTGTGAGTGTGTGTGTGTGTGTGTGTTTGAGTGTGAGAGTGTGAGTGTGTGTGTGTGTGTGTGTGTGTTTGAGGGTGAGAGTGTGAGTGTAAGGGTGTGTGTGTGAGAGGGTGTGGGTGTGTCTATATGTATATATAGATATATGTATGTATATATATAGATATATGTGTGTATGTATTTATATATATATATTGACGTGTGTGTGTGAATGTATTTGTATACATATAGATGTGTGTGTGTTATATATATATTTAGAGGGATATATATATATATATATATAAAGAAAAAAAAAATATATATATATATATATAGAGAGAGAGAGAGAGAGAGAGATGGGAAGGAGGAGAAGATGAAGGGAATAAGATGCAACAGCAGAGCAGCAGCAGTTGGCAGCAATGCCAACAGCAGCAGCATCATTGCCAGGAGCAGCAGCAGCAGCTAGCCTAGCAGCAGCAGCAGTAGCACATGCTGCCCCCCCCCCCCCCTTTAAGCCCCCTATAAGCCCCTTAAGCCTATATATACCCCCCATTATATATATATATGTATATATATATATATATATATATATATATATATATATATATATATGTATAGTAGATAATTAGATAGTAAAGAGAAGAAGAATTAGAAGGAATTAGAGGGAGAGAATAAGAAGAAGTGAAAGAGAAGAGATTAGAAGAAGTTGGAAGAAATAGGAGGAGAAGAAGTTAGAAGAAGAATAGGAATAGGAATGGAAAGGAATTAGAAGAAGAAGATTAAAAAGAAGAACTTGAATTAGAAGAAGAAGGATTAGAAGAATTAGGAAAGAAAAGTTAGAATAGGAATTTGAAGAGGAAAGAGAAGTAGAAGTATAGGAATAGGATTTAGAAGAATCGAGTTAGAGAGCGAATTTGAGCCCGGAGTATCGGAACGCGATGAAACTTGGCGTGGAGTTAGAATACGTGATTTAGATTTTACGGGTAGGCTCCCGAGTGGAAATCGGGGTCGTAGGGCGCCGGTATCGTGCTGTATCAGTGCGTATCTTGAAATATTTAAGATTTTGGCAACGGGCCGTATCATGGACCGGATGTCCACGTTACCTAGGTATTTTGGTAGATAATATATGTATAGGCTAGTATCATACTACCCTGGGGAGATCGGGTCAAAATATCAAGCGTAGGTAGGCTAACTAGATAATCGCCGAAGGTAGAATTTTGCCCTTTTTAAGGGTAAAATAGGTAATTGGCATATGGCCAAGATATGAGTATCGAAGTCCAAGATGGACTTGGATATGGGTTGTAGAGGTTGGTAATGGATAGAAATAGCCGTCTAGACTTAGTCTTGACCCCGGTTGACCACGGTTGACTTTTTAGACCAAAAGTTAACTATGGGTCAACACTTTGTCCAATTTAGTTCCAAATTCCATTATACTTGTGCAGTTGACCAAAAGTCAACTGTTAGTCACCAGTGACCTAGAGTTGACCTAGGGTTGACCAGAGTTGACCACGGTTGACCAGAGTTGACCGATTGACCAAAAGTCAACTGTTGACTCAAATTGACCTAGATTAATTCCGTTTGACTACGTTGACCTAGTTTGACCCAGTTAGACCTAATATGACTTAGTTTGACCCCGTACAACCTAGTTTGACGTGTCTTGACCTAGAATGACTTAATAGGATTCAAATTGATTTGATTTTACTTCCTAAACAGAGTATTGATACGTCTTGTTCTCTATAGGTCCTCGAGACGCTGCATTTGCTCCGGTTGACATATCATACCATATTACAGGCGAGTACATTCTCTGACACTTTTCCAATTTACGATGATTGTTATAATTTATGTAATTAGTGTAGATATGCTTATTCTCGACACATTGGTCACACGGATTGGTATTCATGGATCCCGACATGAGATGTTATTCCTCGTTATCTTGGTATATCTTGTGCAAGCCCCTTGTAGTTCTTGTGCAGTATATGGCCACCGATTCTCGAGGATACTTGCTCCCTTCTCGTAGAATCCCGTATCATAACGTGTCTTGCTTGGATCCACTCTACCAGTCGGGGACGGGGAGCACTAGTCTAGATATGTGGTCATTATCCGCCTTATTTATTCTTGTAGACCTTGAATAATACCAATCCTACACTCCACGTAGGATTGGTGGATCAGTAGACCTTGTGCAGACCCAAGCCAGCCACATATTATAGCTAGTACTCACACACCTAGAGATATGATTCTTGATTCTTGTACATGCCATGATCAGTTTACTTGTCTTATTCTAGCTCTTGATTTACAGCTTACCTTGCTATGATATTCACAGGTACATTCTATGATTTCCTTGTATATACTATCTATTTACAGTCTTGTAGCTTTTATCATATCTTGTGAACTGCTGTTAGTAGATTGTACTCGTTCCATCCTGACAGGATATGTTGAAAATATTACAGATGCAGATGAGGGAGACTACTGCACCTACTACGGTCCGAATGACATACTGGGCGTAGACTTGGAGACTTTGGTCCAGCAGGGCTTAGCTCCGCCTGACGAGACCCTACCTATTGCTTACTTAGAGTAGGTCTTTTGTACTGGACATTGTCTCCAGCTACTTTTGAGACTGTTATTATTATGGACTATATTAGAGACTTGGACTTGTATATATTCTTGTGTTGGACTTGACAGGTTATTATTTTATTATCGTCTTGTTGTCTTTATCTTTCAGTCTTTACTTTGTTATCTTAGAGTCGTGATTGAGTACTCATATATATATTCATTGCTTGTCCTCCGTTCGGAGTTGACCATATTCTCGACAGGTTTTTGTTATATATATAAACTGTTTAGAGTAGAAAAATCTAGAACGTTCTACGCCGATTTTTCGGTGAGGGCTGGGCGTTGTCGCGTCACGTGCCCTTTTAGCGGGTGCGGGTTGTAACACATTTTAGTTATGGCCCACGCAGGTCCTGTAGTCGCAATTAGTACGATGTCGTGGCGGTACTCGTCTTAGAGTGTTGACTACGAGCCTGTGTTACACATAGGAGGTAGTAGGCTAAGAGTGCTCAATCACAGTAGGATCTTTTCTTGCTTATCTTGCTTACCGTCTTTGATATTGATTTACTGCATTCTAGCTGTCCTCCTTTGATATTGCCTTTATGTGCCATATTGATATCTTCTTTTCAATTTGTCTCCAGGATAGTGATGACTCATTCTCCTGGCGAGGAGCACGGGGAGACGGAGAGGTCTGCCACCTCTGGCGGGCAGGCTCCGGTCACTTCCCCCGCAGATGGGACTTCTGTTGGGGCTCTCGGAGGTACTCCTCCAGCTACCTCGATGACAGTCCCTGGGGTTGCGGGTGCTCTTTCCGTAGTGCCGGGAGCTGTCGGGGGCGCTCTTTCTCCACCTGTGCAGCGGATTCCTCCGCCAGTTGCAGACGTACTTCCACCTCCACCTCCTCTGCCTACAGATATGGGGCAGATGCTTACCTTCTTCCAGCAGATGCTGGAGGCTCAGAGAGCCCAGGCCGAGGCTCAGCAGAGGCAGACAGATGCGATGCGTCAGGGCATGGAGGATGCCCATCAGTTGGCCCTTGCAGCCGTGGAGCAGAGGGCTCCTCATCCGGGGACGCGACCGCGGTACGGAGATATCCAGGACTTCAAGAAGCTCGGGCCCCGTGACTTTAGCGGGACCGAGGGTGTGGTCTATGCAGATGATTGGCTCGAGGATATCGAGCGGCAGATGAGGGCCTCCCGCCTGGCAGACGACCTGAAGGTCGAGGCGGTAGGTTTGCAGTTGCTAGACATTGCACGCACCTGGTTCAGGAATGAGCCAGCCCTAGCTGGAGAGGGCCATACTTGGGCAGAGTTCAAGCTCCTCTTCAAGGAGAAGTTCTTTTCCCCTACGGACAAGATTGACCTGGTGCGACAGTTCCAGGATCTGCAGCAGGGCAGTCTAGCTGTGGAGGAGTATGCAGCAGAGTTCGGCCGTCTGAGCCGATATGCAGAGTACATGGTTCGAGACCCGGAGATCAGGGCAAGCCGGTTCAGGAAGGGACTCGCTTGGGATATCAAGCACCTCATTCCCTCCTTCTATGAGACATATACCCAGATCTATGCGGATGCCCGCAAGGTGGAGCGGGAGTGGGGCTTGAAGCCCAAGAGGGAGCGTGATCATTTCTCGGGGGCTACTAGCAGCGCAGGGGCTGCTAAGCGCCCCCAGCTTCAGCATCGTTCTTTCCAGCATCACCAGCCGCAGGTGCAGGCCAGAGCACCGGTTCAGCAGCAGGTACAGCACACTCAGCCGAGGCAGGCTCAGCATGGGGTTCCTTGCAACTACTGCAAGAAGCCCGGTCACATCTGGGAGGTCTGTCGGAAGAGGCTGGGCATGTGCCTCTACTGCGGAGAGGCTGGACATCAGTTGAGGGATTGTCCTGCGAACCCTCGTAGGGTAGTCCGTGGAGCGGTAGCAGCTCAGGGGGCACCGGCGAGAGTTCCTGCAGTACAGCAGAGGGGTCCACTTCCGACCCAGCAGCAGTGGTTTGTTCAGCACCACCAGCAGCGGAGTGGTCAGGGTAGAGCCTTTGCTCTTGCAGCTGAGGAGATGGAGCCTATTGCGGATGTTGTCGCAGGTTCTATTCTGCTCGATTCTTTTTCAGCTTTAGCCTTGTTTGATTCTGGTGCTACGCACAGTTTTGTGTCAGTTTCTTTTGCACTTAGGCACAACATCATTGCTAAATATCTGGGTAGGACTTGCAAGATTATGACTGGGAATGGCATCATCCTAGTTAATAATGTTTGCAAGGGGCGGAGAGTTTCTTTGAGAGGCCGGGAGCTGAGTACGTGTTTGCTCGTAATGCCACTTCCGAGTTACGATGTGGTACTCGGTATAGATTGGTTGAGCACACACCACGCTAGCATCGATTGCAGAGGGGGTAGGATTCTATTTAGGCCGCCGGGAGAGCCGGAGTATGAGTTCACCGGGGGTGTAGTGGAGCAGGAAGATGGATGCTGCGGAGCGTTGTTGGCGGGGCCAGTGTTGCCACATCCACTCATTGCTGAGTTCTTGGATGTCTTTTCCGAGGAGCTGCCCGGGATGCCGCCAGATCGTGATGTTGAGTTTTCTATAGACCTAGTGTCGGGCGCTGAGCCTATCTTCCAGCACGTCTATGGAATCAACAATAGCGAGTTAGCCGAGCTAAAGAAGCAGGTCGACGAGCTGGAGGACAAGGGCTTTATTCGATCTAGCTCTTCACCTTGGGGCATGCCAGTTCTTTTCGTCACCAAGAAGGATGGTACGGTACGTCTGTGTATTGATTACAGGGCGCTCAACAACCTTACCATCAAGAACAAGTATCCTTTGCCAAGGATTGATGACTTGTTCGACCAGTTGAGCGGGGCGAGAGTGTTCTCGAAGATCGACTTACGCACCGGATACCATCAGCTGAAGGTGAAGCGGGATGACATTCCGAAGACTGCCTTTCGGACTCGCTATGGCCAGTATGAGTATACCGTCATGTCGTTTGGGTTGACCAACGCCCCGACGGCATTCATGAACTTGATGAACAAGGTATTTCATCAGTACCTTGACAAGTTTGTGGTGGTCTTCATTGATGACATTCTCATCTATTCGAAGACACCAGAGGAGCACGAGGAGCACCTGAGGATTGTGTTGGACACTCTCAGGAGGGAGCAGCTGTATGGGAAGTTGTCCAAGTGCGAGTTCTTCTTGGATCGCGTGGAGTTCCTAGGCTATGTTGTCTCTGGCGAGGGGATTTCAGTGGATCCGAAGAAGATTTCTGCGGTGGAGTCCTGGTCTACGCCGAGCTCAGTAGCAGAGGTTCAGAGTTTTCTGGGTCTGGCAGGTTATTACCGGAGGTTCGTACAGGACTTTTCCAGGATTGCCCAGCCGATGACCCGTCTTACCAGGAAGGATGAGGAGTTTGTTTGGTCCGATGAGTGCCTGGCCGCCTTCGAGGAGCTGAAGACGAGGTTGACTACAGCTCCTATCTTGACGCTGCCATCTGGATCTGTTGGTTATACGATCTACAGTGATGCTTCAGGACGGGGTTTGGGTTGTGTGCTTCAGCAGCACGAAAAGGTAATTGCCTATGCATCTAGGCAGTTACGTCCTCATGAGAGGAATTACCCTACCCACGATCTTGAGCTGGCAGCGGTCATCTCTGCTTTGAAGCTGTGGAAACACTATCTGTACAGAGAGCGTGTGGAGATCTATACTGACCACAAGAGCTTGAAGTACGTGTTTACCCAGAAGGAGCTGAATATGAGGCAGAGGCGATGGTTAGAGCTGATGAAGGATTTTGATATATCCTTACAGTACCATCCAGGGAAGGCCAACGTGGTCGCGGATGCTCTGAGCAGTATCCCGTGGCCATGTGTTTGACGATGGATCGTCACCTCCTGGCTGATCTGGAAAGCTTGGGCATAGAGGTGATAGTTCCTGGGTTCGAGGCACAGATGTGGGGTATGCAGGTGCAGTCGGAGCTGATGGAGAGAGTCAGGACAGCTCAGTTTGAGGATGAGGCTCTGAGGGTCATCAGGGAGCAGGTCCAGATAGGGCTGTTGGATGAGTTCTCTTTAGCAGGGGACGGGTCGTTGAGGCATGGTACCAGATTGTGCGTGCCGAGCGGAGGACTTCGGGAGGAGGTTCTTCAGGAGGCGCACCGTTCTCAGTACTCTATGCATCCAGAAGCCAACAAGATGTATAGAGACTTGAGACAGCATGTTTGGTGGTATGGCATGAAACGTGAGGTGGCTCAGTTCCTGTCGAGATGCTTGGTGTGCCAGCAGGTGAAGGCCGGGAGGCAGAGACCCGGTGGATTGCTCCAGCCACTACCCATTCCTGAGTGAAAGTAGGAGCATATCACTATGGACTTTGTATCTGGGCTTCCGCGCTCTCCAGGAGGGAAGGATGCGATTTGGGTCATTGTTGATCGATTGACCAAATCGGCCCACTTTTTGCCTTTCAAAGTGGGTTTGTCGACGGAGAGGTTGGCCGAGATGTACGTGCGACTAATAGTCCGATTACACGGGGTGCCAGTGAGTATAGTCTCGGATTGGGACAGCCGATTCACTTTCCACTTCTGGCAGAGTTTGCAGCTTAGCTTGGGCACATCGCTCAAGTTCAGTACCGCATACCACCCCCAGACAGACGGGCAGTCGGAGAGGACGATTTAGACCCTCGAGGATATGCTGCGTACCTGTGTCTTGGACTTCGGGGGATCTTGGGAGGACCACCTTCACTTGGTAGAGTTTGCTTACAACAACAGCTACCAAGCCAGTATAGAGATGTCACCTTTCGAGGCTCTATACGGACGGAGGTGCCGTACTCCCTTGTCTTGGGATGATGTCGGCGAGAGGGTTTTGCTTGGCCCTGAGATGGTAGTGGATGCTGCAGAGAAGGTCAGGGTTATCAGAGATCGACTTCGGGTGGCGCAGGATAGGCAGCGGCATTGGGCCAATAGCCACCGGAGGCCGTTGGAGTTTGAGGTATAGTCTAGATTTTTCTAGTATTTGAGTTTGATTGTGATTGTGTTAGATCAATCTCTAAGCCTTGTGTTTTCGTTCTAGGTTGGTGATCTTGTCTTTCTGTGGATTTTTCCGACGCGTGGCACGATTCGTTTTGGTGGCGGCAGGAAGCTTAGTCCATGATACATCGGACCATTCCGTATCTTGGACAGGGTCGGTGCAGTGGCTTACCGACTGGAGTTACCGCCCGCACTAGAGGGAGTGTACTGTGTGTTCCACGTGTCACAGCTGAGACGATACGTGGCAGATCCCAGTCACGTCTTGGACCACTCAGAGATCGTAGTGGGACCGACACTCAGCTATCCAGAGAAGCCGGTCGAGATCTTGGACCGAAGAGAGAAGGTGCTCCGGAACCAGGTCATTCCCTTGGTTCGCGTTGCATGGAGACACCACTCTCCAGGTGAGTCTACCTGGGAGAGGGAGGACGACATGCGGGAGCGATTCCCATATCTCTTCGAGCCTTGAGGTAAAATTCTTTTTTCTTTCCTTGTTCTATTCATGATTGCTGTTTTAGTTCTCATTCAATTTCGAGGACGAAATTTTTTAAGGAGGGTAGATTTGTCACCCCCAGTTTTCAAATTAGGGGTATTTTCGTCATTTTTTAGGTTTTATAATTTTTAGGAATTTTTATTTATTTTATGTGATTTTTTGGGATTTATTTGGTTTGGTTTGGATTTTATCCAATTCGGACCCAAATTGGAGACCCGGGTAGCCTGGACCCTAGTGGGACCCACATACCAGCTGGGCTTAGCCCACATGCCATCATAATTAGGCTAAAAATCATTAACCCAACTTCCATGGCTTAATTAGTCATTTTAGAGGCTAATTTAATTAGTTAGAGTTAAACCGAAACGAACCGAACCAAACCAAATTCAATTTGAACCAAACTAAGCCTAATGGGTTGGGGGCTTAGTGGATCCCCAATCCAAACCCACTAAGCCTTGGCCGGCCATGAGTAGAGCCCCCCCTTTTCTTCTTCATTAAGTTACAACCCTCTCTCTCTCTCCAAAAATTCCTTTCTTTCCAAACTACTCTTCCCTACAAGAACCTAATTTAGGTAAGCCATTAAATCCTCTATTTATTGCTCTTTTTGTATTAACTCCTTCACAATAATTGTAGGGAATGAGATTCTCTACACTTTGCCCATAAATTTATTAGGTTTCCAAATAATCTAAATTAAGGATTTATTTGGGGTTTTCCAATTAGAATGGTAAATATATAGGTATATTTATATATGTGTATGTATTTTATATATGTGTATTTGTGTGGGTAGAGGAATGGTGGTGGTGGTGTTTGTGTCATGAGAGGGGTGGTGAGAGTGTGAGTGTGTATGTGTGTGTGTGTGTGTGTGTGTGTGTGTGTGTGTGTGTGTGTGTGTGTGAGTGTGAGAGTGTGAGTGTGTGTGTGTGTGTGTGTGTGTGTGTGTGTGTGTGTGTGTGTGTGTGTGTTTGAGTGTGAGAGTGTGAGTGTAAGGGTGTGTGTGTGAGAGGGTGTGGGTGTGTCTATATGTATATATAGATATATGTATGTCTATATATAGATATATGTATGTATATATATAGATATATGTGTGTATGTATTTATATATATATATTGATGTGTGTGTGTGAATGTATTTGTATACATATAGATGTGTATGTGTTATATATATATTTAGAGGGATATATATATATATATATATATATATATATATATATATATATATATATATATATATACTTATATATATATATATATATATATATATATATATATATATATATATATAAGTATATATATATATATATATATATATATATATATATATATATATATATATATATATATATATATATGTATATATAGAGAGAGAGAGAGATGGGAAGGAGGAGAAGATGAAGGGAATAAGATGCAACAGCAGCAGCAGTTGGCAGCAATGCCAACAGCAGCAGCATCATTGCCAGGAGCAACAGCAGCAGCTAGCCTAGCAGCAGCAGCAGTAGCACATGCTGCCCCCCCCCCCCTTTAAGCCCCCTATAAGCCCCTTAAGCCTATATATACCCCCCATTATATATATATATATATATATATATATATATATATATATATATATATATATATATATATATATATATATATATATATATATGTATAGTAGATAATTAGATAGTAAAGAGAAGAAGAATTAGAAGGAATTAGAGGGAGAGAATAAGAAGAAGTGAAAGAGAAGAGATTAGAAGAAGTTGGAAGAAATAGGAGGAGAAGAAGTTAGAAGAAGAATAGGAATAGGAATAGGAATGGGAAGGAATTAGAAGAAGAAGATTAAAAAGAAGAACTTGAATTAGAAGAAGAAGGATTAGAAGAATTAGGAAAGAAAAGTTAGAATAGGAATTTGAAGAGGAAAGAGAAGTAGAAGTATAGGAATAGGATTTAGAAGAATCGAGTTAGAGAGCGAATTTGAGCCCGGAGTATCAGAACGCGATGAAACTTGGCGTGGAGTTAGAATACGTGATTTAGATTTTGTGGGTAGGCTCCCGAGGGGAAATCGGGGTCGTAGGGCGCCGGTATCGCGCCGTATCAGTGCGTATCTTGAAATATTCAAGATTTTGGCAACGGCCCGTATCATGGACCGGATGTCCACGTTACCTAGGTATTTTGGTAGATAATATATGTATAGGCTAGTATCATACTACCCTGGGAAGATCGGGTCAAAATATCAAGCGTAGGTAGGCTAACTAGATAATCGCCGAAGGTAGAATTTTGCCCTTTTTAAGGGTAAAATAGGTAATTGGCCTATGGCCAAGATATGAGTATCGAAGTACAAGATGGACTTGGATATGGGTTGTAGAGGTTGGTAATGGGTAGAAATAGCCGTCTAGACTTAGTCTTGACCCCGGTTGACCACGGTTGACTTTTTAGACCAAAAGTCAACTATGGGTCAACACTTTGCCCAATTTAGTTCCAAATTCCATTAGACTTGTGCAGTTGACCAAAAGTCAACTATTAGTCACCAGTGACCTAGAGTTGACCTAGGGTTGACCAGAGTTGACCACGGTTGACCAGAGTTGACCGGTTGACCAAAAGTCAACTGTTGACTCAAATTGACCTAGATTAATTCCGTTTGACTTGCGTTGACCTAGTTTGACCCAGTTAGACCTAATATGACTTAGTTTGACCCCGTACAACCTAGTTTGACGTGTCTTGACCTAGAATAACTTAATAGGATTCAAATTGATTTGATTTTACTTCCTAAATAGAGTATTGATACGTCTTGTTCTCTATAGGTCCTCGAGACGCTGTATTTGCTCCGGTTGACATATCATACCATATTACAGGCGAGTACATTCTCTGACACTTTTCCAATTTACGATGATTGTTATAATTTATGTAATTAGTGTAGATATGCTTGTTCTCGACACATTGGTCACACGGATTGGTATTCATGGATCCCGACATGAGATATTATTTCTCGTTATCTTGGTATATCTTGTGCAAGCCCCTTGTAGTTCTTGTGCAGTATATAGACACCGATTCTCGAGGAGACTTGCTCCCTTCTCGTAGAATCCCGTGTCATAAAGTGTCTTGCTTGGATCCACTCTACCAGTCGGGGACGGGGAGCACTAGTCTAGATATGTGGTCATTATCCGCCTTGTTTATTCTTTTAGACCTTGAATAATACCAATCCTATACTCCACGTAGGATTGGTGGATCAGTAGACCTTGTGCAGACCCAAGCCGGCCATATATTGTAGCTAGTACTCACACACTTAGAGATATGATTCTTGATTCTTATACATGCCATGATCAGTTTACTTGCCTTATTCTAGCTCTTGATTTACAGCTTACCTTGTCATGATATTCACATGTACATTCCATGATTTCCTTGTATATACTATCTATTTATAGTCTTGTAGCTTTTATCATATCTTGTGAACTACTGTTAGTAGATTGTACTCGTTCCATCCTGACAGGATATGTTGAAAATATTACAGATACAGATGAGGGAGATTACTGCACCTACTACGGTCCGGATGACGTAGTGGGCGTAGACTTGGAGACTTTGGTCCAGCAGGGCTTAGCTCCGCCTGACGAGACCCTACCTATTGCTTAGTTAGAGTAGGTCTTTTGTACTGGACATTGTCTCCAGCTACTTTTGAGACTGTTATTATTATGGACTGTATTAGAGACTTGGACTTGTATATATTCTTGTGTTGGACTTGACAGGTTATTATTTTATTATCGTCTTGTTGTCTTTATCTTTCAGTCTTTACTTTGTTATCTTAGAGTCGTGATTGAGTACTCATATATATATTTATTGCTTGTCCTCCGTTCGGAGTTGACCATATTCTCGACAGGTTTTTGTTATATATATAAACTTTTTAGAGTAGAAAAATCTACAGCGTTCTACGCCGATTTTTCGGTGAGGGTTAGGCGTTGTCGCGTCACGTGCCCTTTTAGCGGGTGCGGGTCGTGACATTGTACGACCGAGTCGTTGCATCCCAGAGTTTGGCACGAAAGCCAAGTATGAGTCGGTGTGTTGACATTGCAAGCAAACGAGAAGGTCTTGAGGCAAGGATAAGAATATTATCGGTACGATAGTACGGTCACACGGAAATGGAGTCTATCGTGTAGTTGCGTCCCTGATTATGGCCGTAAGGCAAATACGACTTGATAGGTTAACGTTGTTGGTACGAGAAGGGTCTAGAGGTAAGGTATGAGTTAACGTTGTTGTTGCAAGCACGGGATGGTCCTTAGACACAAATATGCCAACGCGTTTGTCATAAAACTGATCCTAAGACAAGACTAGAAAGACAATTGATAAGAATGGACTATGTTGCACAAAGTAAATCAAACGTGTTGGTTTTGTATGGGTGGGCGAGTAGCTTACTCCACCAGTACCGTTGAGTACTGACACCCACATAGTTTCCATGTGCAGGCACAGGTAGAAGCTCGTGGCGCGGATCTCGCTTAGATGCGTCGAGGCCCGAAGTCCCTTGGCGATTCGAAGCGTACGACCGCGTGGAGTCAAGACTTATACGGAACATAATGTATGGACGTCGCCTTCCGAAGCATCCACTGGCTCAAGCATTGTGATCGAGAGATGAGAGAGAGCGGAGTAACTTGTATACTAAGAGAAAAGTGAGCACGAGAGACTTGTAATCTTGGCCTTGCGCCCCATTGTAACCTTTGTTTCAACATCAATAAATAGCTTCCTTTGAATAACTTATGTTTTGATTTTAAATTTCGCTGCGTGTTCAATATCTCTGTTTGGGACTTCTGTACGACGATCCCGTCGCCGTCGATGTAATCGGCCGTTATGAAACTGCCTTGTACGAGCGCAATCTAGGCTCGTGTGGTATTACGCCTTAGCGAGGACGATCGCTCCTACGGGAGCGGGGCGTGACAACTTGTAGCCTGTCGATGAGTAGGGCACATTTCCAGCACACTGTCATGTGTTGCACCCTTCATGAACGGATATTCGACCTGGATAGCCTGGATGGTCTGCAGGGCTTGTGGCTGTTGGAATATCTCATTGCATCTTGCTAGTAACTAGGCTTGTGATAACCCTAGTTAGTTAAAGTATCAAGCTGTACTTATTGCTTGGCCGTGATTGATTGGATGGAGTCTAACTCGGTCTAGTCTTGTCCTGATCCTGTACAAGATTGTAACATGACCTGATTGTTTGTGCTTTATTTTATCGATAAATGGTGGAAAACGAAGTTCCGTTCAAATGAAGAGTTACAATCCCGGTCCTTGTTTGGTTTAAGGGTTGTAACTCGGTTATCTGAATAGTCCCATGGTTATCTCATCGTATATCGTCATGATTTTCTATATTTCCAGTCTTTTATTATATAATTATGTTTTGTGCTAATTGCTGGTTTTAGTTCTTAAGTGAAGCCTCATTTGTGGCACTTGCTCTTTCTGAGATATGATCCAGCTGGTTTTGTATGGCCAGATACCGGAATAGCTCTAGAGGATCTCCCTACCTTCCAGCCAAATGGTGACCACCAAGCATAACCAAGGCAACGAGTGGGTTTCCCTTTCGTTCTTCCACTTTATTATAAAAAAATATTCTTTTGAGGCGTTTAGCCGACGAGCACGTGTTAGCTCGATTGCACTTTACTTACTGTCTGCCTACGGGCTGTAACATGATTGACGAATCCTATGGTTGATCATGTATGACTAAAACTCTTGCTAGTCTTCATATTTTGTATGACTAGCTTCATGATCATCCAAATATGTAATATATGGGACGCCTTACTATTGCATATTTGATGCTCTAATATCTTGTAACTGTTAATTCTTGCACGAGATTGAGACAATAGGCTTGTTCATGACCATAAGAGACCGATGGCTTGTAGTTAAATCCTTATGTATCGAGACAGCCGTGACCATATAGCGAGGTGGATTCCATTTCAATATACGTAGCTAGCTATGTATGCCCCCGCTCTCCAGTATTCTGGTTCTGGGGCGTTACATATTTCTTTCGGATTAAGGCACCGATTTAGTTTCCGAAGTTCCTAAAGTGTTCCCTAATGTTTACCATAGCTATTGCTATTATCACATGAAGAATAACATACACTACTAAAATCTACTATATTAGCGACGTAATTTAGCGACTTTAGTTAAAACGTCGCTAATTCTTACAATTTAGCGACGTTTACGTTAAACGTCGCTAATCGTCGCTATTAGTGACGAAAATTACGACGTGCCAGCGAATGCGCTTTTCGTTGCTAAACGTCGCCATTAAATCGCTAATAGCGATGAATTTAGCGACGTTCCTCACAACGTCGCTAAATTTTAATTAAAATCCGCCCCCCCGGATTCATTTCCCCTCATTTTCCATTTTCATTCTCTCACTCTCTCTCCTCACTTTCCCCTCCGGTGCGTCGAACTCTCCTCCCTCTCCGGTACGTAACTCTCTCCCTCTCTCTCTATTTTGTTTGTGGGTGGTTGGAGGGGGTACGGATGGCTCAGGGGGAGGGGCACGGAGGAGGGTGCGGGTGGTTGGGGGGTGAGGGGCTGGGGAGGGGAGGGGCAGGGAGGGATGCGGGTGGTCGGGTGGTAAGTGGGGGGTGGCTGGGGGGGAGGGGCAGGAGGGTGAGGGCGACTGGGTGTGAGGAGGGGGGCTGGGGGTGGTTGGGGGTGAGGGGTTGTGGGGGGAGGGACAGGAGATTGCGTCACAGGCCTCTAGGACCGCCACTAGTGCGCCCGGCCCCGCACAGACTGAGGAGTCGTTGTTAGTCCAGCAGAATATCGATGCGCAGATCGCACCTCTGCGTAACGAGATACTGCAGAGGATGTCGATGTCGTAGTCGTAGCCGCAGTCGCAAACGGATGATCCTGCGCTCATCTCACAGTTTGAGAGGCTTGAGGAGACAACTGAGGGGCTGCGACAGATTTTCGGCGCTACGCAGGAGACTACGCAGCAGTTGTTCGAGCAGATGCAGCAGTTCTGCGAGATGGCTACGGAGCGACCATCTGGTACGCCGGGAGCATCGTCTACATCCGGCGGTGCACGGAAGGAAATGCTCGTCAGCCTGTCACCGGAGGAGTATCAGACGATCCTTGCGTTGCGACGACAGTCATCTGGTGGCGCTCCTCCTCCAGCTCCGGCTCCAGCTCCAGCTCCAGGCGATCAGTAGTTTTGTTTTTGCATTTTTGGACTTTGTACTCTACATTTTTACTTTGTACGTATTTGTGGATATTGACTTTGCTCTTTATATTTGTACCTTATATTATTCGTTGAGGATATTATTTGTTCTTTATATGTTTTATCTATTCTGGAATGTATTGTGCGTGCCGGTGTTGAGTGTTCCACCGAAGGGGTCGACGAACCCAGGTGTATTTCTGCATTCTGGATTCTGTATTTTGGATTCTGGATTTCTGTTGGATTCTGTACTTTGCATTCTGGATTTTGTATTTTTTTTCCAATTTAGCGACGTTTTTAGCGACGTTTACATACGTCGTTAAGATTTAGCGACGTTTTTAACAACGTTTACATACGTCGCTACGATTTAGCGACATTTACATACGTTGCTAAAAACGTCGCTAAATTGCTGACGTGGCAGACAATCTGATGTCATCACATCGCTAAATTGCTGACGTGGCAGGCAATCTGATGTCACCACATCGTCGCAAAAACGTCGCTAATGTGTCGCTAATCGGCGACCACAAAGAAACGTCGTAAATAACGTCGCTATTTAGCGACGTTATGACCGTCACTAATTTACGTCGCCATAACGACGTTTTGCGACATTTTTCCGATTAGCGACACTCTTTTTTTCGTCGTTTCCAAAACGTCGCTAACTTAAGTTAGCGACGTTTTGGCCTAGATTAGCAGCGACGTTTATAAATGTCGCTAATCTGACAAATTTTTGTAGTGATACCGCTGAAGGAGAAAGGAAATAAAAGAGTGTATCCGCATGTACTTGAAGCTTGGAGGCAAGCAGTATATGCTCCGACAACAGGTGTGTAAATCAGACAGATATATGTAGCTTTTATGTGCATTCTCCGTTAATTTAACACGGATCACACGGAGAATGTCCATTCTTCGTATAAATCTAACGGAGAATGTACATTTTTCGTGTTGCCAAGCACGACGAATATACATTCTCCGTTACTTTTCAACGGAGAATGTCCATTCTCCATGTTTTTAACACGGAGAATGGACCCTTTTTTTCATTTGCTCGTGCCTTGACTTCCTTCTTTATTAATTTCTATTTTTTTTGTATATAGGTGGGTATAAACATGCAGTTAAGAAGATTTATGATCTGAATTGTGGTCATGTTGTGACTTGGATGAATAAACAAAAGCTTGAACATTGGTCAAATGTATTCTTCCCGGGATGTAGATACGACGAGGTTGCTTCTAGTTGTGCAGAGTCATTCAATGCATGGATAAAGGCTGAGAAGAAAATGTCTATTTCAGCACTTGTAAATGTCATCCGAGTGAAGATGATGAAGATAATTTTGGATTGCCACAAGGATACAATTGATTTCAGTAGCAAATTGACTCCATACGCCAAAAATATGCTGAAATAGCTTATAGATGATGGCATGTCTTATAAGGTATATCGGTCTGGTGATTTTGAGTTTGAGGTGATGACAAATACTTCCTTCCACTTGGTGAATCTTCTTGATTGACATTGTAGCTGTCGTAGATGGAAGGTATATGGATTCCCATGCAGCCATGCAATCCAATGCATTAGATTTGGTTCGGACAAATCCGTTTACTATTTTGTGGAGCAGTATTGGACATCAGATTTCTACCAGAAGCTATATTCATGTACAATTCGTTCGGTTCCAGATTCTGAAAAATAGTTTGAAAATAATCTCACTGATTTGGTTCTATCCCCTGTTCCGAAACGGGGTCTCGGCCGACCAATGGCGGACCGTTATAAGAGCAAATATGAGAACAAAGGAAAAGAGAAGAGAAAGATGAGGTGCCAGAATTGCCTTGAATTAGGTAATCACAATCGCACCACTTGCCCTATCCCCCTACGTGCTGCTACGGGGGTCGAGGGGGCATCGCCCCCTCGTTAATACATATACATATATTCTTTCTTTTATATAATTATTTTTTGAATACATTTTTTACATTTTTGATATCAATGTTGTTATTTTGAAGTCTGTTATATCTACTATTTCACATTTTTTGACTGCATAATGGCCATTCCCCGTGATTTTAGCACGGAGAATGGCCATTCGCCTTGGTTCTAGCACGGAGAATGGCCATTCTCCGTCACTCTTTCATGAAGAATAGCCATTCTCCTGCACTCTAGAACGGAGAATGGTCATTCTCCGTGATATTAATACGGAGAATGGTCATTCTCCGTCATCCAAAATGGAGAATGGTCATTTTTGAATACATTTCTTACATTTCTTTCTTTTTTAAATACATTTTTTACATTTTTGATATCAATGGTGCTATTTTGAAGTATGTTATGTCTACTATTTCTAATTTTTTTACTACATAATGGACATTCTTCGTATTATTTAACACGGAGAATGGTCATTCTCCGTGAAACAGTGACGGAGAATGGCCATTCTCCGTCATTATTACACGGAGAATGACCATTCTCCGTGATTTTATTATAGAAGACAGCGCAGATATTACAAAAGATACAGACACAGAAGAATAAAATTCAAACAGAAGATATAGAAAGAAATTCTTTTATTACTATGTCTACAAAGGATCTATTACAGATTCAGAAAAACTCATACTGTTCTTCTGCAAAGGATCTATTACAAAGACTCATATTGTTTATCATGCCCCGACCCAGAATCACCCGAATAATCGTCCTCGTAGGGGACGTGATGCCACACGAGCCTGGAGTTGCGCTCGTGCAAGGCAAGATGACAAGTTCTCAAATGGTTATCTTTGAATTTATATTAGCAACGAAAGAAAAATAGAGTATACGAACAATTCTCTTTATTGATATTCGAACTGATATTACAAATATTTTTGATAGCCCAACAATATATGCCAGATTGGCTACAACACTCAGGTTCTCTCTTGCCCACGAAGGATTTTACCGTTCCATACATCATGCCTTCTATACCTCGGCCGTATCAATCATGTTGCAAGTTCGAGCGTCAATGCGATCACACACTTGCAATACGCTTCGGCATTCCAAGCCTCAACGCGTTCAAGCGAAGCTTCGTCGCGAGCAATCCATTCCCTGCATCCTGCATGAAAGCGGGTGGGGGATCAGTACGTTCGTCCTCGCATGTACTTACGAAAAGACCTTCCTTCTAAATCGACATTTTAGAGTTTATGTTCAATCATGTAACTTAGCTTATGATCTTGTTATATTCTCCTTAGGGTCAATTTTATGGCATATTCGAAAGCGTAAAGCATGTTATCTTTGTTGGTCCAATGATTGTATCATGTTTTTGAATATGGTTAATCTGTTAAGTTTAGCATTTTATTATCACTAATCTTCATACTATTACTATAGCTTTTCTACTTATACTTATACCTTTGGTGATATGTGCTTATTGTTTTACATATTAGTGATATGAGCATTCATTATATCTATCTTAAATTTAATCGAGTTGCCCAAATCAAAACTATGTCTTTGATTATGGTTATTCAATTAAGTTTAACATTATGATATCACTAATACTTATGCTATCACTATAGCTCTTTTACTTAAACTCATTATTGTCCTAATGTGCTTTAAACTTGCTACATTGTACATTGCTTTGTTCGGCTAACATGTATTTGCAGAAAAGCAATAAGCAAGATCAAACATGGACATATGCTTGAAGAAATCAAGATGAGCCAATGACGATGGTCTCCCACAAGATTTCTCTGAACCACCCGACGACATCTCCGAAGCCACGCACTCGGGGGTTCCGCTGCCCGGTCAGTGGACGGGGGTCGAGGGGCAGCGCCCCCGTCGAGGGTTCGGGGACAAAGCCCCCGAAGGGTATTCAGTTTTCACAAACTGGATATCTTTGGACAGCTGCCGTCAAGGAAGAAGCCGACATCTATCAAGGAAAGAAGCCAAGCCATGCCATCATCATTCAAGACTCTGAAGAAGCCTACACCTACCTAAGTATATCTGGAGTCTGTAATGAGTCTTAGGAATAATTGTAAACACAAGAAATGGATGGCAAAATCAAAAGCTAGGGTAGAAATTAGCCCAGGATCATTTTCGTATGGAAATCGGCATACCGACGGTATACCGATTTTGTTTACAGAAAGTTTCTGTCAACAAAGTCGGCATACCGACGGAATACCGATTTATACCGACGGTATACCAATTCAGTAAAGTTAAAATTACAACGGTCGAATTTCGAGCATATTTAATGATCCCAACGGCTATATTTATAGCCGTTGCATTCCAAATTGGCATATCGACGGTATACCGACAATATACCGACGGTATACCAATTATTGACTGAAAAGTTGCCCTTGAGCTCTTTTCAATGTTTTGGTTATAAATAGCCTTGAACCCCTTCATTCAAGTTTGATGCTTTGAGCCTAAAAATTTCTAAACCACCAAAGCCTATCCACAAACAACTCTACAAAGCTTTTATTTGTCATCCACAAATTGTGTTAGAGTTATTGAGTTGAAAAGTAAGATCTTCATCTTGTTGTATAAGGAGATCAAAACCTATTGTGAAAGGTTGAAGTTGGAGATTCTTCGGATCCAAACTCTCGGTTGAAGTTGGAGAGTCTTCGTATCCAAACTCTCGGTTGAAGTCGGAGAGTCCTTCGGACTAAAGCTCTCATGTAAGAAGTTGGCTAGTTCTTCGGATCCAAACTCGTGTGTAACTATTTACTCAAATAGTGGATTAAAGCCGGAGAGAGTTCCGGGACTGGAGTGCCCCTTGGAAGGATATCAGGATATACCGTATGTCGGTATTGTTGTTGCTTTTTCTCTTGCACTTTTATTTTTAAATTACCCATTAGCTTGTGCTAAGTGCTTGATTAGTTAGCTTGACCCTATTCACCCCCCTCTAAGGTTACTTCAATCATGGCAAGCATGTTATTCGATATTGAATAGGCAAGCAGGCAAATAATATCGTGTTCGTTTTGTGGCATGACTTCTTACCAAGTCGACGCACTCGCCCTTGCACTGACGCAAGATGAATACGCCTCATTCCTTCCCTGTCATGTTATAAGTGCTCTCTATGCAGGATCTATGTCCGGAACACATACGCGCCTGCACTTTCAATCCATCGTTCCTTAACTATATGATGGTCGTTGGCGTATTCGCGCCAAAATGGACTAAAGGCGTTTCTTTTTTTTATCTTTTCTTTTCTCTCTTTCTTTTTTTTCTCTCTTTCTTTTCTTTCCTGAATTTGGGTAGCCCGACGTTTCACGGGTTGGGTTGCTACCCAACAACCGAAACTTACCGCGTGCCTACCATCATTTGCGACTTTTCACATCTATAATCGGGTGCTAATCGACTTTACAGATGTGCGTCCATCAAAGATTATATCCCTCCTAGGCCGAACGGTCCCGGTGCACCCGTTCGGAGGGAATATTCCGTGCACGGAAGATTATCACAATTATCTCAAGTCCATTCGACCATGCAACGCCCCATTATTCAAACAACCAAACATAGTCTTGAGCCGAGGCTCAGACTTTATTAAACAACCAAACATAGTCTTGAGTCCGAGACTCAGACTTTATCATCTCGTATTTCTTTCATTAACTTTTTATGTTCTTACATTTCATACTTCGTTTCAATATTCAATGGCATCATGCCTCAACTCAATGTTCGTCAACCGAACGACCCGAAGGTCCCGAACACCTTTCGAGGCATCATGTCATATACGACAGTTCTGCCACATTCATGCCACAACCGTATTCTTTCGCAACGAAGCCATCTTTTATGATCTCGTGCACGTAGGCACGTTTCGACACATTTATCATCTTTCCTTCACGTCGTGCACTTGTTGCACGCATCGAAGCCGTATTTTCATGTTCTATGCCTTAGTGTTCAATGTTTGTGGCTTGCACGCTAGGGCGCTCGCCTATTGTCTTTTAATGTGCTAGCCTTTCTAACTCGTGTGCGAAGGCACGGAATGGTTCATGCACTAAGGCACTCACCGAATACAGTTATCCCATGTTCTTGCGGCATGCACACCGAGGCGCTCGCCTTTGCGATATCCAATGTCCCATAGCGACTCGTACATATGATGCATGTTTCATTTTAATTGTTCTAACTAGTGTTCGACACACACTACGATTTATCTTCCGATCGGACCACGCCCATGGCGTCGATAGGTTAACTTAGCATACAATGATATATTCTGACTTAGGCATGAAGGAGTAAAAAGAAGAGTCAATCCTCCCACCTTGAGTCGATACGCCTTGTCATTTCGCCGAGCTGATGCGGCTCAATTTCATAACTTCGTTGCACGGCCACTCTCCTGACTTAGCCATTCGAGCACTTCGTGCTTCATTGAATTGTACGTCCGATTTGGCTTACCGTGCCAACGCCTCAGTCCGTCGCAAGGCGATGATTTGGTTTCGCGGACCCCTTACTGAATAAGACAGAATGTCGACCTCTAATATTTCAGCGTAAAAGTATAGCATGCATATGAAACCAACTAAAATTAATACTTGTATCTATTCGGACTTGCGCCTTGGTCGATTCGATTTCTTAGAATCTTCAAGCCGATTCAACGCACTTATCATTCGGGGCAATGCGGCACTTTGCATCGATTCAACTCGATGCATTCTTTGGGACAATGCAACTCTCCGTATCGACTTAGTTCGATGCATTGCTCGGGACAACGTAACTCTCGTATCGATTCGCATCGATGCGTAATCGAGTCAACGCAACTCTTTGAGTCAACGTCTCAGCATAATGCGTCGTGCAGAGCGGGGCTTTACACTGTTCTTCTACAAAGGATCTATTACAGATTCAGAAAGGCCTAAAGAAGTCTACAATGGGGTTAATCTTCACAGATGTGCAACCCTTGTTCTTCTTGGTGTACATACTAGAAGATTGATCTCCATCGAAGCGTATTCCTTCTTTCTTATATGCCAACCCCGAATGTCCGAATGAGCAGGGTAGAGCACAACCTGTGGCTCTTCAAGCATAACGGGCTGCTAGACCGTTATTGGGAAGGGCATAGCATGACCCCCAACTTTTCAACAAAGCACGAGTACTGCCAAGATGTTCAGGTTCGAACAAGGTGTTCCAATGTGTCACGACCCGGTCCCAATTTCTTGGGTCGAATCGGATCATGCCCAGCCTGCACCGTTGTTGAGACGGCGGCAGTAAGCTGTATCTCCATATGCAGGTAATCAACAACTTAAACTAATTTGCCACAATCTTTAATATTCGATAAATTAAACTTAAACTTGTACAGTACAAAGTACAATCATAAACCCTCAACTGAAATAACAAAACTATCAAACTGGAAAATATCATCTAAAAAGAAGCAACATCATCATCAGGTACGCCATCCTCAGGAAGCACAGCAGGGTATAGCTCAGGGTCATAGTAGCTACTAATCAGTAGCTCTGCATCCTCATAAGGACCTAAAAATATAGTCTCCAGTCAGGAGGAAGCAAAGTACAAATTTATGATATTTTAACAATTAAAATTAATAATGGAATTATGTACTTTTAAACAATTTGAAATAAATGATTTTCCAACAGTTAAAACAGTGTGATATGAATAGGTAATGAATATGACCGGATTGGGTTTGTTACAGTAATATCCTAGTGATATGGTATGGCTTATCCCCGTGTGGTTGAGGGGTAAGCTAATACAATCAGTTATACTATTGGATGTGGTCATATCCACTACACTACTCCCCCAGTCCCCAATAGTTACAGTAGTTACAGTCAATATTTCGTGTTGTATCGTGGTTTAAACTTGCATTAAAACAATTATTAGCTAATTGTAATGTACCACAAAAATGTACTTGCCTCAAATGATTTGACTGGACGGGTCGATACGTCGGGATGAGAATTCAGGTTCTTCCTTGAAATCCTACATTCGAGAAACTTGTCTCAGAAAACCAAAGTCGCCAATGTTACTATACTAGTTACAATCTCTAGTTGTGTCCTAGTCAATTTTAGTCTTTTGACTACGTTATCACAAACAACACAATTTATCTAGTGAGTTGCAATTAATTAAGAAAGTTAACTCTGTAACTAATTTTTTGGGGAAAACTTTGTGTTTACCAGTTTATTGACAAAACTTTGTATTTTCTTATTTATAAATATAAAACTAAAACTTTTCTTTAAGTGAGAAATACATGAATCATTATTTACAACTTAATTTCTAAGTGATAAAACATTCATTTTCTTTAATAAATAATTATTATCTTTTACTACGTTTTTACGACAAAATGATAACCAGAAACATAAAAGAAAGCAAAACAAAATTCTAAGCTATTACAATTTCTCACAATCAGAATAAATAAATGGGCTTATGCCCTTACAGACCAATTACATGAATTTAAATAAGAATAAAAGTTTGGTTAGTCCTGAAATTATCCTACAATAAAATAAAATAATAATTTAAACTAAATTGAATTTATTTTATGAGTCTCAGATATTGGTCCAATCTTCAAATTAGCTAATGCCTCAATGTCCGGGCGAAACCGGTTTCGTTTGCACTTAGCCAGGGCCCATTGACCAATACGGTCGTCACCCAATAAATCCAAATATTTTATTTTTATTTCGAAAATCATTTCTAAAATCATAAATAAATTTCATAGAAAATTCGGCTGCACTTCCTCTATTTTGATCAACCCAAAACTGGAAAAAGTGTGCCATAATCTCCATTTATAAATCCCAAACCAGGGAATAATAAAAATCCAATTTCACAAGTATTTCCGAAGCATATTCAGAAACCCGAAAACCACAGAAACTTATCACAGAACCAGAATCATAGTTTTCGGAAAAATCCGAAACTAAACAACCATCAAAAGTTCACAGAAGATGTTCCGAGAAAATCTCAGAAATCCCAAAAGTAGAACCACAGAAAAATCCCAGAACTAATAATTTTGAGAACCCGAATTTAAACGGAATACCCGAACACGGAAACAAATCTCGAAAATCCCGAGATTCTGAAAATCCACCGCAAATGACCAGAATGGTTTTCCCGAGAAAACTCGGAAGTTCCGAAGTTCTGGAAATTGTAAACATCACCAAAAATCACAGAAAACATTTCGGAAAATCCAAAAACGTTACGTCTACCAAATACCGAATTCCCATTGCGAAATCAGGACCAATTTCTCATCATAGACTAAAATCCAAGGGACAACTACTGAGATTAACGGAGGTTACCCAAAATTGACGGAATCTGAAGTGTAGCCTCAGACTCAGAACACGCAAATCTGCGGAACGAACTCGGGATCGGACAATGGTCGCACCCACACGAAACTGGCCACTCGGGACAGGATGCGCACGGCCAGAAAGGAATCAGGCTGCCGGGAACGACGACAGTGGCCTCGGAAACGACGACGGGCGGCTGGGCTGGGGTGCCGGGGTCGGCTAAAGGGTACTCGGCCTTGGGGAGCGCTGAAGGGCGTCGGGCGCGGGTCTCCGGTGAAGGAGGTCGTCGAGCGGGGTCGGCCTGGTTGGCCGCGGCAGGTAGGCGCTCGGCGGAGGGGCGCTCGGGACTCCGGCAGTTGGCCAGGGAAGCTAGGGCTCGGGTTAGGTCTTGGTTGGGGAAAAATGGTGGATGAAATGTGAAAGAAAGAGAGGGTTTATATAGGATTTGTCGTAGGGGTTACGGAAATGGAGAGTCGACGGTGGCTGGCGGTTTCGGGAGGGAAGGAGTCGGGCGGTTTGGTGCCGAAGGGTCGGCCATAGCCGAACGGCAGAGAAGAAAAGGAAAGTCCTTTTCCTTATCAATAAAGAAGGAAAGAGATAGTTTAAGTTTAATAAAAAAATTCTTTTTTTAAATGATTACTTTCTTAAACAATAGAATTAGAATTATTATAACTAATGGATTTTAAGAATAAAAATCAAATTTGGGTTTGATTTCCAAAATGGATCGAGATGAGTCCGGAACAGGTTCGGGACGGGTCAGGCCAAACTAAAAATTTAGGAATTTATTTTGAAATTAGAAATTTTCTATTTAGCTATTAATACTAATCTGGCATATTATTAATTTAGCAAACACAAAATTTTAATAATTAGAAGAAAAAAATAACAAAACCAAATTTACGGGTCTCATAACCTTCCCTCCTTAAGAAATTTCGTCCTCGAAATTTAAAGGATAAGGTTAGAAATTACCTCAGGTCTCAAACAAGTACGGGTACTGCTCTTGCATCTCATCTTTCCGTTCCCAGGTAGACTCGCCTGGGGAATCGTGCCTCCACATAACTCTGACTATGGGAGTCACCGAAGTCCTGGTCTTCTTCTCACCTCAGTCCAAAATCGCTACAGGCTTCTCTGGTACTGTGAGGCTTGGTCCAATCTCTAGCTCCGAATGGTCTAGAATATGACTCGAATCCGGGATGTAGCGTCTGAGCTGCGAAACGTGGAAGACGTTGTGCACGTCCTCAAAATTAGCTGGTAGAGCTAACCGATACGCTACTTCACCAATTCGGCTCAAAACTTCAAATGGTCCGATATATCTGGGACTCAGCTTCCCAGCTCTGCCAAATAGGATAGTTCCTCTGGTAGGAGAAATCTTCACAAAGACACTATCTCCTTCTTCAAACTGCAGTGGTCGACGACTGCTATCTGCCCAATGCTTCTGTCTGTCTTGGGCGATCCTGAGCTTGTCTCTAATTACCTTCACCTTCTCTGCTGCGTCAGTCACCATCTCTGGCCTCAGTAGTACTCTTTCTCCTACGGCGTCCCATGCAAGTGGAGTGCGGCAACGACGTCCATAAAGAGCTTCAAATGGGGTCATACCAATGCTAGCTTGGTAACTGTTGTTGTAAGAGAATTCTACTAAATGCAAGTGGTCCTCCCAAGACCCTCCAAATTCCAAGACGCAAGATCTCAGCATGTCCTCTAGCGTCTGGATGGTCCTCTCAGATTGTCCGTCAGTTTGGGGATGATAGGCTGTGCTGAACTTCAGTTTTGTTCCCAAGCTGTCATGCAAACTCTTCCACAAATGTGAGGTAAATCGAGTATCTCGGTCAGATACAATACTTATCGGTACTCCATGAATCCGGTAGATATGCCGCATGTAGAGTGCCGCCAACTTCTCGGTGGATAAACCAACCTTGAAGGTAATAAAGTGAGCTGACTTAGTCGGTCCACAATAACCCAAATAGCGTCCTTCCCTCCTTGGGATCGAGGCAGTCCTGACACAAAGTCTATTGTTATATGCTCCCACTTCCACTCCGGAATGTCCAGCGGCTGTAGAAGTCCTACGGGTCTCTGTCTGCTAGCCTTCACTTGTTGACAGATCAAGCATCTAGCCACAAATCTGGATACATCCTTCTTCATTCCATACCACCAAACGATGGTACGCATATCCCGATACATCTTATTAGCTCCAGGATGTATGGAATACTGTGACTGGTGCGCTTCTTGCATCAGTTTATTCCTCAATTCGCCAGATGGTACACACAGTCTCGTACCATTCTTCAATGCTCCATCACTGGCGATAGAGAAACCTTCAAGTGTTCCTTCCAGCACTTCATTTCTGAGTTTGCAAAACGTCTCGTCTTGGAATTGTGTCTCCTTGATTTTGTCCATCAGACTTGAACGCAATTGCAACTGCATCATGGTTGAGTCAGCTCTAGGTACATCAGCTTCTCGCCCCAGTTCCTTCATCTTCTCCTCAGGAAGTACAATCTAACAGACCAAGCTTCTCTATGTCGTCCAACAAGTGTCGCTCCTTGGTTAAAAACATCGCCACTGGGTATCGACTAAGTGCATCTGCAACCACATTAGCCTTACCCGGATGGTACTGCAGGTCGATGTCAAAATCTTTCATCAGTTCCAGCCACCTTCTTTGTCTCATGTTTAGTTCCTTCTGAGTAAAAACATATTTCAGACTTTTGTGGTCTGTATATATTTCTACTCTCTCTCCATATAGATAATGCTTCCATAGCTTTAATGCAAGGATGACTGCAGCAAGCTCCAGGTCATGTGTGGGATAGTTCTTCTCATGGTTCCGTAATTGTCTAGATGCGTAAGCAATCACTTTCCCATTTTGTTGAAGAACGCAACCCAGTCCTTTTTTAGATGCATCACTGTAGATTGAGAAACCACCGGTTCCTGCGGGTAGCGCAAGGATTGGTGCAGTGGTAAGCCTCTTCTTCAGCTCCTCAAATGCTGCCTGACAATCTTTCGTCCAGATGAACTCTTCATTCTTCCGAGTAAGCTTCGTCATTGGTTCAGCAGTCCTGGCAAAATCCTTCACAAACTTCCGGTAGTAGCCAGCCAAGCCCAAGAAACTTCTGATTTCAGCAACTGAGCTTGGGGTAGACCACTTCTCAACAGCAGCTATCTTCTTAGGGTCCACCGAAATTCCTTCTCCTGTGACAACATGGCCAAGAAAATCCACCTTGTCTGGAAAGAATTCACATTTGGATAACTTACCATATAACTTCTCTTTCTTCAAAGTTCCCAGAACTTTCCTGAGGTGCTCCTCATGCTCCTCTTCAGTCTTCGAATAGATCAAAATGTCATCGATGAAGACAACGACAAACTGATCTAGGTATTCATGGAAAACCTTATTCATAAGGTTCATGAACACAGCAGGAGCATTCGTCAGTCCAAACGGCATGACCAAGAATTCAAACTACCCATACTTGGTGTTTAAAGCCGTCTTGGGAATGTCCTCCTTCCTGACCTTGATCTGATGGTAGCCGAATCTGAGGTCAATCTTTGAGAACACCTTGGCTCCACTGAGTTGATCAAACAGGTCATCGATCTGGGACAGAGGGTACTTGTTCTTGATGGTGATATTGTTCAGCGCCCGGTAATCGATACACATCCTCACAGTTCTGTCCTTCTTGGGTACAAACAAGACAGGTGCTCCCCAGGGTGAAGCTCCGTCTCGGATAAATCCTAAAGCCTTCAGTTCATTGATCTGATCCTTTATCTCCTTGGCCTCCTTCGGGTTGACTCTGTAGCATCCCTTAGAAATAGGGGAAGAGCCAGGGACTAGGTCAATGGTGAACTCTATGTCTCGGTTTGGGGGTAATCCGGGAAGATTATCAGGGAAGACATCCATAAATTCTGCTATGATAGGATGGGGAGGTCCGGATTCTTCTGTGATAGAGGTGTAGGTAACACACTCCATATCCTCCGGAGTTCGAGAGATTTCAAACTCCGGCTCTCCAGGTGGGCTGAAGACTACACATCCTTTGTGACAGTCTATCAGCGCATGCTGCTTACTCAACCAGTCCATCCCTAGGACTACATCATAATTGGGTAAGGGCATCACAAGCAAAGGTGCTATGAATTGGTGGCCTGATATGGTGATAGGGCAATTACAGGTCTCAGTGATGGGTAGGGGTCCTCCACCGGTCATAACTCTACATATCTTCTTGCTAAAGCCCGTATCTATGTGGTGTGCAGAGATAAATTTTGTGGATATGAAACTACATGATGCTCCCGAATCAAATAAAGCTAAGGCAGGATAGGAATGCACATAAATGAAACCTGCGATGACATCAGCTGTAGGTTCCTGCTCTGGCTCTTGTTCCTCTGCTGCTAGGGCAAAAGCTCGCCCAGTCTTCTGTTGATGCTGCCCAAATTGTTGTTGCTGAGTGGGCAAAGGACCTTTCTGCTGAGTAGCTCCAGTCCGGTGGGCCGCCGAGGGACAGTCCTTCACTTGGTGGGTGGAAGACCCACAGATTAGGCAATGTCCTAGTCTCTTTCTGCAGATATTTGCTTGATGCCCCGGCCTTTTGTAATAGTCGCAGACAGGGATCTGCCTCTGAGGTGCCCTATCATTGTTCCTTGCCTGTTGGTTCTGCTGCTGGTGGTGGGAAGGCCGGTTGTTGTTGTTGTTGTTGTTGGGCCTCTTCTTATTACCCTGGAAGTTGTTAGTTCCAGGATAATCCCTCTTTGAGCGAGCGGGTTGGCTCTTCTCTATATCTTGAGCTCGCTCCAGGATCTTTTCATAGGTCTTAGCACCGCCTGAGATCACATGGGTGCGGATCTTCTCTCTCAGCCCATGTCTAAATCTTTCAGCACGATCTTCAAGGTCAGCCACCAGGTTCTTGGCAAAACGGCTGAGTTGGCCGAATTCTGCCGCATATTCTCCAACAGTCATATTTTCTTGCTTCAGGTTCTGAAATTGCCTCTCCATTTCCCGCAACTCAGATGTTGGAAAGAACTTCCTCTTGAACAACCTCTTGAAGGTGTCCCAGTCAATCTGCCTGTCCTGGAGTCGGGGTTCATTCCGATACCAGGTGCTTGCTACACTTTGCAGTTGGAGTCCCACTGCTTCAGCCTTGAGGTCTTCTGGAAGTCGAGCGACGCTTAGGAGACGCTCCATACTATCGAGCCATTCATCAGCATAGACGATTCCCTCGGTTCCCTTTAAGGGTCGAGGGTTCTGCTTCTTGAAACTCTCAATATCGCCCACCTTGGCAATATGATTCCCATTAATTTAAATAGCCTTAATATTACATAAATTAATCCTTAGATTTATGTTTACCTTGGCAGGCCTTAGTTCCTGTTGAGCTACTTCTCCTCTCTCCAATACAGCCATTGCCACGCTATGGGCATTCTCCATGCCTTCTCTCATAATCGCCGTCTGCTCGCGATGAGCTTCAGCTTGTGTTCTCTGGGCTTCTAGCACTCCTCTTAGCAGACCTATGAGGTCGGTGGGGTCCACAGGCACCGGTGGGGCAGCTGGAGTGGGCAAAACCACAGGGGCTGCATCTCCGTCTGGGAAGATGATGGATTCGCCGTTGTATTATGGGGACGGTCGGCCAGCTGCCGAGGTGTAGGATCCGGACTTGATTGGGGAGGTGGGGTATGATAGGGTGAAGATACCCCCATCGCCAGCAGGATTGGTATTGTCAGTGGCCATTCTCTGGAAGGTTTAGGATATAAGCATAAGCAAGGTAGCCTACCAGTCTATAATCAAACAAAAATATTTACTTATAATATATTTCGGTCCTATGTTGTGACAAATTAATGTTCTAGTGTTCTAAATGTCTCTAGATAGGTTTTTCCTAAGTTGTTGAATTGACCTGCATGGGCCACCACTAAAAACATGTCACGACCCGGTCCCAATTTCTTGGGTCGAATCGGATCATGTCCAGCCTGCACCGTTGTTGAGACGGCGGCAGTAAGCTGTATCTCCATATGCAGGTAATCAACAACTTAAACTAATTTGCCACAATCTTTAATATTCAATAAATTAAACTTAAACTTGTCTAGTATAAAGTACAATCATAAACCCTCAACTGAAATAACAAAACTATCAAACTGGAAAATATCATCTAAAAAGAAGCAACATCATCATCAGGTACGCCATCCTCAGGAAGCACAGCAGGGTATAGCTCAGGGTCATAGTAGCTACTAATCAGTAGCTCTGCATCCTCATAAGGACCTAAAAATATAGTCTCCAGTCAGGAGGGAGCAAAGTACAAATTCATGATATTTTAACAATTGAAATTAATAATAGAATTATGCACTTTTAAACAATTTAAAATAAATGATTTTCTAACAGTTAAAACAGTGTGATATGAATAGGTAATGAATATGACCGGATTGGGTTTGTTACAGTAATATCCTAGTGATATGGTATGGCTTATCCCCGTGTGATTGAGAGGTAAGTTAATACAATCAGTTATACTATTGGATATGGTCATATCCACTACACTACTCCCCCAGTCCCCAATAGTTACAGTAGTTATAGTCAATATTCCGTGTTGTATCGTGGTTTAAACTTGCATTAAAACAATTATTAGCTAATTGTAATCTACCACAAAAATGTACTTGTCTCAAATGATTTGACTGGACGGATCGATACGTCGGGATGGGAATTCAGGTTCTTCCTTGAAATCCTACATTCGGAAAACTTGTCTCAGAAAACCAAAGTCGCCAATGTTACTATACTAGTTGCAATCTCTAGTTGTGTCCTAGTCAATTTTAGTCTTTTGACTACGTTATCACAAACAACACAATTTATCTAGTGAGTTGCAATTAATTAAGAAAGTTAACTCTGTAACTAATTTTTTGGGAAAAACTTTGTGTTTACCAGTTTATTGACAAAACTTTGTATTTTCGTATTTATAAATATAAAACTAAAACTTTTCTTTAAGTGAGAAATACATGAATCATTATTTACAACTTAATTTCTAAGTGATAAAACATTTATTTTCTTTAATAAATAATTATTATCTTTTACTACGTTTTTACAACAAAATGATAACCAGAAACATAAAAGAAAGCAAAACAAAATTCTAAGCTATTACAATTTCTCACAATCAGAATAAATAAATGGGCTTATGTCCTTACAGACCAATTACATGAATTTAAATAAGAATAAAAGTTTGGTTAGTCCTGAAATTATCCTACAATAAAATAAAATAATAATTTAACTAAATTGAATTTATTTTATGCGTCTCAGATATTGGTCCAATCTTCAAAATAGCTAATGCCTCAACGTCCGGGCGAAATCGGTTTCGTTTGCAGTTAGCCAGGGCCCATTGACCAATACGGTCGTCGCCCAATAAATCCAAATATTTTTTTTTTATTTCAAAAATTATTTCTAAAATCATAAATAAATTTTATAGAAAATTCGGCAGCACTTCCTCTATTTTGATCAACCCAAAACTGGGAAAAGTGTGCCATAATCTCCATTTATAAATCCCAAACCAGGGAATAATAAAAATCCAATTTCACAAGTATTTCCGAAGCATATTCAGAAACCCAAAAACCACAGAAACTTATCACAGAACCAGTATCATAGTTTTCGGAAAAATCCGAAACTAAACAACCATCAAAAGTTCACAGAAGATGTTCCGAGAAAATCTCGAAAATCCCAAAAGTAGAACCACAGAAAAATCCCAGAACTAATAATTCTGAGAACCCGAATTTAAACGGAATACCCGAACACGGAAACAAATCTCGAAAATCCCGATATTCTGAAAATCTACCGCAAATGACCAGAATGGTTTTCCCGAGAAAACTCGGAAGTTTCGAAGTTCTGGAAATTGGAAACATCACCAAAAATCACAGAAAACATTTCAGAAAATCCGAAAATGTTACGTCTACCAAATACCGAATTCCCGTTGCGGAATCAGAACCAATTTCTCATCATAGACTAAAACCCAAGGGACAACTACTGAGATTAACAGAGGTTACCCAAACTTGACGGAATCTGAAGTGTAGCCTCAGACTCAGAACACGCAAATCTGCGAAACGAACTCGGGATCGGACAATGGTCACGCCCACACGGAACTGGCCACTCGGGACAGGATGCGCACAGCCAGAAAGGAATCGGGCTGCCGGGAACGACGACAGCGGCCTCGGAAACGACGGCGGGCGGCTGGGCTGGGGTGCCGGGGTCGGCCAAAGGGTACTCGGCCTTGGGGAGCGCTGAAGGACGTCGGGCGCGGGTCTCCGGTGAAGGAGGTCGCCGAGCGGGGTCGACCTGGTTGGCCGCGGCAGGTAGGCGCTCGGCGGAGGGGCGCTCGGGACTCCGGCAGTTAGCCAGGGAAGCTAGGGCTCGGGTTAGGTCTTGGTTGGGGAAAAATGGTGGATGAAATGTGAGAGAAAGAGAGGGTTTATATAGGATCTATCGTGGGGGTTACGGAAATGGAGAGTCGACGGTGGCTGGCGGTTTCAGGAGGGGAGGAGTCGGGCGGTTTGGTGCCGAAGGGTCGGCCATAGCCGAACGGCAGAGAAGAAAAGGAAAGTCCTTTTCCTTATCAATAAAGAAGGAAAGAGATAGTTTAAGTTTAATAAAGAAATTCTTTTTTTAATGATTACTTTCTTAAACAATAGAATTAGAATTATTATAACTAATGGATTTTAAGAATAAAAATCAAATTTGGGTTTGATTTCCAAAATGGATCGAGATGAGTCCGGAACAGGTTCGGGATGAGTCAGGCCAAACTAAAAATCCAGGAATTTATTTTGAAATTAGAAATTTTCTATTTAGCTATTAATACTAATCTGGCATATTATTAATTTAGCAAACACAAAATTTTAATAATTAGAAAAAAAATAACAAAACCAAATTTACGGGTCTCACACAATGCATCTTGAGATTCACCACTACGTGTTCTTCTACAAAGACATAACTACTTTGAACGAAGAGATCCACAACCAACTGATGCCAGGCCTGGGGCCTCTTAAAGCTAAGTCAGGGTCGTGTATAATGGGAATGCTATGAAGATGATGGACTTTGCTTATCAAGAAACCCCTTTTTATAGGCCAATAAATGCAGATGAACCTAATTGTCAGCATAATTAATCTTATTTAATAGGTTCGTTACAAGTGGATGACATGCCACAAACTTCTCAACTTCCCCCAAGAAAGAAGGTGACAATTAAGACTTGTTCAAATACAATCATTAAGGAAAATGCAAAGTCCCACCACCCCTCACACACACCCCCTGCTACATGGGCTCCACCCGTCACCACCACTTACTCTCATCCTCCAAGCGTAGCCTGACACGTGGCTTGGTTATAGGAAGGTTTTAAGCATGGTTGTAGGCATAGCAAAGCTCAGTTATTAAAGGCCCCGACATAGAGAACCTTCTCAAAGCCGCAGGCAGTTAGCTATTCATATCAGAACTGCAACCAGTTCAAACATTCTACATCATTCTTACACGGAGAATAACCATTCTTCGTCTGTTTGTGACGGAGAATGGAAATTCTCCGTTATACTAGCATGGAGAATGACCATTCTCTTGCATCCTAACCTGGGAATAACCATTCTCTGTATTCTATCACAGAGAATGCTATTCTCCGTGATTTTAACAATGGAGAATAGAAATTCTTCGTTATATTAACACGGAGAATAACCATTCTCCTGTATTCTAACACTGGGAATGACCATTCTCATGCTTTTAACACTGGAAATGGCCATTATCCGTGGTATTTACACGTAGAATGAAAATTCTCCGTCAATTTAACACGAAGAATGGTCATTCTCATGCTTTTAACACTGGGAATGACCATTCTCCATGTTATTTAACACGGAGAATGGCCATTCTCCGTGTTTTTAACACGGAGAATGGTCATTCGCATACGTTTTAACACTGGGAATGAGCAAAAATGATATATATATATATATATATATATATATATATATATATATATATATATATATTACAAAAGACGCAGACACAGAAGAATAAAAGACAAACATAAGATAATAGAAAGAAGTTCTTAGCCCATTTACATTGTATTTTTTATAATGTTTTCGTGTGATACATTCTCATTCCATCCTAACCTTTGTAATCTTCTTGTGAAACTCCATGTCGTTTCCTTTTGGTACTTCGAAAGGAGTATTCATCAAGTAGTTCATATAAAACACCGTGTACAAGAGGCAGTTGGGTGCTTTTTGTTGTGGGCATTGTGAATGAAAATTCGTCTCTGTGCTCCCATACTCCATCATCGCCTGGCAACTTTCCTCATCATCTCAACTTTCCACATGACGATAGGCTCCAAGACCTTCACGAATTTTGCATTATTCTTTCCCTTTTCGTACGTGTTTTGTGCCAAGGAGTTGTAGTGTGCCCACTCGTAGGAGCTCAAGTTGAATGTGAGCAGTGTATAGTGTTTGATGGTTTCATTAAAGAGTGAAATGAATAGCCACTCTATGTCGTCCTCTAAACCCATGACAAAGTTTTCTACATTTGTTTTGAAAGTGTCAAGGGCGCCGTCTTTTGGTTCTGCTTCATTGGCACGGTGAACGATGGACTGTTTCCCAAAAACAAAACACAATATCATGAGTTAGTTTTTTTACGTCATTTTTCATCGGTGTACACATGAATAGGGATTTTTCACTTTTGTTTCTTACCAATGTGTGGGGCATCAAGTATGCAGAACACTTATGTTGTACCTCCTGTGAACTTGACTGTACTTCGCTTCTTGCTTTATTTTGAATTTCTTTCATCTTGCTTATTAGTATGTGGAGTATTCCAGCCTCTATATCTTCATAGTTGAGTATGTCGAGTATATCTTGTATATCTTTTGCTGACAGGATGATTTCAACTTCATTTTTATCTTTCGACTTACTCATGCATATAATATCACTGCACATAAATTTAGTTTAGATTAAATTAATAGAAATTCTTATAAATAATTGTAAAAAAGGACTAGAAAGGAAAAGAAAAGAAAAGAGAGTCATCAGCCGTCCAACTATCATGGAGAATGGCCAATCTTCGGCCAACTGACACAGAGAATGGCTATTCTCCGGCCAACTGTTACGGAGAATGGCCATTCTCCGGCCAACTATCACAGAGAATGGCCATTCTCCGTTATGAATTGGACGGAGATTGGTCGAGTTCAGAATACAAACGTTGGACTCATCTTGCTTGGGAATACAATGTCCTTTTAAAGCTCATGCAGCTCTTCATCTGCATCATTTCAAAGTATGAGGTCCTCGTATTCCTTTAGTATATAACCATCCTTTATTAGTTCAGCCATTTTGGCATCTTGTTCGACTTTCAAATCTGCCTTCCTATTGTTTCTTCTGACCCTGGTTTTGGGTTGAGGTTTTGGCTTCGGATCGGCATTAATCTTCCACTTTTTATTAGCCTTTGTTTCTGTATTCTTTCCCAAGGGAGTAAAATCTTCATCGACTAATACGCTGATGGTTTTATCATCCTCTTTGGCACCCTCCTCTTCTTCTTTTGAATACTGTTGGGATCATCAAGTTCAGCAGCTTGTTGTTCAGCAGCTTGTTGAGTCTCTTCAAGATGCAATACTTTAGCCGTAGCTTCAAGATTAGCGATTTTTGTATCCTTTTCAATGACTTCTTTATTCAACAATTCAACTTTCCTTTGAAGCTCGCTTTTCTCATTAACTAGCCTTTTATTTGTTTTTCTGAGCTGCTCGATTATTTGTACTGATATAAAACAAACATCAATGAAATGTATGATATCAATCAAAAAAGAAGGAAAGAAAAGAGATCATTCTTCCTGTACTCTAACACGGAGAATGACCAGTCTCCGTGGTCATAACACGAAGAATGACCAGTCTCCGTGGTCATAACACGAAGAATGACCATTCTCCGTCATTATAACACGGAGACTGGTCTTGCTCCTGCACTCTAACACGAAGAATGGCCATTCTCCGTCATTATAACACGGAGAATGGCTATTCTCCGTCATTATAACACGGAGAATGACCATTCTCCTGCTTTCTTACAAGGAGAGTGACCATTCTCCGTCATTATAACACGAAGAATTTGTCACGTCCCAGAACCAAAATACTAGAGAGCGAGGGCGGACATAGCCAGCTACGTATAATGAAATAGAATCCATCTCACTATACGGTCACGGCTGTCTAGAAATATGAGGGTTTATCTACAAGCCAACAGTCTCTTAAGGTCAGAAATTATTCTAGTCTCAATCTCAACCAACTAATAATAATCACAAGATATCAGATCACCAAATATACAATTGTAAGGCGTCCCAAATATTACATATCCAGATGATCATGAAGCTAGTCGTACAAAATGTAAGGACTAGCAAGAGTTAAGTCATACATGATCAACCCCGAGTTGCCAATCATGTTCACAGCCCGTAGGCAGACAGAAAGTAAAGTGCATCGAGCTAACAAGTGCTCGTCGGCTAAATGTCTCAAAAGAATAATGTACAATTACAGTGGGAGAACAAAAGAAACCCACTCGTTGCCAGGATTCCCTCTAGTAGTCACCATCTGGCTGGAAAGCAGGTAGATCCTTTGCTGCTGCTCCGGTATCTGGCCATACAAAACCAGCTGGGTCAGACCCCAGAAAGAGCAAGTGCCACAAAGGAGGCCACAAAATAAGAACTAAAGCCAGCAATTAGCACAATAATATAATTACATAATAAGAGATAGTAATTTAAGAAAAAAAGCATGATAGGAGAATATAAAAGACAATCTTGTACAGAATCGATAAAAGACAAAACATATGGAAAGCATGACAGGATGATATACGATGAGATAACCATGGGACTATTCAGATAACCAGGTTACAACCCGTAAACCAAACAAGGACCGAGGTTGTAACCCTTCGTCTGAACAGAACTTGGTTTCTCCCATCATTTATCGGCAAGGTAAATATAAGAAATCTGGTCATGCAATTATTCATGATATAGAATTAAGATAAAGCACGAGTAAGCGTGTCATGTCAGAAATTGTACAGGATCAGGACGAGACAAGGCTGGACTAGACCCCATCCAATCAATCACGGCCAAGCAATAAATACGGCTTGCTACTTTAACTAACTAGGGTTATCACAGGCCTAGTTACTAGCAAGATGCAATGAGAATTCCAAGTCCGGTTACCTGTTTGTTACTACCTGAGTGGTCCCAGCAAGAAAAGGAAAAGATATCAGGATATAGCAGACACACTGTAGTAAGATACATGTGTCCTAAGGTACCATACTCGACGGCGGACTGGAAGTGCGCTCATCTCGACGGATAGCAACAATTCCCAAGTATATATATATAAGGCCGGGACCAAAGGGGCAACGGATAACTGGAAAATTCTCTATGAACTATTTGATTAATCTAGTCCTTAATCCTAGCCATATTCAGTATGAATCCCTGACCGTGGGAAACCAGAGATTCATGCCCTAGACATGATGCAAGACAAGACAGGTTCATTTGTACAAACACATTCACCCACGGTGTCCAGGCCATTTATTCTTGTCAAGTCGTGTTAGCCGTCGCAACAGCATTAAGATAAATCATGTCAGGGTACTTGTCAGGAGTGCGCCACGACGGGCCACTATCATGTCAGGTTGGTCATGTCAGGAGTGCACCACTACGGGTTACTATCGTGTTATGATAGTTCCTTGTCATACCATGCCATGTACAATAGTCATTCCAAACATATTAAGTAAAATCAAGTTTATGACAAAAGGCGTAAGGATATAAAATGGGCATAAAATATCTAATAAAATATTAATATACAGGGCTATAGAAGAGCCAAGCTTAAAGAAATAAGACCAAAACTCCAAGAGCCAATGAGTTAAGCAAGGGGTCAGGGGAGTAGCGTACGCACAAGGGCACGCACAGCGTACGCACGAAAGCACGCACGCAGGAGAGCTAAAGTACGCATGCAGGAGAGCTACGTACGAGAAAAGTCACGCACGCAGGAGAGCTGCGTACGAGAAAATTCACGCACGCAGGAGAGCTGCATACGCGAAAAGTCACGCACGCAGGAGAGCTGCATTCGCGAAAAGTCACGCACGCAAGAGAGTTGCGTACGCGAAAAGTCACGCACGCAAGAGAGCTGCGTACGCGAAAAGTCACGCACGCAGGAGAGCTGCGTACGCAAAAAGTCACGCACGCAGGAGAGCTGCGTACGAGAAAAGTTACGCACGCAGAAGAGCTGCGTACGCGAAAAGTCACGCATGCAGGAGAGCTGCGTACGAGAAAAGTCACGCACGCAGGAGAGCTGCGTGCGAGAAAAGTCACGCACGCAGGAGAGCTGCGTACGAGAAAAGTCACGCACGCAAGAGAGCTGCGTACGCGAAAAGTCACGCACGCAAGAGAGCTGCGTACGCACAAAAGCACGCACGCAGGGAGCTGCGTACGCATAAAAACATGTACGCAGGGGAAAGGGGTCTTCTTCTCCATGGCTGAGAAGAAGCTCCCATGGCTCCAAAACTTCAAGGCATCACAACTTGGCCATCCGAACTCCAAATCCGGATTTCCAAAGTTCCAACTGGGGTGGAATTGAACTCTCTTCCACATGGAAACATCAAAACCCATAAAAATCCAACCTAAATAGACCAAAACCATGCAAAACCAAAAATAGGGAAAACTTAGATCTAGAACAATGGAGACTCCAAATCGCAAAATACCAAGTTCTAATGTTGATTACCATGTCCTAATCTAGCAAATGGACCAATAAAAGAGGGTTCTCATATGGTGGCAAGGTGTACTTGCCTATGGATGTGGAGAGTTGTATGGAGGAAGAAGAAGAAGAAATTAATGGAGGAGGTAATGAAGAGAGAGAGTGTTAGGTGGGGATTATAAAGAGGGTGGGATGTGGTATGTTGAGGGTGGAGCATAGGCTAAGGTATTCCAATACATATTAAACCAAACCAACCCAATTAAAACCGAGCCATGACAAAATCCAAAATACGAGAAATACTGAAATTCCACAAGTTGAGAAAATAAAAAAAAATATGCTTAAATCCAGATACGAGTATAAATATGAAATACGGGAAATACGAAAAATGAGGGTGACAACTCTACCCACCTTAAAAGAATTTCGTCCTCGGAATTTAATCAAGGAGCTAGAGATTGCCACGACAAGCTACACTAAGCACAGGCAAGCTACACTAAGCAGTTCAATCATACAATCATACAATGCAAGCAAGGAAGGGAAAACGTAAGGCATAAGAAAGACATTATACCTCACGAGTCAAACAGGTAGGGATATCGTGATCGGATGTCATCCTCACACTCCCATGTTTGACTCTCCCAAGGAGCGATGAACTCAAGCAACATGAACTAAACTGATAGTCTTGCGCTTGAGGTCTCTCTCCTTGGTCAAACAGGGACACGGGCCTTTCCTCATACGAAAAGGTTGGTACCAATAACCGTTTTCGAATGATCTAGGACATGGCTCGGGTCTGAAATATACCGTTGTAATTAGGACACATGAAACATGACACGTGTCCCGCATAACAACGGCGGAAAGCAAGACAATAGGACACAGATACCTCTCTGCCGATTCTGGATCTGGGCCTGGGCCAGGGCGAACTGCTGAGGCCTCTGTTGCTGGAAAGCCTGGGCCTGAGACGGCAATGGACCCAGGAACGGAAGCTGCTGTGGTTGGTGAACTGGAACTGGTTCTGGTGCTGGTGCTGGTGCTGGTCCCATAACCGAGGGACTAGTTACTGTCGACGATGATCTGTTTCTGAACGGACAAGATTCTATCATGTGGTCCGGCGAACCACAAACCAAGCACAATCCCTGTGCCCTGCGGCACTCAGTAACAACATGCCCCGGCTTCCCGTAATGAGAACAACCCGTTGCGAAAGGCCGCTTCTGCTTCTGCTGCTGGGGATCGGTCGGGGCAGAATGCTGTAAGGAGGTAACCGAATCTGTTCTCGTGGCTCCAATGGTCAGGGCCCTAGCTGTCGGGGCCGGTGCTGAGGATTGGTTCATCTGGTTGTGAGACCGTTTTCGATCTCCGGTCCGGTCTGCTATCCTTCGGGAAGTGTACTCATGCCTCCTCGCTGCTCGCAAGACGGCATCAAAAGTTCTGTGCTCGAACTGCTCTACTGCCAGTATGATCTCCAAGTGGAGCCCCTGCTGAAATTGCTGTGCTCTGTCTGGCTCGGTTGCCACCAAGGTGGGAGCAAACCGACTCAACCTTAAAAACTCGGCCGCATATCCGTCGACCGTCCTGTTCATCTGCCTGAGATTACTAAACCTGGTCTGCAGGTCATATCTAGCCACTGCGTCGAAGTACTTGGTCTGAAACATATCACTGAATACCGCCCATATAACAGGCGTACCCAGACTCGCTGCTTGCATAGCCCACCAGTTGCGGGCTAGATCTAGTAACTGCAGGCGCACCACTGCCACCTTCTCTGCTTCAGGGGTCCTGGCTGCCTCAAAGATAACTTCAATATCCTGTAGCCAGGCATCTACAGCAATAGCATCCTCGCTGCCGTCGAAGAAGGGAGGGTTCAGGCGCTTGAAATTGTTGACTGCACTGTTCCCTCGAGGACCAATTCCGTTCATAGCATCTTGTACTGCTTGCTGTAAGGCATCACCTCGACGGTCCTGAGATGCAAATAACTCACGGATGAGCCCTATCAAGACCCCATCCTCTGACCCTGCTGGCTGAACTGGCTGGACTGGAGGCATTGGTTCTCCAGAAGGCATGGCTCGGGAGGCGGCTGCGGAGGACTGATCTTGATCTTCTTGCTGTTGCTGGTCTGCCGGCCGAACTTCTTCTGGCTGATCAACAGAAATGATGCCACTGAAGCAATGATGTCAGGAATATTAAGGAAGAACCAGGATAGAACAATAATGCAAGCATATTATCAAGTCAGGGATCCAAGGAGATAAGAAGATACGAGTGGAGATCAAAGGCGAGTACAGATTGAGACATCTATCCGGTAAACCCTCATATTTCTTGATTGACAAGACCTGCATGGGCCACCACTTAAACCATGTCACGCCCCAGAACCAAAATACTGGAGAGCGGGGGCGGACATAGCCAGCTACGTATAATGAAATGGAATCCATCTCACTATACGGTCACGGCTGTCTAGAAATATGAGGGTTTATCTACAAGCCAACAGTCTCTTAAGGTCAGAAATTATCCTATTGTCTCAATCTCAACCAACTAATAATAATCACAAGATATCAGATCACCAAATATATAATTGTAAGGCGTCCCAAACATTACATATCCAGATGATCATGAAGCTAGTCGTACAAAATGTAAGGACTAGCAAGAGTTAAGTCATACATGATCAACCCCGAGTTACCAATCATGTTCACAGCCCATAGGCAGACAAAAAGTAAAGTGCATCGAGCTAACAAGTGCTCGTCGACTAAATGTCTCAAAAGAATAATGTACAATTACAGTGGGAGAACAAAAGAAATCCACTCGTTGCCAGGATTCCTCTAGTGGTCACCATCTGGCTGGAAAGCAGGTAGATCCTTTGCTGCTGCTCCGGTATCTGGCCATACAAAACCAGCTGGGTCAGACCCCAGAAAGAGCAAGTGCCACAAAGGAGGCCACAAAATAAGAACTAAAGCCAGCAATTAGCACAATAATATAATTACATAATAAGAGATAGTAATTTAAGAAAAAAAGCATGATAGAAGAATATAAAAGACAATCTTGTACAGAATCGATAAAAGACAGAACATATGAAAAGCATGACAGGATGATATACGATGAGATAACCATGAGACTATTCAGATAACCAGGTTACAACCCGTAAACCAAACAAGGACCGAGGTTGTAACCCTTCGTCTGAACAGAACTTGGTTTCTCCCACCATTTATCGGCAAGATAAATATAAGAAATCTGGTCATGCAATTATTCATGATATAGAATTAAGATAAAGCACGAGTAAGCGTGTCATGTCAGAAATTGTACAGGATCAGGACGAGACAAGGCTGGACTAGACCCCATCCAATCAATCACGGCCAAGCAATAAATACGGTTTGCTACTTTAACTAACTAGGGTTATCACAGGCCTAGTTACTAGCAAGATGCAATGAGAATTCCAAGTCCGATTACCTGTTTGTTACTACCTGAGTGGTCCCAGCAAGAAAAGGAAAAGATAGCAGGATATAGCAGAAACACTGTAGTAAGATACATGTGTCCTAAGGTACCACACTCGATGGCGGGCTGGAAGTGCGCTCATCTCGACGGATAGCAACAATTCCCAAGTATATATATATATATAAGGCCGGGACCAAAGGGGCAACGGGTAACTGGGAAATTCTCCATGAACTATTTGATTAATCTAGTCCTTAATCCTAGCCATATTCAGTATGAATCCCTGACCGTGGAAAACCAGGGATTCATGCCCTAGACATGATGCAAGACAAGACAGGTTCATTTGTACAAACACATTCACCCACGGTGTCCAGGCCATTTATTCTTGTCATGTCGTGTTAGCCGTCGCAACAGCATTAAGATAAATCATGTCAGGGTACTTGTCAGGAGTGCGCCACGACGGGCCACTATCATGTCAGGTTGGTCATGTCAGGAGTGCACTACGGGTCACTATCGTGTTATGATAGTTCCTTGTCATACCATGCCATGTACAATAGTCATTCCAAACATATTAAGTAAAATCAAGTTCATGACAAAAGGCGTAAGGATATAAAATAGGCATAAAATATCTAATAAAATATCAATATACAGGACTATAGAAGAGCCAAGCTTAAAGAAATAAGACCAAAACTCCAAGAGCCAATGAGTTAAGCAAGGGGTCAGGGGAGCAGCGTACGCACAAGGGCACGCACAGGGTACGCACGAAACACGCACGCAGAAGAGCTAAAGTACGCACGCAGGAGAGCTGCGTACACACAAAAGTCACGCACGCAGGAGAGCGGCGTACGCAAAAAGTCACGCACGCAGGAGAGCTGCGTACGAGAAAAGTCACGCACGCAGGAGAGCTGCGTACGAGAAAAGTCACGCACGCAGGAGAGCTGCGTACGAGAAAAGTCACGCACGCAGGAGAGCTGCGTACGCGAAAAGTCACGCACGCAGGAGAGCTGCGTACGCGAAAAGTCACGCACGCAGGAGAGCTGCGTACGCGAAAAGTCACGCACGCAGGAGAGCTGCGTACGCGAAAAGTCACGCACGCAGGAGAGCTGCGTACGCGAAAAGTCACGCACGCAGGAGAGCTGCGTACGCGAAAAGTCACGCACGCAAGAGAGCTGCATACGCACAAAAGCACGCACGCAGGGAGCTGCGTACGCGTAAAAACACGTACGCAGGGGAAAGGGGTCTTCTTCTCCATGGCTGAGAAGAAGCTCCCATGGCTCCAAAACTTCAAGGCATCACAACTTGGCCATCCGAACTCCAAATCCGAATTTCCAAAGTTCTAACTGGGGTGGAATTGAACTCTCTTCCACATGGAAACATCAAAACCCATAAAAATCCAACCTAAATAGACCAAAACCATACAAAACCAAAAATAGGGAAAACTTAGATCTAGAACAATGGAGACTCCAAATCACAAAATACCAAGTTCTAATGTTGATCACCATGTCCTAATCTAGCAAATGGACCAATAAAAGAGGGTTCTCATGTGGTGGCAAGGTGCACTTACCTATGGGTGTGGAGAGTTGTGTGGAGGAAGAAGAAGAAGAAGAAATTAATAGAGGAGGTAATGAAGAGAAAGAGTGTTAGGTGGGGATTATAAAGAGGGTGGGATGTGGTGTGTTGAGGGTGGAGCATAGGCTAAGGTGTTCCAATACATATTAAACCAAACCAACCCAATTAAAACCAAGCCATAACAAAACTCAAAATACGAGAAATACCGAAATTCCACAAGTTGAGAAAATAAAAAAAATACATGCTAAAATCCAGATACGAATATAAATACGAAATACGGGAAATACGGAAAATGAGGGTGACAGAATTACAAATCAGAAATTTGAAAAAGAAAAAAATTTTACCTTGTGCCTGCAGCTCTTTAACCTCGTTGCTAAGTTTTGAATTATCAGCAATAATATCATATTTCTCTCTTCGCAAGGAGTTAAATTCTTGCACTTTGGGCTCTTTGTGCTTCTAGCTCTTTAAGTTGTTTATGGAGTTTCTCGTTCTTTGCAAGAGTATCAGATTTTTGTTTTCTCAACTCCTTCAATTCCTTAACCGAGCCCTCCATCACAGCGTTGACTGCACATTGTTGGGCTTCTTGTTCCTCTAGCTCTTTAAGCTTTTTATGGAGTTTCTCGTTTTCTGCAAGAATATCAGATTTTTGTTTTCTCAACTCCTCTAATTTCTGAACTGACCCCTCCATCGTGGTGTTCATTTCAGCTTGTTGGGGTCTCTCTTGTTCAACAGTCTCATCCCCACCTGTTTGGTGGTGTCCCTCTTCCTCTCGTGTACCTTCTTCTTGTATATGTAGCTCATCTTCTTTTGTCCTCTCTTTTCCAACAGATATAACCAAATCTTTGAATACCATTTTCGATTTCAATTTGCTATGATATTCGTTCTTGAGGAAGAGTGAGATTGCGTACCCATCCCATGTGAAAAAACTTGGGTCTTTAGGAATTGGGTCGAACTTCCTTTCCACAAGGGTACTATGTTCTGCAAACTAGTAGAGGAAATATAGTGTGCAACCTTCAATCTTGGGGTATGCATTAGAGTAATCTCCCCCAACAGTTTTACTTGTTGCCTTCTTGATGCTCTCCATGACATATGCCAATATTAACCTTGGCCAGTAGATACTTTTTATTACTTCTACACTGTCTACCAAGGCCAAAAATTTGTACGGTAAATTTGAACCGCCAGACCTAATGAAGAATGCTGTTTGGCACAAGTGGAATATTATTAGCTTGGCCAAATCATCTGGTTTAACTTGTTTATCTCCGTCACGAAGCCGTTTTAGCAATTCAAAGAACTTCTCCTTCACTTCCGTATTCGTGACTTCTCCTTGTTTGCTCTTGAAATTAGTCAGCAATCTTCTGAAGTGATCTCTACACAGGCTCAACGATTCCGGCGAAATGGCCTGCTATTGTTTTTCTATGATCAACTTTCTGTAATTAACATCATCCTCGCTTTCTTCCTTCAGCGGTAGACCGAAGATGACTGTCATATCGTCGACATTTGGCGCTATTTTAACAGTGGTGCTCAATTGAAAGTACCTGACGCCATCTTTGTCTTCCAAGTAAGTTCCTATCAAATTCTCAAGACCTTCCGATACCTTGGCTAATTCTTGAATGCTGACTCTGTTTTTGTAGAATACCTCGATGAAATTCCAGAAATCGGTATTCTTTAAAGAATCAATAACCGGCTCGGGTAAACGGCTACCATCTTTATTGACACCCTCCATAAGAGTTAGCATTGTTTTGAAAGAAGAACGGAAAACACTTGAATCCTTATTTCTGATAGATTTTTTCTACAAAAAATAAGACAAAACAAAAAATTAGTTTTCTGCCAACTGTTCTCCGTTATTATAACACGGAGAATGGCCATTCTCCGTGGTTCCAGCACGGAGAATGGTTATTCTCATGTTTTTTAACACTGGAATGGCCATTCTTTGTGATTTTTACACGGAGAATGGCCATTCTCCGTCATTATAATACGGAGAATGGCCATTCTCCATATTATTTAACACAGAGAATGACCATTCTCCTGCAAAAACACGGAGAATGATCATTCTCATATTTTTTTAACACTGGAAATGTCCATTCTTCGTGTTTTTTATACGAAGAATGGTCATTCTCATGTTTTTAACACTAGGAATGGCCATTCTCCGTGATACTTACACGAAGAATTACAATTCTCCGTGATTATAACACGGAGAATGGCCATTCTCATATTTTTAATACTAGGAATGACCATTCTCTGTGATATTCATTCTCCGTCAATTTAACACGGAGAATGGTCATTCTCATGCTTTTAACACTGGGAATGGGCATTCTCCGTGTTACTTAACACGGAGAATGGTCATTTTCATGCTTTTAACATTGGGAATGGGTATTCTCCGTGTTACTTAACATGAAGAATGACCATTCTCCGTGTTACTTAACACGGAGAATGGCCATTCTCTGTTATTATAACGCGGAGAATAACCATTCTCCTGCATTCTAACACGAAGAATGGTCATTCTCTATTTTAAAAAACACGGAGAATGACCATTCTCATGTTTTTAACACTGGGAATGTTCATTCTCCGTGATTTTTACACGGAGAATGGTCATTCTCATGTTTACTAACACTGGGAATGGCCATTCTCCGTGGTATTTATACGGAGAATAAATTTTTTTCGTCAATATAATACGGAGAATGTCAATTCTCCTACATTCTAACACGGAGAATGGCCATTCTCATGTTTTTAATACTGGAAATGCCCATTCTTCGTGGTACTTACACGGAGAATTGTAATTCTCCGTGATTATAACACAGAGAATGACCATTCTCATGTTTTTAAGACTGGAAATGCCCATTCTCTGTGGTACTTACACGGAGAATTGCAATTCTTCGTAGAATTACAATTCTCCGTGGCTATTCTCCGTGGTATTTACACGGAGAATAAAAATTCTCCGTCAATTTAACACGGAGAATGGTCATTCTCATGCTTTTAACACTGGGAATGGCCATTCTCCGTGTTTTTAACACGGAGAATGGTCATTAATCTCATGCTTTTAACACTGGGAATGGCCATTCTCCGTGTTAAAAACACGAAGAATAGCCATTCTTCGTCATTATAACACGGAGAATGACCATTCTCCTGCATTCAAACACGAAGAATGGTTATTCTTATGTTTACTAACACTGGGAATGACCATTCTTCGTGGTATTTACACGGAGAATGACTATTCTCCGTCAATTTAACAAGGAGAATGATAATTCTCCGTGATTTTAACACGGAGAATGGTCATTCTCATGTATTTTAACACTGAAAATGATCATTCTCCGTGTAAATATACATAATCATGAACATAACTTAAAGTTATACCTTCTTGTTGCACTATTTTTTGCTTAGCAGCCTTTGGCTTATGTGCAATTCTTTTAATTCTCCGTTTTCGTAATTTTTCGTCATTCCCTTTTGGATTTTCTTCAACTGTCTTCATTTTCTCCACAACTGGTATCTCTTCTCTCCAGTTGATGCTGATTCTGCTACCGATGATGCTGCTGCTGTCGATGATGATGCTGCCGGTGATGCCGACATGGTGTGAAGATTGTGAATGGAGAGTAAGGTTTGAAGATTTTGGAGGAGAAAACATAGATTCAAAACTGAGCGTCGTATGGAAGAAGAGAAAATATCGAAACGTTTATTTTGAAGAGCAGGATTCGGGTGTGTTTTCAATAAATCAGAAGGACAAAAAGGTCATTCAGAACCCCCTTTATATATTTTTTGCTAATTGTGGACACGCGATAAAATATTATTTTGCGGTGGGATTTTCATAAAACTTTTTCAATTTTTGGGCATTTCATAAATTTTTCATATATTTTTTTTTCATTATTTTTCATATATATATATATATATATATATATATATATATATATATATATATATATATATATATATATATATGTTATAAAAATTAACTAAAATTTAATTACACTCTATTATAGATATATGTGGATAAAAAGAGAGTATTCGGTTATGCGGAAGAAAATGAGAGAAAGTTTAAAGTTATAATCTTCCTTAATTTTTTGTAGATAAAAAAGAGGGTATTTGGTTATGCGAAAAAAAGAAGAAGAAAATTTAAATAATATTATTCCGTATATTATTATGTTTTTTAAAATAAAATGGTTTATGATATACATACGACATATACGACTTAATTATGAGTCGTTTTGAAGCTCATATATATATATATATATATATATATATATATATATATATATATATATATATATATATATATATATATATATATATATATATATATATTGGGTCTCCGATTCATGGGGTAAAAGTCGACCCGTTTAGGAGAGTGGTCCAGGTCGAGCCCAAGTATGGGGACTAGAAATCTAACATGATCTATTGGAAGAGTGGATTAAGTCGATCTTGATCTTTTAATGTTTTTGGGTCGACCCAGCTTGGGTTTGACCATGTTGACCCCGAGCTGATTTATGAGGCTTTTTTGGCTAGTAACTATAGAACAAATTTGTTGTCCTCAAAATTTGTATATAATATATGTTGTACCTTCTGTAAAACTAAAAATATGGATCTCTTACTTTAAAAGATGTCATTTTCTCCGATTTGACAAATATCAATGAATGATTCGAACCGGCGCCTTTTATAGTGGGTCTCATTGCTACCGCTAAGCCACGACCCACAGATTCGCTTGTTAATTTAAACAATAAAACTCACCTGATATGCTCCCTAATAACTGTAGCATTTGGAATCCGACAGATTCCGTCCAAACATATGGGAGAGACGAACAACTCAGCAAAGAGCAGACGGATGCATCCCTAGTTCCACATCTCTCTCTCCCCCTCTCTCTTTCTAAATTAGGGTTTTTCTTGGAGCCACGAATCCACTGAATTCGTCACCAGTAACGCTTCTGTCCCCCGATCTCTTCCATATCGATAATTCTCTCTCTCTCTCTTTTCCTTCCTTCGAAAATTGTTATAATTAGGGTTTACACGAGGAGATTTGATGTATTTTTTCGTGTCCTTGATGAATTTCTGTGGAAAGCACCAAATTCGACGTGAATTCCGGAGAAAGGAATGAGAACGACTAGGAATTTGCGTGGAAAGCGTTGATGGTCTTGGCGTGATTCCGGAGGGAGAAGTAGGAAGTACTTGCATTTTGAAGAATTTGTGCTGGAAGCGTTAGTCTTAATGTGATTCTCGAGAAATAATTAATAAATTGCTTGGAATTTCTGCTAACTTGAAGAATCCGTGTGGAAAGCGCCGATTTTGATGGGAATTCTGGAGAAGGGACTGAGAATTACTAGGAAAGTGTTGATGTGATTCTGGTGGAAGGAGTATTTTCGATGCGATTCTGGAGAAATATTAAGAATTACAATTTTTTTTTGTTTACCTGAAGAGTTCCTGCGGAAGGCCTTAATATCGATCCAAGGTTCAAATATCGGTTTTGGACCCTTTCTATGGGTATCGGTTTTTGCAGTTTTTTAGGTTTTGGTGGTTCTCAATGAGTTGATTTTGGCAGTTTCGGTATCGGCCTTAACAACGTGCTCCTGATTTGATTATGGGAAAGAAATAAGATACTAGAATTATAGCTGAGAATTTGTGGAGAAGGTGTGTACCTTGATCATGCTTCGAAGTATCAGTTTCAGTATCAAAACCCATCTTAAGAGTATTGATTTCGTTAGATTCGAAAGCTTGGGTGGTTTTTAACCGGTTAGACGGTTTCAGTGTCGGTCAATACTTAAAACCGTCATTATTGATGTAATTATGGGAAATAAGAATTACTAGAGTGTGCTTAGTTGAAGTATTTGTGCATAAGTGTTAATTGATGTAATTCTAAAGAATTACTAGGATTTTTTTCCGTATTTTTTCTTTTCCTTCTTTCTTTTGAGTTGACAGTGTTTGTTTTCTCCGATATAGAAGTACAATAGTAGCTCTCTCTTTTTCTACTTTTTTTCCATTATTAGTAAGCACTATGTGTTTAGAGAATGCTAAGATGGATGAGTGGCAATATATGAAAAGATATGATAAAAGATGAGTGTATTCGTGTGAAGTTGGAGGTGGCACCGATTGAGGGCAAGATGAGAGAAAATCGTGTCAAGTTGTCTGGACATGTGCATCAGACATGAATAGATGCTTCCAAATTGATGCTTCCTTAAGGGGGAGCAATAAAATAGTAGTTAAAGTAGCTGCTAGGATTAAAGGTAGGCTTTATGTCGAAGAGACAAACATACGACACAACATTGTAAGGACACATCGACCCGAACACGTTTGGTGTGTCCTAATGTCTTTTGGAGTTTCCGGGATGAGTCCAATATGTGTTCGACTTGACTCGGTCCACATATTTGGAGTGTGTGCTTACTAGGGTATGCCTAAATTGTCACGCCCCGCTCCCGTAGGAGCGATCGTCCTCGCTAAGGCGTGATGTCGCGTGAGCCTAGATTGCGCTCACGCATGGCGGGTTCCATAACGGCCGATTACAGGCTAAGCGACGAGGTCGTCGAACATAAGTCCCAAGCGGAAACATTGATACAGTAGCAGAAATTTGAAACAAAACACAAGTTATGTAAAATACTCTTTTATTGATATTGAAACAAAGATTACAATGTGGCGCAAGGCCAAGATTACAATCACTCAAGCTCACGCTTATCACATTACATGTCACTCTGCTCTCTCTCATCTCTCAATACAATTTGAGTATGCCAGCAGAAACTTTAGATAGGCGATGTCCATACATTATGTCCGGTATAAGTCCAGACTGCATGCGGCCGCGCGCCTCGAAACGTCAAGGAACTCCATACCTCGACGCATCCAAGCGAGCTCCGCGCCAACGAGCTTCTACCTGTTCCTGCACATGAAAACTGTGTAGGTGTCAGTACTCAACTGTACTGGTGGTGTGAGCTCCTCGTCCACCCATACAAAACCAACACGTTCATTTACTTTGTGCAACAAATTTTTTTTACGATTGTCTTTCTACTCTTGCCTTATGATCAGTTTTAGGACATAGACTTATATCTCTAGACCATCCCGTGCCTTAACAACGTCAACTTATCAAGTCGTGTTTGCCTTTTGGCCCATACTCAGAAACGCAATGACACAATAGTACCCAATTTTTATGTGACCGTGCTACAAGTCTATTGTGCCGTCAACGTGGTCGTATCATGAGACCTATTCGTGTGTCCATATTGAGGCCGTGCCTCTCAACTCAGTATGACTTAACTATATTGCCGCCTCGCGTCCCTTGCTGCTTTAATCACCAACTGACCAAATCAAGACTTGTGAATTTAGTGTCACCTAACCAACTTTGCCTTGCGGCAATTTCTGACTTAAACTCGCAACGACTCAAATCCAACTTGTGCAACTTTATGCCAACAACTTAAGACTCGACGCCACATCTCGTGCCGAAGCACGGTGTCTACGTTGCAGCCAAATCTTAGGCCCAAACATTGTCTTCTGATCGTGCACCTATTCAACTCGACTCAATCCAAAGACACCTGCGGATTGCCGTCCGTGTCGACCCATCTATATGAAAGGTCACTAGCAACACAAGCTATTCTGGACATATAGTTTTGTTAATCGGGGTCCTTTCAACGCAAGTAGCTAGTCCCGTTGCAAGTCCCCGCTTAACCTGTGCTATTATCCTTGCACGACTATACCCTGTTTCCTCCTAGGCCGAGTCGGTCCCGTGGTCCCGGGTTGCCGCTCGAGGAACCATCGTCCTTGTCGACAAGTTGTCCATGACCATGCAAGACTCGACTCGAACTGACGTCTCACACAGTCATTTTTTTTTCCAATGTTACCATCCTTTCAGGACCAAGTTCAAGACTTCTAACATTTGAGACCGCCTCGACGACCCATGGTCGCGAGCATTCTTTCTTGTTGTCCTATCATTTTACTCAACTCAGGAATGCCTATTTAATAGCCCTTTTTCCAAACTTCATTTGAATCAACCGTGGCTTGTGCAATAAAATACTAAGTCCGTGACATCGTGCCTTAAGCCAACTTATGTTCTATGTGACACTACCGTCCAACTCATACTTCATATGACTAGCTTTGAGACCGTAGGACTTCGTGGCTATACCCAGCCATAGAACTCGTGGGACCGTGATTGCTACTACTCCGATAGCCTAACATAACTTTGCCTAACTTAATCATGCAACAACTTGACGAACAAGGACTGCGTCAAGCCTTGCATCGTGAGAACGTGCCGTGCACGCATTCGACTTTGAACAACCAAGTTCTTTGTGTGCCTAGACTTATGTCACAAGCCGTGCGATACCACTTAACCCGTCGAACGAGCAAAGGCTATGCCAAGCCTTGGACGATGGGACCGTGCATGCTTTATCAAGCATATATGCGGGCGACGTCTATGACTTAGGCTAACTCACAACTTTGTGGCGAAGACCAACTTTTTCTTCTCCTAATCCATGGGACGAAGGACCGAGTGTCATTTTGAAAGCCATCGTGCAACGATTCTAAGCCGACCGTGGGACCTTGTTCCTTTTCTAACTCAATTGACCCGACTTGGGATTATTTCCTTAGCTATGTGGATTCGTCTCTTTTATTATCAAGCCTACTTGTGCATTTGAAAACTTTCATATTATTAGTGCGAAGGCCAATACGAGGCAAGTTCACCGAAGCCACCCACCTGAGCGAGGAGTCGCCTCGACCGAGCGGGCCTTCGAGTCGCCGTTGCATGACTAAGTCCGAACGCCGTTGGCGTTTCGATTCCTCCGATTGACTGAGCGGGATGGGGCACTACATCATACACCACTCAGAAAAAGTTTCGTCCCCGAAACTAACTGAGTACTTACTTATTGACTTATCACTTTACTCAACAGTCAAGAACTCTCGCACACACTACTCTTATGCGTTCCCTCAATCTGAGTCACGCTCGCACTACCATCAATCTTTCTTCGAAACACCATTTCAAAATCCTCGACATTTTTCCATTCTTGTAGTCTCACTTGATTCAACGTATCACTTAGTTTGATCGTGCACATATTCTAGGCGTCCCCAAAATATATGCATTTCAGCCAAGTCTCGTGATAGAGAATCCGTCATCACAACTCGAGTCGGATCGTGCAGATATTCAGGCATCCCTGATATACATGCATGTCAACCGAGCCTCGTGAGTTGTGCCTTCACAATTCCTATCGCTTCGCACTGGGACGTCTGGCTAACCGCTAGGCTCTCTCCAGGCTATAGTCAATCCGTCAGTATTGGAATCATAGTTTCCAAACAACAATATCAACACTGACCCCATCCTAAGGTCAAACCAAAGTTGATAGTACTGGGTTTTCTATCCAAGCTCGCATCACTCTGATTTCTAAACTTCGAGCATAGATTTTCTACACGCACTTGTAACACTTAGTTCGAGGGGTCCGAGTCGTTCAGCAAAGCCATCCTACGGTAAGTCAAGTTCAACCAATTCCTCGATATATCATTATCGTACGTCCAAACAAGCAATTCGCGTAGTCTATCTCTTTGAACCCATTCGATATAATCTACCTATCCAAGTCAAGTTCACCACGAGACGATTGTCGCTAAACAATAATTCTCATTTTATATTTCCTAAGTCGTTTATCACAATTCACGTAATCGATCATGAGGTCGTCTAGCTTGACAATATGTTGCGTCCCAATCTCACGTGAGTCTGATTATCCACGGTGGGCATGAAATCACCATGCAACGTTTCCGCGGGATAATCATCCTCATCGGGACGTAACTCTTATGTTGAGTCTAGACTAATTCATTCTCGATACGTAGATTGGATTTACTCAATCCTCAAGTTTACTCAATTGTCAATTATAAGTCCGAACAATCCTCGAATTCACCTTCGCATCAAACCGTAAGTCGAGACAATCCAAATTGCCACATCCTGATTTTCCGAGTTCGATCATTTCCGCGACATGAATCACCATGTCAGCGCTCATGCGGAACGATCACCCCAAATCTGACGTGACGCATGTGCGAGGCTGGTGTTGCGCTCGCACAAGACAAGAACGTCGACATTGTGGCTATCGTCGAAGAAATCAAGATACTTTCCTTTCATCCAAACATTCTTTTCAATCAAAATCCCTATGCATAGCATCCATCGAAATAATAACATTTTGCACGATCGTCATTCCTCGAATTAGAGTGCCCCCGAGTTATCGCATATCGATCTTTGATACGCCTCAATACCATCGATGATATGCATAACTTGACGATCTTCCTTTGCAACGAATTTCGAGTCGTGCAACTGATGCTATCATCCGAACTGGATACACCATATTTCCTCGATATTCAAGATCAAATTCGATCATTATCCCCCAAACTTGTTACATGTTCAATTCGTTCAAAATCCAATATCATGTATGTACATCGGTCTATCTTAAGTCATCGAGCAACATCTATCCCAATTCCTTATAGTCATTCTCAATATTCGAATCCTTCCCATGCACGCTATCATCCGATCGTGCTAACTTTTCGTATACGATTCATATCGATTTCCTCTATCAAGTCATCCGTTCGCTACACCTTAACTTTTCTTCGATTCAGTTTCACCTACTCAATCATTTTGCATTTCATACTTGCACAATCATAATCTCGTGTGTGTCATCTCTAGTTTGTTCGAACCATCTTATCAAATCTCAAGACTACAACAACTTAATCAACAATACTCAATCTAAGACTTTGCGTACGTGCGACGCTCGCTGATAGACTCATTGGCATTCCGTATCCTTAATCGATTGACATCCCTGAAGCTATAGCATACACCACTCAGGGATGAAGTCATTCAACAAATCCTCAAACTATCATTCGAATCAAAATCGACTTCTTCAAATTTTTCGTTCGAACCATTCCTCGAATTCCAAGCACGCTCATCTATATCGCACCGACGTTATCATCGTTCGATAGCACCCCTATCGATAATCATCTCACTTTACTCAATCGAGTTTAACTCATTCTTGCTCGACACATTTTCAATCCCACATACGACTTTTCTAAGGTCGGTACAACCTTTGGTGTATATGCCCAGTCCGACTTAGCCAATCGTGCTTACGCGAACCATCTTTTCGTTTATTGTCAAAAACTGTTCTCCTATATTTTGCAAATTACATAGACTTATTGTATGGACATCCCGTAGGACATTTGAGAGAGAGCGCACCAACGATATCAACTTGTGGAAGTAACAGAGTTAAAGAATTCAATCGATAATCCAAGGACGTAAAGCCGTGCTCTGATACCATTATGTCACGCTCAGCTCCCGTAGGAGCGATCGTCCTCGCTAAGGCGTGATGCCGCGTGAGCCTAGATTGCGCTCACGCAAGACGGGTTCCATAACGACTGATTACAGGCTAAGTGACGGGGTCGTCGCACAGAAGTTCCAAGCGAAAACATTGATACAGTAGTGGAAATTTGAAGTAAAACACAAGTCATGCAAAATACTCTTTTATTGATGTTGAAACAAAGATTACAATGTGGCGCAAGGCCAAGATTACAATCACTCAAGCTCACTCTTCTCACATTACATGTCACTCTGCTCTCTCTCATCTCTCAATACAATTTGAGTATGCTAGCGGAAGGTATAGATAGACGATGTCCATACATTATGTCCCATATAAGTCCAGACTGCATGCGGCCGCGCGCCTCGAAACGCTAAGGAACTCCATGCCTCGACGCATCCAAGCGAGCTCCGCGCCAACGAGCTTCTACCTGTTCTTGCACATGAAAATTGTGTGGATGTCAGTACTCAACTGTACTGGTGGTGTGAGCTCCTCGTCCACCCATACAAAACCAACACGTTCATTTACTTTGTGCAACAAAATTTCTTTACGATTGTCTTTTTACTCTTGCCTTAGGATCAGTTTTAGGACATAGACTCTCGGCCTATTTTGTGTCTCTAGACCATCCCGTGCCTTAACAACGTCAACTTATCAAGTCGTGTTTACCTTTCGGCCCATACTCAGAGACGCAACTATACGATAGTACCCAATTTTCATATGACCGTACTGCAAGTCTATTGTGCCGTCAACGTGGTCGTATCATGAGACCTATTCGTGTGTCCATATTGAGGCCGTGCCTCGCAACTCAGTATGACTTAACCATATTGCCGTCTCGCGGTCTTTGCTGCTTTAATCACCAACTGACCAAATCAAGACTTGTGAACTTAGTGTCACCTAACCAACTTTGCCTTGCTGCGATTCCTGACTTAAACTCGCAACGACTCAAATCCAACTTGTGCAACTCTATGCCAACAACTTAAGACTCGACGCCACATCTCGTGCCAAAGCACGGTGTCTACGTTGCAGCCAAATCTTAGGCCCAAACATTGTCTTCTGATCGTGCACCTATTCAACTCGACTCAATCCAAAGGCACACCTGCGGATTGCCGTCCGTGCCGACCCATCTATATGAAAGGTCACTAGCAACACAAGCTATCATGGACGTATAGTTTTGTTAATCGGGGTCCTTTCAACGCAAGTAGCTTGCCCCTTTGCAAATTTCCGCTTAACCTGTGCTATTATCCTTGCACGACTATACCCTGTTTCCTCCTAGGCCGAGTCGGTCCCGTGGCCCCGAGTTGCCGCTCGAGGAACCATCTCCCTTGTCGACAAGTTATCCATGACCATGCAAGACTCGACTCGAACTGACGTCTCACATAGTCATTCTTCTTCCAATATTACTATCCTTTCAGGACCAAGTTCAAGACTTCTAACATTTGAGATCGTCTCGACGATCCATGGTCGCGAGCATTCTTCCTTGTTGTTCTATAATTTTACTCAACTCAGGAGCGCCTATTTAATAACCCTTTTTCCAAACTCCATTTGAATCAACCGTGGCTTGTGCAATAAAACACTAAGTCCGTGACATCGTGCCTTAAGCCAACTTATGTTTTGTGTGACACTACCGTCCAACTCATACTCCATATGACTAGTTTTAAGACCGTAGAACTTCGTGGCTATATCCAGCGGTAGAACTCGTGGGACCGTGCTTGCTACTACTCCGATAGCCTAACATAACTTTGCCTAACTTAATCATGCAACAACTTGACGAGCAAGGACTACGTCAAACCTTGCATCGTGGGTACGTGCCGTGCACGCATTCGACTTTGAACAACCAAGTTTTTTGGGTGTCTAGACTTATGTCACAAGCCGTGCGATACCACTTAACCCGTCGGACGAGCAAAGGCTATGCCAAGCCTTGGACGATGGGACCGTGCATGCTTTATCAAGCATTTATGTGGGCGACGCCTATGACTTAGGTTAATTCACAACTTTGTGGCGAAGACCAACTTTTCCTTCTCCCAAGCCACGGGACGAAGGACCGAGTGTCATTTTGAAAGCCATCGTGCAACGATTCTAAGCCGACTGTGGGACCTTGTTCCTTTTCTAACTCAATTGATCCGACTTGGGATTATTCCCTTAGCTATGTGGATTCATCTCTTTTATTATCAAGCCTACTTGTGCATTTGAAAACTTTCATATTATTAGTGCGAAGGCCAATACGAGGCAAGTTCACCGAAGCCACCCACCTGAGCGAGAAGTCGCCTCAACCGAGCGGGCCTTCGAGTCGCCGTTGCATGGCGAAGTCCGAATGCCGTTGGCGTTTCGATTCCTCCGATTGACTGATCGGGACGGGGCACTACATAAATGAACATGGACACGACCAAAATTTCAAATACGAACACGACAAATATGACATTTTAGAAAATCTTGGGATATAGGTACAAAATGGATACAATTATATATACACATGAAAACGCATTTATGTACATGTTTTATATGTTAGATCCTAGTACTATTTGTGTTTAAGCATGTTTTGGGTAGTGTCTAGGTTCCAAAGAGTGATAAACACGATTTATGTTACTTCATATTTCTATGTTCATCACAATTACGAGCATGTCAACTATGTTTGGGCCTTTTTGGATCCTAGCCATACGGTGAGTCATATGTGACATGAGGGTCAAAGTAGTATCATGTCCAATATGTGTCAAATACGGATATGGTCCTCCTAAGGACTCTCCGTACAACAAAGATTGAAGTTCTAAAGAAGGATATTTTTTTGTTAGTGTTACGGGGTATATGGCCCTTAACAAAGCTGAATGGAAGAAAATAATTCAAACAACCAACCCAAAATTATTGGGATAAAGACTTGGTTGTGGTTGTTGACTTGTTGTAGTAAGTAACAGGTTGATAAGGAGAAACGTTCAAAATAAATTCAACTTTATTTCCTGTCTTGAATTTTTTTACGTTTTATATGAAACTGGTTTATCGGAAGATTTGTGGTGCTCTTATGAAATTTGTTTAGCGCCGCCCATCTTGTTCTCTCTTTATGGACATCTTTTGATTTATGAGAATGTGAGTTTTGGAGGTAGAATTATCTTGGTGCACCTAAGATGTGAAGAGGACATGGGTTTGTGATTTTGGGAGAGAATATTTTTATTATTGAAAATCATTTACTATTTCTATTTATAGCAAGAATTGTAAGATAAGTGAGGAAAAAGAAAAGAAGAAACAACGGCTATATTAGAATTGGACATTTGTCAGTTAATGAAACTTCCGAAGAGAGCCTACAAAGAGCCGAAAGGGTTGAGACCAGAGCATATAGTTGGTGCTATTCAACTTAATAGTGATACCAATAAGCGTCTTGGTGTCAGAACTCAGAAGCAGTGCTAGACCCAAAGGTAGAAGAACGCAGTAGATCACAATCCCACTTCTAGAGAGACATAACCCACATGTAGAGAGACATAATTAGTAATAGTAATAGCAACAAAAAAAAACAAAGAATATAGCACTACATGCAAATATCATAGTTAGAGGTAACAATAGCATATCACAATAGGCAAGTACTAGTGTAGAGACATTAATGGAGGCAGAGTTGATATCACCTCATGAGAAGAAATGCCGAGATAAACTGGAGAGAACAAAGATAGATGGAGTAGAGCATTACATTTGCAATTCCAAGATATAGACCTCGGATCTGCAAAGAGTGGCAAGAAGATGCCATCACTAGGCTAAAGAATCTAGTTCATTTACCGAGGATTTTGGAGACTACTGGGTTGTGGGTTATAGGTATTAGGTTATTGGGTTATGGGTTACGGCTATTGGGCTCTTTGGAGTATGGGTTTTAGGTATTAGGTTATTGAGTTATGGGTTATGGCTATTGGGTTATCGGTGGCTCTTTGGATTATGGGTTTTGGCTAGGGTTCAAGGTGGAGGTTAGGGTATGGGCCCTAATGGCTAGAAAATTTGGAGAGGTTTTGGATTAGGGTTTGGGGACGATAGCTAGGGTAAAGGGGGTTGGGATAGGGTATTGTGGAAGATGTGAGTAGGAATAGTGTTGGTGATGGGGTTAGGGTTTCGTAAAAAAAATGTCGTTTGGGATTAGGGTGTTGTGACTTGAGGAATAGGATTCATGTAAGGAGGTTTTGGTGGTACTGGGAGGTTGGGATTTTACATTGGTGGAAGGCAGAGAGATAGGTCCAAGATGAACCATGCTCTGGTACCCTAGTGAGGATGAGGTCAAATAGGATAGTTTATCACTTTATTGATGTGGTTTGAGTACATAACGGATGTGGGACTAAAGGAGGACAATGAACTAATCTAGCGACTCTTAACACAATTCTTTAGTTTTATTATTTCATACACAATTCTTTTAGCTTTATTATTTCATCTTACGACTTCGATTCAGAAGTGGAATCAGTAGACGGATATTATTTTTATGCGTGCATCCGTGAGAAGTTAGAGCTGGGCACCAATTGAAGATAAAATGGGAGAAAATCGACTTAGGTAGTCTGGACATGTAAAACGCAGACCGATATATGCTCTCGTAAGAGGAGCAATAATATGTTAGTTAATGGAGCCTTTAGGACTAGAGATAGGCCTAGACGATCATGGTTTAAAGTGTTAAAGAAGAATATGGATTTTGTTAGCGTTATAGAGGACATGACCCTTAACAAAGCCAAATGAAGATGATTCAAACAACCGGCCCAAAAAATATGGGAGAAAGGCTTTGTTGTTGTTGTAGTTTGTAGTTCTTTACACGTTTTGTCTTCTCTCTAAATTACTTTATTGCAGTTATTATAGCTTAATCTTCCTTCTTCAGGACTTAGATCCAGAAGAAGGAGTAGGATCGGGATAGTCTTATATGAGATGTTTTTTCCCTTTTCCTTTTTGGTTGTTTTACATGTTTTATTTTCAGTTACTGGTACTCCATCTTTGTTATTTACTAATTTTTATGAACTCTGGCAGACTTGCATCCTCTTGATATCTGTGAAAGAACAACTAGCCAGGAGCAGTTAAAGATCACTTCCTGGCGGTGAGCAATGGGAGAATTTCTTGACCTTGAGAGTCATGATGGGGTTAGAATGACCTGGAACGTCCTACCTGGTACAAAACAAGAAGCAACTGGTTGTGTCGTTCCTGTGTCCTCTATCTATACCCCACTTAAGCCCATCCCTAATGTCCCTGTTCTTCCCTATATGCCCCTTCGTTGTCGAATGTGCCGCTCAATTCTCAATCCCTTCTCCATTGTTGACTATGTTGCCAAGATTTGGATGTGCCCATTTTGTTATCAGCGCAACCACTTCCCTAACAACTATGCCTCCATCTCTGAGGACAACCTTCCTGCTGAGCTGTTTCCTCAATACACGACAATCGAGTACGAGTCCTCTCCCGACACTGGTCCTGCAGTGCCCCCGGTGTTCCTTTTTGTGGTTGATACCTGTATGATTGAGGAGGAGCTTGGGTTCTTAAAGTCCGCATTAGCCCAGGCCATCGAGCTGCTTCCTGACAAATCACTTGTCGGGTTCATCACCTTTGGGACCTATGTCCAGGTTCTTGGTTTGTCGAGTTCTGCTCTATATCTGGCATATTTGAAAGTTATTGCTTTTTCTCGAGAAATAGACAGACTTGTTTCTATGCAGGTTTATGAATTAGGGTTTGGGCAATTGCCAAAGTCACATGTTTTTAAGGGGTCAAAGGAAGTCACCAAGGAGCAAATTTTGGATCAGATGGGTTTCTTTGCTCAGAAGCCACGACCAGCTGTAGGAGTAATTGCTGGCACAAGGGATGGACTTTCATCGGAGAGCATTGCTAGGTTCCTTTTGCCTGCCTCCGAATGCGAGTTTGTCTTAAATTCAGTTAAGCTTCTAGTATATTTTCTTGTACTTCGGGAAGAACTCAAGAAACCTAATAGATTGAAGAAACTAATATATATACACTTTTTGGTAGAATAATGTTTTAAACTGATGAGGAGAACCAAATATTAGTATCACACGCCGATCCACACACCACTACCCCAAAATTTTCATTATTTAATTTAATGAAGGAGGTAAATATGTTGAATAGGTTATACATATAAAATTCTACTACCAATTAAATAATTATATGGGTTCCTTTTACTTGGCCATTATTTTCCATGCTGATAATTCATGTTTTTATGTTGAATTCTGTGATATTTAGGTTCTGGAGGAGCTTCAAAAAGACCCTTGGCCTGTCCCAGCAGACCAACGAGCATCGAGATGTACAAGCACATCATTAAGCATAGCGGCTAGTTTATTAGGGGTGTGTGTTCCTGGTTCAGGGGCAAGGATTATGGCCTTCATTGGTGGTCCATCAACAGAAGGAGCTGGTTCTGTAAGTCGGATGACGAACTAAGTATTGCATTACTGTCTTCTTCTGCTGTTTTCTTCTTGAATGTGGAGGTTGGCCTTTCTAAACTGAATGCCTACCTTTTTCTTCTTTTTCTTCTATTTTTTCACAGTTTTTTCTCTTTTGCTGTTTCATCATCATCGCCCAAGCCTTCTCCTATCAACATGGGGTTGGCTGTGAAGCATAAGAAAGCTCCATAAAAGAGCTGTCATAGGTTTAATGATCGTATGTCGACTTGACGTAAATCAACCCTCTATATTGGTGCCTTTCCTAGCCATGGTAGCTAGGAACATTGCCTTGTGCTGGTTCTCCGTTAGAGTTGCTAGTAAATATTGTTTGTGTCACTTTTCTTTTGTATTCATGTTTGGTCTATTATAAAAAGTTTGTATTGAGATCGAGAGCACCAACCAAAATTTTTGTGTAAAAATTATATGACCCTTGCATGTCTACTTTTGGTGGCCCCTGTTCCCTCTGTATAATTCAAACTTTAAAGTGATCTTTTGTTGTGCAAGGAAGAGGTCAGGTTTGGTAAATTGAGGTCCAGTTCTAGAAACTCTATTGATTAGATTTTTCAATGTCAGATGTAGCATTCTGCAGGGTTTCTTAAGTAACAACAGATGAATAACTGGATGGAGTTGTATAAACTTTCCAAGGATATGTTAATGTCAATTTTATTATTTTCTACAATTTGGCTGACCTTTTTTTTATCCCTCTTTCTGGTATAACCAATCCTTTGAACAACGAAAAGGCAGCAGAGGTTGACCGTTATGATGTTACGTCTCTGGTTTACCACCATCAAGGAAGACTATTGAGTAGTATCAGATAAAATGAGAAAAGCTTTTGTTGGTAAACTCGATTAGTAAGTCACCCCATGATCACACTTTATGTAAAAAGTTGAATGACAGGCAAGCCAGTATAGTTGTAGAAAATCAAGGTGATGATGGCAGATCAGCAATTGTTTACAGGAAAAATTGTGCAAGGGCCCTTATGTTCCATACTCAGTGGTAAAAATAGGGAACTGTTAGGTTAAATGAATTTGTTAATGAAGTTATGCTGTAAACTGGGTCTTTTCTTTATGTTTCTTTGATGCAAATTGGGTCACTTCACATCATTTGGGGTTTCACATAGGTTCTTTTGACAACATTTCCCTAGTGGCTATATTGGTTATGTTAATAACTGTAGCATTTGATTAGCATTAAGCTATCTGGTCAGGATTTATTAAGTATAAACATGAAATATCCTATTATATAAGTTGCATTACATTATTAGATAATATATACCCTTCAGTCATTGGAGTTGTTTACTGAATTAGCATTTGATGCTATCAAATGTATTGGAATTCCATTGCATTGAAAAGAGTTGCATTTGCAAATTAACAAAACTGAACATTCTAAACTAGATCAGCATAAAGTTTAGAGTTTGCTTTTTGCAATCATATGCTCAAATTCATGGATGCACATATTTTTCAAGTTCATCAAGTGCATAGAGCATGTTTTTGTTATATAGTCTAATTATTTGGTTTTTGGAACTCCTAAGTTGGTCATGTCCATCTACCAAATTACATTGTGGACCATCGTAATAGATGATCCACACGGTTCGCAATGATATACATTTTCATGCCTTAAAACGTTGGAAAATGAAAATAATTATTTTTGAACAATTTTAACCAGTCAAAGTTGATTCACGTAACCTAACTTGGTTATGTCCACCTACCAAATTACATCATGGATCATCCTAATAAATGATCCACATTGAACACGGTTCACATGATCTAGATTTTCATGCCTTACGTTGAGAAATGAACATAATTATATTTTGAAAACATTAACCCATCCAAGTTGATTCTTAGTTCTATTACTGAAAATATATTCATTTTGCAATCACTTAATGCAAGGGTGAGAAGTCAAGCACATGAACGTTAATCTATAGGGATATAAATCATATAATACTTACAGATCTTAGTGAGCAATGCTGACCAGCCATTTGATCGCTCACCATTTACTTTGCTTGGTGGGCATATAGAAGTTTGTTATGCCATCAGTACAAATCAGAGCCCGCCATCTTATATTTGCACTTGTGTAAAATGTACAGGTACATGCTACATATATATAAAATTGTAGATATGTTTCATTTACATTATGCAGAGTCAATTTTTTTCTTAAATTTCAAAATTAGGTGGCTACATCCCTGCATAGCTTAATTTGGGTGTACAAATCCGGTGATTGAGAGTTGACCTAGAGTTATGCCTCTTTTCCCTTATTTTCATAAGGAGGCTGCACTCAGTTACATCAATACTTTTTTATAGTGGCGAGTTCCTATTTTCCCACCTGGTCAACTCCTAGGTATTAGGTTGAGACTTGAGAGAAGGGTTTTTAAAGAGGGGTGAGAGATGGAGGTTTAGGTTGGAATTTTAGTTATTGCTAGAAGCCACACTGTGAACATTGCCTTCAAACTTTGTCATGAAAATCCTGTGTCAGGTTTAGGCTAGACTAGATGATGAAGTTTCAATTGCTTCATTTCAGTATTTCATACATCTGCATAATTTTCATGACCATTCATCTAACAGTGATGTGTATGATGACTTGATGAGAGAAATAAAAGAAGAGTTATGTTTGATCATGTTCCGTTCCTGATATAAGCACCCGATGGAGACATGAGATCTTCAAAAATAGAATCTTTAAACATTCTCGTAATTATTTAACAGCATTCTATGTTGCACGGACACGGATTCGACATGACACATTTTAGAATGGCGACACGGATTCGTCACCTATTTTTGTGTGTGTTAGTGTATTTTGGAGTGTCCATGCGTGTGTCCGACATGACACGACACGACACACATGGGCATAGTATGAATTTTGGAGTGTCCATGCTTCTTAGACGACATTATTGGTTCTGCTCTCAATCGTGCATGTCTTGATTTGAGCGTAGGAAATGATTGATATCAACATGCTCTCTTTCATCATGGTCAAAGAGGATTCAAATGGTGATTCCAAGATGTTTATTATTACCTATGGTTGAGCTTGGATATGTTAGCATCCACCGTCATATTCTCGGAGGATAATTGGTTTTTCTTGCAAAGTATTGCCTACACTATCTGTTGCAGCTGGAGGACCTTGTGTGAAGTAACCTGTGGTAATGAAGTATCAGTGGTTGATTGGTGATATGAAATTGGCTAAGGCCACTCATATACTTCTACATTATCTTTTGAGACTCCGTTACACTAATTTAAATGGGATAAGGGTGGTTCTCTTCCCTTGAGCCACATATACTAAAGATTCAAGATGAGATGCTAGGATGAGTCATACACCCGGCACTACCAGTTTTATGGGGTAGTTCTGTTTTTTTGTATTTCCTCTGTATGTTTGACCCTGCAGGGAGAATCACTTGATCCATAGGAACTGGCTTGACTAGTCACTGGATTGGACCTCTTACCCTATTTGGAATCGTTAAAGAAGAGGGGAAAAGGAAGAAGGGGCACTGTAGAAAGTTTATATACTTGGCAGTGCTCAAGTATTTAGAGCATTATTGGAGCGGCAGCCAGAGTTTGGCTTTATGCAACAATGAGTGATGATGCTTTCTACATTCTTTTTGATATCTAGCACAGAAATTTGATAGCTTACTTTATTTTCTTACAAGTGTTACCAGTGTTACAATGTACAATAGTTATATATATTCTTTAATTGCTTTGTTCAGCATATGCACATGGGTTTTTTATGCTCATCGTCTTTTATTGTTATATATTAGAGTAGGCATGTTTGTAACTCTTCCTTAGTTCAATTAAATATATGCATAAAATTGTAATGTTTATACTTCGAGTTTGTAAATAAAGTTGAATCTGCCTCAAATACTGCTAAGTTTATTCCCTTCTTTTTTCCTATGATGTGTCTTGTATGTTGTAGAATGGAAATAATGATATGATTGTTATTGATGAAAGACTACATATATATAGGAGAGGCTAGCCTCATCTCCTATTATTCTAAGCAATGTGGGACTAAAACCCATTAACTCATAACTCTAATATAACACTTAACACCCTCCCTCAAGCTGGAGCATAGATGTCAATCATGTCCAGCTTGTTACATAAAAATTGAACCCGAGGACTCAGAAGAGGCTTTGTGAAGATATCAACTATCTGGTCGCCGATCCTCACATGTTGAAACTTTATCACTCCCTTTTTATATTCATCACGAACAAAATGAATGTCAATTTCAATATGTTTCGTCTGTTCATGAAATACTTGGTTGGTGGCAATATGAATAGCAGACTGGTTATCACACCATAGATCTGCCACTTGAGACCCTGCGTCTTCACCCAGTTCTTGTAGGAGATGCTTCATATATAATATATTTGACGTGCCATGAGCAATAGCTCGATATTCTGCTTCTGAGCTTGAGCGTGCTATCACACTTTGTTTCTTGCTCTTCCATGATACTAGATTTCCACCAATAAATACTGAGTAGCCAGATGTAGACCGTCTATCTGTCAGGCTTGCTCCCCAGTCAACATCAGTAAAACACTCAATGCGAGTGTGTCCATTATTCTCCATTCAAATTTCTTTTCCTGGATTCTTTACTAGATAACACAGAATTCTGAGAACTGCCCGCCAGTGTAGAATTTTTGAAGAAGCCATAAATCTACTTGCAACACTCACTGCAAAAGAAATGTCCGGACGCGTCATAACCGCCAAGTAGTTGAGTTTTCCAACTACTCGACGATACTGATCTGGATTGGTCATCAGGACCCCTTCGTCTGGAAGTAACTTCGCCCCTGGATCCATAGGTGAGGTTGCTCCCTTTGCTTGCATCATGCCTACATCATTTAGTATGTCCAGCACATACTTTCTTTGAAACATTACAATGTTCCGCTTACCCCGTGTGACCTCAATGCCCAAAAAATAGTTCAAGGATCCCATATCCTTGGTTTGAAATTGTTCTCTTGAGGCTTGCAATACCCTGACTGTCATCTCCCGTGATTAAAATATCAACAACATAGACACCAAGGAGTATTCTTCCAGCAGATGTATGTCGATAGAAGATTGAATGGTCCTTCTTTGATTGACACATGCCAAATTGAGTAACAACATGTGTAAATCGACCAAACCATGCACGAGGTGATTGTTTTAGACCATAGAGGGTCTTCCTCAGATGACACACTTTACCCTCCCTTGCAACGAACCTGGAAGGTTGCATCACATATACCTCTTCATCAAGATCTCCGTGGAGAAAAACATTCTTTATATCTAGCTGAAGTAACGGCCAATCATATCGAATGGCCAAGGCCATGAGGACACGAACGGATATCATTTTGGCCACATGAGAGAATGTCTCGAAGTAATTCTCACCATAGGTTTGAGAGTATCCTTTGGCCACCAACGAGCCTTCAGTCGATCAAGAGTGTCATCCGGTTTGACCTTAATCGTGAACACCAATTTGCAGCCGACTGCCTGTTTACCAGTAGGTAAGTTGACTAAGTCCCAAGTATGATTCTCCTGGAGAGCTTTTATCTCGTTCATAGCAGCACGCCAATCGAGATGTCGGAGACCCTCCTCAGCGGTATTGGAGATCTGAATCCCATCAATAGTAGCCACCAGAGACTGAGTGTGACTGGTAAGTCCTTTGTAGTTGTCAACATACAAGGGATGATCACGATAGGCACGACGAGGACGTTCTGGAGGCGGAACCGCCGGAGTTGCTGGCGGAACTGGTGGAGCTGCTGGTGGAACAGATGGAGGCAACTCATTGGAGCCGGAGCTGCTGGTAGAACCAGAGGAGGAGGATTTTGTGGGCGATGTCGGCAATGGCTGAATCGGTGTATGTGGACCATCTGTCTGGGAGACTGGCTCGGTAAGGAAGGACACCCGTACGAAAAGCTGTTGTGTTTGAGGAGGAAATAACAAAAAATCCTCTTCTGGATAGACCAGAGGAGCCGGACCCGTTGATTGTGGAAATGGTAGAAATTCTGTTTCTATAAAAGTAACATCCCGAGTGAAAAAATATCGCTTTAAGACAGGGGAGAAACACCGATACCCTTTCTGATCTTTAGGATACCCAAGAAAAATATAGTGTATTGCCTTAGGATCTAATTTAGAAAGGTTGGTCGGGTATTCCGAATATAGCATAAGCAACCAAAGATGCGGAGAGGCAGAAGAAATGGTTCTCGTCCAGGAAAAGGCCTAGAAAAGGGAGAGCTACCATTGAAAACAGACGATGGCATGCGGTTAATAAGATAACAAGCAGTAAGAACCGCATCCGACCAAAATCGCTTGGGAGTACGTGCTTGAAACATAAGAGCACGTGTTGTTTTCAATAAATGGCGATTCTTGCGTTTGGCTACACCATTTTGTTGTGGTGTGTACGCACAAGAGGTTTGGTGGATGATGCCATTGAGGGCCAGATGTTTATCGAGATCACGAGATAAATACTCACGACCATTGTCACTCCGAAAAATTTTGATTGGAAGACCAAATTGTGTTTTTATTTCAGCATGAAAGTTGCACCAGATGTAAAATAATTCAGAACAATTTTTCATCAAATAAACAAAAGTGACACGTGAGTAATCATCGACAAAAGTAACGAAGTACTTAAAACCCATTACAGAATCAGTCGGACAGGGTCCCCATATATCATAATGCACCAACTCAAAAGGAGCGGAAGCAAATTTATTTGGACTCACCGGATAAGGAACCCGATGATGCTTAGCTAAACTACATGTGTAATGACCATTGTTCGTATTTCGTATCTCGGAATACGTGTACGTATTTAGACCCGTATTGCATGTTTCCTTGGTTGGTTCGGCCCAACTTGACTTGGCTCGGCTTGGTTTTGCATGGTTCGGTTTTTGCTAGATTTTGTGTGGACCAAACCACTCCCACCTACTACCACTTTCATTAAATATCCCACCTACCACCACCCTCTTCATTAAATATCCCACTAACATTTCTCTCTCTTCATTACTTCTTCTTCTCTACCATTACTTCTTCAACCACCAGGAAAGAAAGAGAGAGGGAGAGCTTAGGCAAGTGCATCTTGCTTCATGGAGGAAGTCTATTTTTATTGTTCCATTGTCTTCCTCATGTGTTTCTAACCCACTTTAGTACTTGGCATTTTTCATTTCCATGGTGAAATTTTTGTAGATCTAGCCTTGTGGTATTTTCGGTTTCCAGAATTTTGGATCTATCAAACTGGCATATTTTGCTAAGTTGATGATCCCATGTTGCAGAGAATTTCGTTTGGTCCAAATTTGACCTATGGGAATTTTGCTGAGCCGCATGGCCATTTACTTAGGAGCCGCATGGCTTATATAGAATTGTATTAATTAATCTCCTATACACTTGCAGTTGCTTGCAAGTGTTAATTGTAGCCGCATGGGAACATACTTGGCCACCTTGGCATTAAATGCATGCACGTGGGAGCTAAGCTTAGCATTAGTGCTTGGCCCCATTATCATGGCTTAGCATTTAATGCTTGCACCCATAGCCTTGCATGCATCAGCATACATGGAAAAACCGTTTTTTTTTGCCGCATGTAGGAGCATGTCCAGCCGCATGCCTTGGAATAATGCATCTAGCATTAATGCATTAGAAATGCATTAGCCATGCATCAGCATATGCCTTATATTTAAAGCATTAGAAAGTTGCATGTTGCACCATCAGCCGCATAAGCCTTAGGCCAGCCGCATAGCATTCTAGAGTGCATTAAAGAATGCATAGAATGAATTTAATGCATTTTTAGGCATTGTCCATGCATCAGCCGCATGGCACAACAAAAAAATTGCATTTAATGCAAATTTTGATGCATTAGCCGCATAGCTTGCATTTAATGCATTTGCATTAGGATGCTTGCATTTAATGCATTTGGAGCCGCATAGCCTTTAGGGAATGCATGAGTTGCATTCTTTAATGCATTATTAAGCATTAATTAATGCATTTGGAGCCGCATAGGCTTCTGAAGACTTAATGTTTTATGCATTTAAGTCCTTATCTTTATGACTTAATGCTTTATGCATTTAAGTCCTTATCCTTATTACTTAATGCTTTATGCATTTAAGGCCTTATACTTTATATTTTAATGCTTTTTAATGCATTTTGATGCACTATCCATACTTCAGCCGCATAGCCCCCCCAAGGAATGCATGTGATGCATTCTTTTCTAAATGAATTTTTAGGCATTAATTAAAACATGTCTTTTCCAAATGTATTCTTTAATGTTTAAATACAATCCTTTCCTAATAGCATTCTTAATGCATGGATAATGCCTCACTTCAATGCATTATTAATACGTTTCCTTAATGTATTTTATTGTTACATTCTTTAATGAACCAGCCGCATATGGCCAGGTGACTGCGGGCCGCATGAAAATTTTTCCGAGCCGCATGAGTCCCCCACAGCCCTTGCCCCTTCTAATATTTAATTATTAAATGTGTACTTGTGCTAAATTAATTGTTCCCTGACACGATGGTGACCCGTGGTGGTGCACTTTTGACATGACGTGATAGTGGCCCGACGTGGCGCACTCCTGACAGTGAACATGACATGACAAGATTGAATGGTCTGGACACCGTGGATGATTGTGTTTGTACAATTGAACCGATAATGTTTGCATCATGTCTAGGACAGGGATCCCTGAGTACCACGGTCAGGGGTACCTACTGTAAATGGCTAAGGCTAATTACTAGAATAATTCAGTAGTCATGAGAGATTTCTCCAGTTACAGGCGATCCCGTTATCCCGGCCACCATTGTGGGACTTGCAGCCTGCCGACGAGTAGGGCACAAGTCCAAACTCACTGAAATATGGAAAGAACGATGCATTGCTTAAATGAACCCAAGTCGCCTGGATAACCTGGATTAGCTGCAGGGCTTGTGGCTGGAGGAACATCTCATTGCATGTTGTGATAACCCTAGTTAGCTAATGTAGAAAGTCGTAGTCACTGATTGGCCGGGTGCGATTGTATGGTGTGGTTTCAGTGCTCGATTATTGCAAGTTTGATCGCATGATTGTCACTCTTAACAATAAAGATCAGAGGCGAAGTTCTGTTCAGGCGAAGGGTTACAACCCCGGTCCTTGTTTGGTTTAAGGGTTGTAACCTGGCTCCCGGAGCAATTCTAAGTCCTCTTCGTTTATTGTATTATTGCACCTCACGTCATGCTTGTAAAGTTTTACCTCATCAACAAGATTTGGAGACGGAGTTCTATTCAAGTGAAGGGTTACAACTCCGGTCCTTGTTTGGTTTAAGGGTTGTGACCCGGCTACTTGAATGGTTCCCTCGTGCTCCATTTTGATGGTTGTTATTCTTTTACTTCAAGTTCTTTTAACTGCTTTAATATCATTTTCTGATGTGCTGGTTTTAGTTCTTAAGTGAAGCCTCCTTTGTGGCACTTGCTCTTTTTGGGATCTGACCCAGCTGGTTTTGTGTGGCCAGATTTCGGAGCAGCTTCAGAGGATCTACCTACCTTCCAGCCCGATGGTGACCATCAGGCGTGACCAGGACAACGAGTGGGTTTATTTTTGCTCTCCCATTCTATTGTAAAAATTTCATTTTGAGGCGTTTAGCCGACGAGCACCTGTTAGCTCGTATTGCATACCTTATTATTGTCTGCCTACGGGCTGTAACATGATTGACAGATCCTAGGGTTGATCATGTATGAATAAACTCTTGCTAGTCCTCGCATTTTGTAACGACTAGCTTCATGATCAGCTGGATATGTAATGTTTGGGACGCCTTACTATTGTATATTTGGTGATCTTACATCTTGTAACTTTACTCGCTTGCTTGAGATTCAGACAATTAGGCTTGTTATTGACCATAGGAGACTGATGGATTGTAGTTAAACCCTCATGTATCTAGACAGCCGTGACCGTATAGTGGGGTGGATTCCATTTCATTATACGTAGCTGGCTATGTATGTCCCCGCTCTCCAGTAATTCTGGTTCTGGGGCGTTACATGGTTTAAGTGGTGGCCCATGCAGGTCTTGTAAATCAAGATATGTGAGGGTTTACCGAATAGATGTCTCAATCAGCATCGTCCTTGATCTCTGCCCAAATTTTCTAATCCCTGGGATTCTCGACCTAATCACATGCTTGTATCGTTGATCTGTCTGGGTCCTTCATTATTGTTCCCTATGTCATCTTCTTCAGTGGCATTGTTCCTGGACCTGCCGATCAGCAAGGCGAAGCGCTTCCCGTGGACCAGCAGCAACAAGAAGACCAGGCCCAGCATTCAGGAGCAGCCTCCCGGGCCATGCCTTCCGGAGATCCAGAACCCCCGGTGCAGTCAGCCCAGCCCGCGAGGCAGGATGATGGAGCCTTAGTTAGACTTATCAGGGAGTTGCTTGCATCTCAGGACCGTCGAGGAGATGCCTTGCATCAGGCCGTGGCAGATGCTCTGGGCAGAGGTGGACATCATGGGAACAGTGCAGCGAACAGTTTCAAGCGCATGAACCCTCCATTCTTCGATGACAGCGAAGACGCTATCGCTGCTGATGCGTGGCTTTAGGACACAGAGGTGATATTGGAGGCGGCGAAGACCCCGGAAGATGAGAAGGTGGCTGTAGTGCGCCTGCAGTTATTGGATCTAGCCCGCAGCTGGTGGGCGGCTCAGGCCGTTGGACTAGTGGCACCTATTGCCTGGGCAATATTCCGTGAGAGGTTCCGGACCAAGTACTTCGATGCGGTGGCTCGGTACGATCTTCAGACAAAGTTTACCAATTTGAAGCAGATGGGCAGGACGGTCGATGGGTATGCGGCCGAGTTTTCCAGGCTTAGTCGGTTTGCTCCCACCTTGGTGGCGACCGAGTTCGATAGAGCCCAACGATTTCAGCAGGGACTCCACCTAGAGATTTTGCTGGCGGTGGAGCAGTTTGAGCATCAGACTTTTGATGCGGTATTGAGGGCAGCTAGGAGGCATGAGTATACCTCCCAGAGGATTGTGGACAGGACCGGAGGTCGAAAGCGATATCACGGCCAGATGAATCAGTCATCAGCGCCAGCCCCGGCAGCTAGGGCTTTGACCATTGGAGCTCCGAGGAGGGCAGCATCAGTTACGTCGGTTCAACAATCAACCCCGACGCACCCTCAGCAGCAGAAGCAGAAGCAGTCTTCCTCCATGGGCTGCTCTTATTGTGGGAAGCCTGGGCATGTTGTTTCAGAGTGTCACAAGGCTCGAGGATTGTGTTTGCTTTGTGGAGCGCCAGACCACAAGGTAGGGTCCTGCCCGTTCAGGACTGACTCATCACCAGCCAGGACCAGTTCATCGGTGAGGGGACCAGCCCCAGTACCAGTCCAGCAGCAGTTTCCATCCCCGAGGCCATTGCCGACGCAGACCCAGGCTTTTCATCATAAAAGGCCTCAGCAGTTTGCCCAGGCGCAAGTCCAGAATAGGTAGCGAGGATTCCAGCAGAGAGGGCCGGCACCCAGAGGACATAGTCAAGTGTTGGCTTTGACCATGGGAGAAGGAGTGGCCCCAGGTGAGGTAGTGGCATGTACTATTCTCGTCAACACTTTTTTGGCTTCAGTGTTATTTGATTCTGGTGCATCGCATTCATTTATGTCTGCACGATTCGCGACACGGATAGGGCTGGAGCCCGAGTCGTTATCAGTAAGGCTCAATATACTTACTGGTAACGGTCTTGTGGGAGTAGATAGAGTATTTTCCTCATGTCGAATCGTGGTTAGCGGTAGAGAGTTTCCCGCTAGGCTGATAGAATTCCCAATGGCCGATTATGATGTGGTCTTAGGGATGGATTGGTTGAGAGACCAGTATGCTAGGATAGACTGCCATATTGGCAGAGTTGTTTTTAGCATTCCAGGCGAGCCGGAGTTTTCTTTCTCTCGAGGCGAAGTGGAACCTTCTCCTCCATTATTGCGGATGGCCGTAGCAGCAGTGCAGTTACCCCGGATAGTCGAGGAATTTCCAGATGTTTTCCCGGAAGAGCTTCCAGGGATGCCGCCAGAACGGGAGATCGAGTTTACTATTGACTTGATCCCCGGGACAGCACCACTGTCCGAGAGAGTCTACAGGATGGCGCCGTCAGAGTTGGAGGTATTATACAAGATGATTGAAGAACTCAGAACCAAGGGATTCATTCGTGCAAGTGGATCGCCTTGGGGAGCCCCGATGCTTCTTGTGAAAAAGAAGGATGGTACGTCCAGACTATGTGTTGACTATCATACCTTGAACTCAGTGACAATCAAGAACAGATATCCTCTCCCCAGGATAGATGACTTGTTTGATCAACTCAGGGGAGCGGCAGTATTCTCGAAGATTGATTTGCGGTCAGGGTACCACCAGATCAGAGTCAGAGAGCAGGACATCCCGAAGACAGCCTTCAGATCCAGATATGGACATTGGGAGTTCCTTGTTATGCCCTTTGGAGCAACCAATGCGCCAGCTGTATTCATGGACCTCATGAATCGTATTTTCATGCCTTATTTGGATCAGTTCGTGATCATGTTCATAGACGATATCCTGGTCTACAGCAAGAGTGAAGCAGAGCATGAGCAGCATCTCAGAGTTGTCCTCCAGATTCTCCGAGAGCACCAGTTGTATGCCAAGTTCAGTAAATGCGAGTTCTGGCTCGATCGCATTTCATACTTGGGTCATATCATCACCAAGGGTGGAGTGGAAGTGGATCCCCAGAAGATAGTGGCTATCGAAACCTGGCCAGTGCCCCGCACAGTTGCAGAAGTTTGCAGTTTTCTTGAATTAGCCGGCTATTACCGGAGATTTGTTTCGGACTTTGCTCGGATTTCAGCGCCATTGACGCAGCTAACCCGCAAGGATGTGCAGTTCGCTTGGACAGCAGAGTGTCAGGAATCTTTTGAGAAGCTGAAGCGAGGTTTGATGACGACACCCGTTCTCACACTTCCAGATGGGACCGGAGGATTTTCAGTATACTGTGACGCTTCAGGCAAGGGTTTAGGATGTGTTTTGATGCAGTATGGGAAGGTAATAGCTTATGCGTCACGTCAACTTCGTGATCATGAGAGGAATTACCCAACCTATGACTTGGAATTGGCAGCTGTAGTGTTCGCACTTAAGTTGTAGAGACACTACCTGTATGGAGACAGGGTGGAGATTTTCACCGACCACAAGAGCCTGAAGTATGTGTTCACTCAGAAGGACCTTAATATGCGTCAGAGAAGGTGGCTAGAGCTACTTGTAGATTATGATGTCAACCTGCAGTATCATCCTGGGAAGGCCAACGTTGTTGCAGATGCGTTGAGCAGGAGAGCCGGAGTTTATCTTCTGACAGCGCAACCAGAGTTGTTAGCAGATCTTCAGAAGATGGGTATAGAAGTTGTCCTTCCTACCAATGTGGCATTGATGGCCAGCATGCAAGTACAGTCCAGTATAGTTGAGAGGATCAAGATAGCTCAGTCCTCCGATTCTAAGCTTCAGCGGCTTAGAGCAGAATGTGAAGCAGGACGACGACCAGAATTATGCATTCACGAAGACGGTACACTTCGACATGGTAAGCGTCTTTGTGTACCCAGTGGAGATATCAGACAGGAGGTGATGGCGGAAGCTCACAGTTCTCAGTATTCGATTCATCCCGGTGGCACGAAGATGTACCGAGATATCCGTCAGCACTTTTGGTAGAATGGCATGAAGAGGGAGATAGCTCGGTTTGTCTCTCGGTGTTTGGTTTGCCAACAAGTCAAGGCTGAACACCAGAGGCCAGCTGGACTTCTTCAGCCCTTACCGATTCCAGAATGGAAGTGGGAACATATAACCATGGATTTCGTAACTGGATTACCTAGATCCTCCGCCGGTAGAGATGCTATTTGGGTTATAGTTGACAGGCTCACGAAGGTGGCTCACTTTCTCCCGTTCAGAGTGGGTCAGTCGACAGCTCAGCTAGCAGAGATGTATCTTCGGCAGATTGTCAGATTCCACGGTGTACCAGTCAGTATCACCTCGGACCGGGATTCAAGATTTACGTCACACTTTTGGCGTAGCTTGCAAGAGAGTTTGGGAACTCACCTCCAGTTCAGCTCAGCTTATCACCCGCAGACAGATGGTCAGTCGGAGCGCACGATCCAGACACTTGAGGATATGTTGAGATCTTGTACACTCGACTTCGGTGGTTCGTGGGAAGATCACCTGCACCTGGTGGAGTTCTCGTACAACAACAGTTTCCAAGCTAGTATCCAGATGGCACCGTTCGAGGCCCTGTATGGTAGGAAGTGCAGATCCCCACTAGCATGGGACGATGTGGGAGAGAGGCAGATGCTTGGTCCAGAGATGGTCGCTCAGACAGTTGAGGTGGTCAGGAGAGTCAGAGATCATCTTCGCGTTGCACAAGATCGTCAGCGCCATTAGGCCGATTCTCATCGGCGTCCCCTTGAATTTTCTGTCGGCAACCATGTATTCCTGAGGATCTCGCCTAACCGTGGCGTCATTCGTTTCGGCGTACGGGGAAAGCTTAGTCCTAGGTATATAGGGCCGTTCGATATTCTGGAGCGAGTAGGAGACGTGTCCTACCGTCTCGCTCTTCCACCGTCTCTGAGTGAGGTACATGACGTGTTCCACGTATCCCAACTAAGACGGTATATCCCGGACCCGAGCCACATCCTGGATCATTCGGAATTGGTTGTTGGTACCAACCTTTCGTATGAGGAGAGGCCCGTATCCATATTGGACCAAAGAGAGAAGATACTCAAGAACAAGACTATCAAGTTAGTTCGTGTTGCTTGGGGTCATCACTCTTTGGGAGAGTCAACGTGGGAGCGTGAGGATGATATCCGATCGCGATATCCCGACCTGTTTGACTCATGAGGTATAATATCTTTCCTATGCCTCATGTCTTCGATTCCTTGCTTGTACGAATAATTGCTTGATTGCTTGACTAGTATAGCTTGCCTGTGGGTAGTATAGCTTGTCCTTGCATCTCTAGCCACTTGATTAAAATTCCGAGGACGGAATTCTTCTAAGGTGGGTAGAGTTGTAATGACCATTGTTCGTATTTCGTATCTCGGAATACGTGTACGTATTTAGACCCGTATTGCATGTTTCCTTGGTTGGTTCGGCCCAACTTGACTTGGCTCGGCTTGGCTTTGCATGGTTCGGTTTTTGCTAGATTTTGTGTGGACCAAACCACTCCCACCTACTACCACTTTCATTAAATATCCTACCTACCACCACCCTCTTCATTAAATATCCCACTAACATTTCTCTCTCTTCATTACTTCTTCTTCTCCACCATTACTTCTTCAACCACCAGGAAAGAAAGAGAGAGGGAGAGCTTAGGCAAGTGCATCTTGCTTCATGGAGGAAGTCCATTTTTATTGTTCCATTGTCTTCCTCATGTGTTTCTAACCCACTTTAGTACTTGGCATTTTTCATTTCCATGGTAAAATTTTTGTAGATCTAGCCTTGTGGTATTTTCGGTTTCCAGAATTTTGGATCTATCAAACTGGCATATTTTGCTAAGTTGATGATCTCATGTTGCAGAGAATTTCGTTTGGTCCAAATTTGACCTATGGAAATTTTGCTGAGCCGTATGGCCATTTACTTAGGAGCCGCATGGCTTATATAGAATTGTATTAATTAATCTCCTATACACTTGCAGTTGCTTGCAAGTGTTAATTGTAGCCGCATGGGAACATACTTGGCCACCTTGGCATTAAATGCATGCACGTGGGAGCTAAGCTTAGCATTAATGCTTGGCCCCATTATCATGGCTTAGCATTTAATGCTTGCACCCATAGCCTTGCATGCATCAGCATACATGGGAAAACCGTTTTTTTTGCCGCATGTAGGAGCATGTCCAGCCGCATGCCTTGGAATAATGCATCTAGCATTAATGCATTAGAAATGCATTAGCCATGCATCAGCATATTCCTTACATTTAAAGCATTAGAAAGTTGCATGTTGCACCATCAGCCGCATAAGCCTTAGGCCAGCCGCATAGCATTCTAGAGTGCATTAAAGAATGCATAGAATGAATTTAATGCATTTTTAGGCATTGTCCATGCATCAGCCGCATGGCACAACAAAAAAATTGCATTTAATGCAAATTTTGATGCATTAGCCGCATAGCTTGCATTTAATGCATTTGCATTAGGATGCTTGCATTTAATGCATTTGGAGCCGCATAGCCTTTAGGGAATGCATGAGTTGCATTCTTTAATGCATTATTAAGCATTAATTAATGCATTTGGAGCCGCATAGGCTTCTGAAGACTTAATGTTTTATGCATTTAAGTCCTTATCTTTATGACTTAATGCTTTATGCATTCAAGTCCTTATCCTTATTACTTAATGCTTTATGCATTTAAGGCCTTATACTTTATATTTTAATGCTTTTTAATGCATTTTGATGCACTATCCATACTTCAGCCGCATAGCCCCCCCAAGGAATGCATGTGATGCATTCTTTTCCAAATGAATTTTTAGGCATTAATTAAAACATGTCTTTTCCAAATGCATTCTTTAATGTTTAAATACAATCCTTTCCTAATAGCATTCTTAATGCATGGATAATGCCTCACTTCAATGCATTATTAATACGTTTCCTTAATGTATTTTATTGTTACATTCTTTAATGAACCAGCCGCATATGGCCAGGTGACTGCGGGCCGCATGAAAATTTTTCCGAGCCGCATGAGTCCCCCACAGCCCTTGCCCTTTCTAATATTTAATTATTAAATGTGTACTTGTGCTAAATTAATTGTTCCCTGACACGATGGTGACCCGTGGTGGTGCACTTTTGACATGACGTGATAGTGGCCCGACGTGGCGCACTCCTGACAGTGAACATGACATGACAAGATTGAATGGTCTGGACACCGTGGATGATTGTGTTTGTACAATTGAATCGATAATGTTTGCATCATATCTAGGACAGGGATCCCTGAGTACCACGGTCAGGGGTACCTACTGTAAATGGCTAAGGCTAATAACTAGAATAATTCAGTAGTCGTGAGAGATTTCCCCAGTTACAGGCGATCCCGTTATCCCGGCCACCATTGTGGGACTTGCAGCCTGCCGACGAGTAGGGCACAAGTCCAAACTCACTGAAATATGGAAAGAACGATGCATTGCTTAAATGAACCCAAGTCGCCTGGATAACCTGGATTAGCTGTAGGGCTTGTGGCTGGAGGAATATCTCATTGCATGTTGTGATAACCCTAGTTAGCTAATGTAGAAAGCCGTAGTCACTGATTGGCCGGGTGCGATTGTATGGTGTGGTTTCAGTGCTCGATTATTGCAAGCTTGATCGCATGATTGTCACTCTTAACAATAAAGATCAGAGGCGAAGTTCTGTTCAGGCGAAGGGTTACAACCCCGGTCCTTGTTTGGTTTAAGGGTTGTAACCTGGCTCCCGGAGCAGTTCTAAGTCCTCTCTTCGTTTATTGTATTATTGCACCCCACGTCATGCTTGTAAAATTTTACCTCATCAACAAGATTTGGAGACGGAGTTCTATTCAAGTGAAGGGTTACAACCCCGGTCCTTGTTTGGTTTAAGGGTTGTGACCCGGCTACTTGAATGGTTCCCTCGTGCTCCATTTTGATGGTTGTTATTCTTTTACTTCAAGTTCTTTTAACTGCTTTAATATCATTTTCTGATGTGCTGGTTTTAGTTCTTAAGTGAAGCCTCCTTTGTGGCACTTGCTCTTTCTGGGATCTGACCCAACTGGTTTTGTGTGGCCAGATTTCGGAGCAGCTTCAGAGGATCTACCTACCTTCCAGCCCGATGGTGACCATCAGGCGTGACCAGGGCAACGAGTGGGTTTATTTTTGCTCTCCCACTCTATTGTAAAAATTTCATTTTGAGGCGTTTAGCCGACGAGCACCTGTTAGCTCGTATTGCATACCTTATTATTGTCTGCCTACGGGCTGTAACATGATTGACAGATTCTAGGGTTGATCATGTATGACTAAACTCTTGCTAGTCCTCACATTTTGTAACGACTAGCTTCATGATCAGCTGGATATGTAATGTTTGGGACGTCTTACTATTATATATTTGGTGATCTTATATCTTGTAACTTTACTCGCTTGCTTAAGATTGAGACAATTAGGCTTGTTATTGACCATAGGAGACTGATGGATTGTCGTTAAACCCTCATGTATCTAGACAGCCGTGACCGTATAGTGGGATGGATTCCATTTCATTATACGTAGCTGGCTATGTATGCCCCCGCTCTCCAGTAATTCTGGTTCTGGGGCGTTACAACATGGCTCACAATGAAAAGAAGAGGGAATATCTAAAGATGGGTACATTTTCTGGAGAGCTTGAGACGATGGATGGCCTAACCGACAATGTAATTCGACAAGATCGAGTTCCATGCCGGCACAGACAACAGAAGGAGTTGTGTCAAACAGGTACAAGCCTCCAGCCACATGCCCATTACCGATAGTCTCTCCAGTTTTCAGTTCCTGAAAAACACAACCATCAGGAAAAAATGTTACCGAGCAATATAGTTCACGAGTAATTTGACTATTAGAAATTAAACTGAACGGGTTCTCAGGAGTAAGCAGTACAGAATTGAGTGACAGTCCGGAAGAAAGATTGACACTTCCACGGCCTCGGACGGTCAGGAAACCGTCATTGGCAACAGTAATGCCAGAAGCACGACGTACAGGTACATAATCATGTATTATACCTGCGTCACCAGTCATGTGAGAGGATGCTCCAGAGTCAATTACCCACTGCTTGGATTTCACTATGCACGCGGTTGAGTATCCGGCTGTGGAACCAGACGTGGATGCTTCACCACGACGTTGAGCCTGGAAATCAAGGAACTCTGTATATGAGTCCGAAGTCATCTGAATAGAGCGGACACCATCATCAGGGGCATCAGTGGTGATATTAGCAGCATGTGATTTAGTGCATTGCCAATAGAAATGGCCAAGCTGACCACAGTTAAAGCATGTGCGCGGTCTTCCTCCATCACGACTGCCATGCTCCTTCCTCCATCACGACCAGCATTACGGCCACCCCATCGGCCGCCACGACTACCACGAAATCCTGTACGAGCGGCCTCGAGAGCAGAACGATCAGCAGGAGTATCATCCGGAGTGGTCTCAACGACTTTGGCAGTCCAAAGGACACGATAGTGTGCTTCCAACAGGGATGGTACATCAGATCCAACAATAATCTGAGAACGAGCAGAGTCCGCATCAGGACGGAGAGAGACGAGATAAGCCATGACATGAAGCTGCTCACGTTGAGCCCGTGCTTCATTAATATCCGACGTAAGAGGTAACACGCGGTCGATCTCATCCGCCATAGCCTTGAAGGCCCGGAAATGATCTTTATGAGATTTGTCTCCTTGATTTGCTCGGTACACACCAACGACCGAGTCATATATACGAGACAAATCGCGTTTACCATCAAACGCCGTCGCCAACATTTCCCATAACTCCTTCACAGAGTCCGTATTTTGAACCATGTCTTCCACCGATGGTTCCATGGAATTCATCAACTGTGTAAACAGTCGACTGTCATCTGTCTCCCATTGCTCAAAGATGGGATCATCGTCTGCTGGAGGGTTGTCAGTCAGATGTTTGGACAACCGTATTCCTCGAAGTGTCTTCTCGACCTTCTTTCTCCATGTCGAGTAGCCCTCTGGCCCTTCCAACCGTCGATCGACAAGTCGAATGGAGGAAATCGTCGTGCTAGTGCCTGCTAGTATGTTGCCGATACTAGTATATGTGGCACTGCTATTCGCCGTAGAGTCTCCTATTTGTCAGAGATTCGACTGTCGATGTGTTCTTTCCACTTGATAAACACAACAACTCTGCCAATGTGCTAAAAACGGAGCCAGAATCGGCATACGCGCATAGAAAGCAGAGAGTGTGGATCACAAGCCATGACAGAGAGATAACCCATGGTAACCTCTGATAGATCCTGGTGTGAAGATCAAGGAAAGAAACAAAGATTTATGCACAACAAACCATATGTGTGTTTTTGTTAAATTTTCAGCATTGATGGGCAGATGTTCCAACAATTGTTTTCCCTCTGAGAATCCCAACAATGATTTTTTTTTTTTTTTAGAAACTAGGGTTTGGAGGGAGTGGGTGGAGGCTGATGGAAGGAGAGGGTTAGGGTTAGGGATTGGAGGCATCGCGGAGGGGGGGGGGGGTCGGGGCTGACAGGGGGGCGCTGACAGGGGCGGGGGGGCGCTGACAAGGGGCGGGGGGGGGGGGGGGGGGGGTCTGACGGGGGGCGGGGTGACGCCTAGGTTTTTCTTTATGGTGTGGAGATTAGGATTTTGTGGAGAGAGGGAGAGTGGTGGGTGGCAGCTAGGGTTTTGGCTCTGATACCATGTAGAATGATAATAATGATATGATTATTATTGATGAAAGACTACATATATATAGGAGAGGCTAGTCTCCTCTCCTATTATTCTAAGCAATGTGGGACTAAAGCCCATTAACTCATAACTCTAATATAACACTTAACATATGTCAAAAGTTATTCTATCCATTTGGTTGCTATAGTTGTATATCTTAGCATTCTTCCCCTGTTTCCTTTATCTTGTAGTTTCTGAGAATAGTAGTGCCTATGTCATTGGCCGTCAACAGTATCATGTTGGTTAGCAATTTTTTATCATTATTTCTGTTAGATTTCCAAAGTTTTTTTTATTTGTTTTGGTTAACACACTTGCAGATTGTATCAAAGAACTTAAGCGAGCCTATTCGTTCTCACAAGGACTTAGATAAAGGCTCTGCTCCATTTTACAGTAAAGCTGTTAAGTTCTATGAAGGTCTTTCAAAGCAACTTGTACATCAAGGACATGTCCTGGATTTGTTTGCATGCGCACTGGACCAGGTAATTAAAGTATAAATATTGTAATTCACGACATGTTCAGCAACCTGAGAATACGTGTACTGCATGTGTCCTATTACCTTTACACCAAGTCTTACCCTAAACACTTGGGAAGGAACATACTCACTCAAAAGATCTTGGTATGGAGAACTTTTTCTGACTGGTTCCTTCTTTACCCAGTTTTTGTTTTTTTTTACTTTTCATCTTTGTGCTTAATTTTTCCTGTCTACATGTTAGGTTCTTTTAATTTTGTCACATCTATAAGTTGTAAAAATTATTGCAAAATAGTTTGTGTGAGACTGGTTGCTCATATTTCAACTATTTGCCCTTGAGCTGCTCAACCAAATTATCATTTGTTTTCTTGGTAGTTACCCTCACCAAGGTGTAATAATAGGTCAGCTCCTTGGATTTGCTTCCTCAAACCGAAAGAACCATTTATCTCCACTCAATGGTCAATTGGAAGCATATTGAAACTTGCAATGGTTGATTTATGCTCTTTATTTAATCTAGTCATCAGAATAGACCATCATCCCCTCTTTCTGTCTTATAGAGGAGTCTTATTACTTTCTTCATTCATTCCTTGTATTCATCTTCACCACATAGTTGAGTGCCTCAGTCATTCTTGCCTCCATCTCCACACTGAACTTGAGGGTCTCTTGATGGAGGACGAGTCAGACAGGTTTAAGTTCTGAGTCCAGTTGGGACTAATTTGAACATCGGGTTTATGTTAGACTTCTGGTTTATTTGCTATTTGGTTTATTTATGCTGGGACTTGGTTTGTTTTAGTTGAATTAGGATCGGTTGCAATCTTATTTATTAGGGTTCTGATTATGATTTATTTCGTGATGGCGAAAGTTTGTTTCTATATAAAGAGACTTATATATATTTTAATTAGTGAAGAGTTGAGATTTTAAGTTTGTCGTGAGATTGCCTATTCGTAAATTGAATCTTTCTTTTGTTTCATCTATTCTGCTTCCGTGTAGGAACCTTAACCCTTATACTTCAGCCACCAAACAACTCCGAATACTCTTCTTTCCTTTCCCAAATATTACCGATTGTAACCCCCCCCCCCCCCCCCCCCCCCCCCCCCCCCCCCTCTTCTCTCTCATTCACTGCTGTCCAGAATTGAAAAAATCATTGGATAAACCCTTCAAGCCCGATCACCCAGAACCCTGAAGCCGTAATCTTAATGCATTACATCCATACCTAGTCATCTTCATCCTCGTCCTCAAATTGAGGACCTATTGTCATATCGAGGTTGATTATGAGACCTTTGACTTGAAGGCGTAGTAGCAGCGGATCATCTTCCTTCGAGCGCACGCTTGTTCTTGGTTGAGGGGATTGATTCTTTAATCCCAAGTATAAACCCCTATGGATAAACTAACTGCTTTCTTTATATGGATATATATTCCTTCTTTACATCTTCATGCTGGGATTGCATTAGTTTATCCATCTAGGGTTCTGTTTAGGTCTCGTCATGGTTACATTGATTGACCTGCTATGGACTTGGTATCCAAGTAGTTGATACTCGTATCGAGCAGAATATTGATTTCTGGCCTGTTGATGAGGAGGATGTTAAGGATAAGTCCCTTTATATAAAAATGATAAGTTGATTTACCTTTTTTTTACTAGGCATGATATTTCCTTTGTTATGGGCTGGCCACTCAGTTCATGGAAAATCCTAAGGGATGTCGTTGGGAAGTAGCATTAAGAATATTGAGTTATGAGTTATGTGAAAGGGTCTTCTTGACAAGGATTTTGTATTGACACTACATTGAGGCTTACTCTGATGCAGATTATGTGGGATCAAAGGTTGATGGAAGATCCACTTCAGGTTATTTGACCTATGTTGGTGGTAATCTTGTTGTTTGGAGAAGTAGGAAATGCATTGTGTAATCAAGATCAAGTTCGCAAAGCAGAATAAGAGCTATAACTCATATTTTTATGATGTGATGTGGTTCAGTGGTTGAAGACCTTAATAAATCGTTGACTTTCATTACAATAAGCTAATGAGTATGCATTGTGATAACCTAGTTGCTTTTTTCATTACTAGCAATCCGCTTTTTCATGAAAGAACCAAATGCATTGACCACTTTGCCAAGAGGAAGTCACGATAGAAGAAGATCTGCACTCGATATACTTGCTCTGAAGATATATCACTAATTTGCTTCAAAGCCATTGGCCTCTGTTAGACGTGAGAGAAGTAGATTTGCACCCGGTATACTTGCTCTGAAGATATATCACTAATTTGCTTCAAAGCCATTGACCTCTGTTAGATGTGCTTTACGTAACAAGTTGAGCATGCATAACATATGCGCTCCAGCCAGTGTAGTCAAAGGCGCGCCTTGCTCCTAGGCACAGGGACAGCGCCTCAGTGTAGTCCAGGCGAGGCACATTTCGTAAGGTGCGCATTTTCCTGAGGCGCATGAAGGTTAAGGCACGCATGGGGACATTTTTTATTGTTTCTTTAATACTTTATTTTATATACTTTTTTTTTCTGTTTTTTATACTGTTTTGTATAATATTTTTTTAAACTGTTTTTTTATTTACTTTTTTACTGTCTTTGTATAATGTTTATTTTGTATACTGTTTGTTACTTTTTTTTATATTGTTCCTGCAAACAAAATTCTTACTATTTGTTTGTTTTATTTCTTACATTAGTAATTTAGTTTATATATATATATATATATATATATATATATATATATATATATATATATATATATATATTGGAAAAATGTACTTTGTATATATAAAATTTGAGGAATCTACAAGGAAGATCTTGGTGGAGACTTAAAATTTTCCATTACTTTTACATCAAATTCTATGTTGTGTATCATCCCAATAGTGGGAGTAGTCACCAGCTCAAAAATTCTATTGTTTCTTTCCTTCTATATATGTCAGACCGCGGCCGCCAACCGAATCCTTGTTGTATTGTACACTGGGAATCCCGATTCCTTTCGGCCATGATATCTGCTATCTCCTTCGTCCAGCTTCGAGAGCCATGAGTCTGTAAGCTGAGCTGAGAACACTGATATTGTCAAACGGATGATGAGAAGGAAATCTAAAGAAGATGTGCTCCATAGATTCCTGGTCTTGTTTGCATAGCTCACACAGTGGTGAAGGAATCTGCACACCAAACCTCACAAGGCGGTCTCGAGTAAGCAACTTCTCAAGACAGTTTGTACAAGCAAAATTGTATTTTGGAGGCCATCCTTTTGGTCCATACCACCTGTGCCAGCTCCATGGGAGGGTGAACCTCCCTAATAGACGCGTAGACGATCGATTGGGAAAAGATATGTTGTCCAGTGTCTGTCCACACCCATTGATCCCCATCCAGACTCCCGGTATCCACATGGACCGCTTCAATCTCCTGCCGAAACTGTCTCGTCGTAGGGTGAAGGTCCGCTCTCCGCACACCCTCCCGCAGAATAGCGCTCACCCGTGCCCTCCTTCCCACCGTTGGTAGCGCTTGCCAACCAACTAGATCCACCAAGCTCAGATGGTTGATTCAAGGATCCCACCAAAGATCAGTAGTTTCTCCATCTGTCATTACTCTAGAAATAAGCCCCTTCAAAGTGGTCCGATGGGATAGTAAGTTCTTCCAAGTAACGGAGTCGTTGCTATTGGCTCAGATCTCCCAAAAAGACTGGTCCTTCATGTACCTCCCCTTCATCCATATCGTCCACAAGGAATCATGTGCGAGAAATTGTCAAGCTTGTCTCAATCCCGCAGTCTCGCGCAGGGTCCAAAGGGACTGTAGGCCGACACCTCCCTCCTTCCGAGGTCTGCATAGAGTCGTCCAACCTATAGAGTGTAGACCTCTCCAGATAAAGTTGGCACAGAGTCTTTCAATTTTACTAATGGTCGCAGATAGCAACATGAGAGTCTGCAACCAGAATCGAACAATGGCATAGATGACGGATCGAACTAGCTCAATGCGCCATCCAAAGGATAAGCTCTGGGCATGCCACCCCTCCAGACGACGTTGTGCGTAGTCCACTAGGCTTTGGCATTAGGTCTCTTTGGCGTAGTTGATAGATAACGGGATTCCCAAATATTTGAGTGGTAAATCTCCTTTCTCAATACCAAGAAGTAAAGCCTTTTCCTCCTTCTGCAGACAGAGCTTGTTGAAATAGGCCATACTCTTATCCTTGTTCAGCTGCAGACCAGTCAGTGAGCCAAACCGCTCCACAATCCAGTTCAAAGCCGCAATCCCACGACGCGAAGGAACCAGAAAGACCAGCAAGTCATCTGCATAGACAAGATAAGATACCTGAGGATGCACCCGCTTGTACAGCGGGGTGATCTGGCCTCTATGGACCGCCACGTCCATGAGCGATGTAAAAAATTCCATGACCAAGGTGAAGAGGTATAGCGATAGCGGATCCCCTTGCCGAAGTCCTCTAGAATTGCTGAAGAAGCCATATGGCTGACCCCTGACAATGACAGAGAACGAGGGAGTGGAAGACCCGAATCCTATCCACCCAAGTACGATCAAATCTCATAGCAAGCATAATATGGCACACAAACTCCCTATTGACAGAGTCATATGCTTTCCGCAGATCAAACTTGACACACTTTATTCTCTCCAGGTTTGTTGAAATCTCGGATCAGCTCATGGGCAAAGCAGACTGTTATCACCAATAGACCGTCCCTTCACAAAAGCCGCTTGGTTACTAGACACCAGGCCCTGGATAATCTGCTCCATACGTATGCACATCAAGTGAGTGATAACTTTATATAGAAAGTTGCAGCAGGAGATAGGTCGAAAATTGCTAAGAGACGTTGCTCCTTCCTTCTTCGGAATAAGAGTTAGAAAAGTATGGTTTAGTTCCTTAAGCAGCTTGCCGTTGTCGAAAAAGTCTCGTACAATCTCTAGCACCTCCTCCTTCAGAGTATCCCAATAGACTTTATAGAACTAGCTCCTAAAACCATCCGGGCCAGGAGATTTATTCGGATCCGCATGACGTACAATAGCTTCAATCTCCTCCATAGTCACTGGTGCCAGAAGTACATTGTTGCCCAGTGGGGTAACCAGCCTCTTGCAAACAATCTTCGGAAAGTCAGATAGATAAGAAGTTTGATTGTAAAGCTCAGTATAGTATCTGACTGCTTTCTCCTGTAATGCGGTGGGGTTGACCACCTCTTTGTCATCAATCCCATATAGCTTAGAGATATGTTTACGATGTTGGCGGGCCCGGATGATATCATAGAAGAACTTGGAGCACTTGTTGCCATCCAGCAACCAGCTGCATTTGGCTCGTTGAGCCAGCTCGATCTCTTCCAGTGTGTGTAGTGCCCCGACCTCCCTACACAGGTCCTGCTCCGCCGCTGCAAGGTCGCTATTGAGAATGTCCTCCTGTAAAGCAATATGTGCCTCTCGAAGCTGGTCCTCCTTATCTGTGAGGGGTTTGTCGTGACCATTTCGTCCAGAATTTCAAATCCGCCTTCACCCGCTTCAGCCTATGAACCATGCGGAATTGAGGATTTTTCTCTACAGGAGAGCCCTAACCTAGCTGGAAAACCTCCACATATCCGGTCATACAGTTCCATTTGTTGTTGTACCTGAAAGGACGTGCCTTTTGGGAGACAATCGTCGATAGATGGATGCGAACTGGCGAATGATCACTCGTGCCGGCTGGAAGGCACTCAACAACCACGTTCGGGAACATTGTAAACAACTCCCGATTTCCCAAACCACGATCAAGTTGGCAAGCAACTCGTTTGTGGGTATCCTTATTATGCCAAGACCAGATGTGACCCGTTCTCTCCACCGCCTGCAAATCAGATCGCAGAAGGCAACTTTGAAAGTCTTGTAAGACTCCGTCTGGGACACGCCGACCTCCCACTTTTTCGTGACTGAAAAGTAGGACATTAAAGTCTCCCATCAATAGCAACAACACATGGAACTGACTCCCAGCTACAGCACTAATTTGGAAAATCTCCTCCCATAAAGCTTCCTGCAGCTGTCTGTCGTTGTTACCATACACCGCTCCCGAAATGAAAGGCATCTCCCCTTATTAGTGAAAGATACGACAATCAGTTGATTTGACAAATGAATTACCTGTTCATCCCAACTTTTGCTGTCCCAGCTCACCCAGATACACGCCACATCTCCGACCCCCAAGTTATGCACCTGTCACCACTGATGTTGGGTCCTACGTTGTAGCAGTCTAGGAGACTTAATTTTAGTCTCTAGTAACGCTACAATGGAGCAAGCTTCCCGCCTCAGCACCTCTCTGATCTCCTTCCATCTTCCTATCGCATACGCACCTCGGACATTCCAAGCTAAGATAGACATTTAATATCCAAGGGATGACCCCTCAACAACACCAGAGCCGCTATTAGGAAAAATAGCGTGCTTTATCATCTGACCTTCAGCCACTGTGCCTTCCGGAGAAGTCTCAAGAGGTGGGCTAAACCCACTGAGATCACCTCCATTTTCACAATGGTCCTTCCATCTGGGGTTAGCTACAGAAAGATCTGAGTGCCCATAGTCAGAATCCCCATCGCCACCTGCCCTCCATCCTCTCTAGGTATCACCGTCCGACGCTTCTTACTTGTGTTCTCCTTCGGCTGATGGGTACAGTCTTCTATCGCCTTCTTTCTGCCGCGTCCCTCCGGACGGCATAAAGACTTGTTTTGTCTGGATTGGAAAACAATAGTCTGTCCGAGAGTGAATCCACTCACGACAGCAGTAACGCCCTCTCCCAAAGTCTGGTCATCTCTCTCCATCTCCATTCCACTCCCGGTTCTTGCCTCGATGCCATGATGGTCTCCAGCATCAGTCATATCTCCATGAGTCTTTGTCACCCGGTCCGCCCATTAAGAGAAATGATTAGCTTGGACTGTATCGGTCCCTCCTGTACTGGGTTGGACCCCCTCCATCATAGAGGTGGTCGTCTCCTGCGGACAAGGTACTCCACTACCTGCACGAAGTCCTCTATTTCCAGGAGTATCATTCTCTCCCTGCCCTCCCATATCCCTGACATCCCCTACCGGACACCCTTTAGAGGGATGTCCAAAACATTTACAATAGCAGCACACTGGAGGCACAAACTCATACTGCACAGTCTGGCGAAAGACTCCATCGGAAGGCACCTCATACTCAACGAAAGGCGGCAAGTTGGCACTCGCATCTACTTCAACAAAGATCCGTGCATATCCCATACGGGTTCTGTACGTCGTAGCATCATCGGCCTTGATTGGCTTGCCTATGACACTGGCAATCTTCATTATCATGGAGATGCTCCAATGGTTAGCTGGTAAACCCGGTAGTCTGATCCAGATTGGAACTGTGAGGAGAACTTCACGCTTATACATCGACTCAGGCGTCCATGCCTTCATAATAATAAACCTGCTATCAAAGGTCCACGGTCCTTCCGGGAGGACCCTCTCCATGTCCTCCTGCAAGCAGAAACGCACGAGGTAGAAACCATTTTCTCGTGAGAAAAATTCCATACCGTCCCTCGGTCTCCGAACTCGCGCCACATACGCACGGATCTGTCCGTAGAACGGTCTCGAGCCAAGCACATATAGAATGACTGAGTTGCGCCAGTAGTCCGCGGTCTCAGCAAGATCTTCCTCCGTCAGGGTCGTCCGAAGTGTTTTGTCCACCATCTTCGGTTGAACATAAGACATCTATGCTGGCAAGCTATCCACCCCTCCATTCAACATATCTGCGTATGATTTCGGAACCCCGGTCTTACGCTGTTCTCCAACAACCTGCTTGTCCTTATCCACCGTCAACTATCGTTGTTGAGGCATTGATGGTATGGACACGTTGTGCGATATTTGGCGAGACCTCTCATCCGGCCTCCTAACCCCCCTCTGGGCCTGCATCGCTAATGTGTCTACATAATATGTGTCGATGGTCGTCACCCCTATGGTGGTCGCCTCCCGAAGTCCTACTTGGCCGACGAGCTTCGCCATTCCCTTTCAAGTTACGCCTTCTGGTCAACGTTGTCCATCCCGCCTCCTCCGAGTCATCCCGTCGATCGCCGTCGCTTACGGTGCCTTCGACCCCGGCCGGAGCCCGACCCAAGCCACCACCGTCCCTAGCCGACCCGCTTCCGGCCACGCCACCCATAGCCGACCCGACGCCGACCGCGCCGCTCCTGACCGCTGCTCGACCGCTCCCGGCCACGCTGGTCCTGGCCAGACCACTCCTTGCCGCGCCGCCTGCCCCCTCGCCGGCACCGCCCGCGCCGCCACCCCCCGCGTCGGTCCTGGCAGAAGTTTCCCTTTCGCGTCAGCCCTGGCCAAACCACCGGCGGCGCCGCCTCCGCCTAGGCTGCCACCGCTCACGCCTGGCCAAACCACCGGCGGCGCCACCTCCGCCTAGGCCGCCACCGCTTGCGCCGCCCTCGGCCGGCCCGCCCCCGGCCGCTCCGACCCTGGCCGGCCCACCGCGGGAGGCGCCAGGGTCCCAGGCGAAGGAAACCCTAGTTTTCACGATCGTATGTTCGCCCGCTCCCGTTAGCATTTTTATTAGTTCATATATATATATATTTTTTTGGAAAAAGGTGAATTTTATTCCAAAGAAAAGCCATAATCATACAACATACAACCAGGGTGGGACTCCCACTTATCGCTCAACAATTCTCCATAGCATTTACATCAAATTCGATGTTATGGAGAATGCCAATTGGGGGGGTGACCAGCCCCTCAAAGATCCGACGGTTTCGCTCCCGCCATACATGCCAAACCGATGCAGCCAGACGAACTCTGGCTGTACGGAACCAGTCCTGCCCCCTACCCCTGCTATCTCGAATCACCGATATGATGTCTCCAATACATTTTCCGGAGGAGCACACTCCCAAAACACGACTCTGCTCCGCCCAAATCTGTCATGCCATAGTGCACTCGAAGAAGATATGCTTTATAGATTCAGGCTCCAAATCGCAAAGCACACACTTGGGATCCGGAACCGGCACTCCAAACGAACTCAGGCGATCTCTAGTCAAAAGGCGGCCCAGTAGCAGTTTGTAAACACACAACTGTATTTTCCTGGCCAGACCTTTGAACCACACGAACTCGTAATCTGGACTCAGCGGAAATGCTCGTCGGATGAGGTTGTAGCAGCTACGGAATTGGAACTCCCCAGTCCCTGTAGAGGCTCCAGTCGGCTCCCAAATCCACCGATCCGTAGGCAGAGACGCGCGCCTTATGTGCGCCTCGGACGATATGGACCCTTTGCGCCTCGAGTGCGCCTTGCGCCTTTGACTACCTTGGCTCCAGCTTAAAGGGAAGTGTTAGATTCGGTAGTCTACTTTTGTTCCTCATCTAATAATATGAGGAAGCCTCTCCTTATCCTATATATATGTACTCATGCCACCTCAATAAAGTATCACAATATTTTCTCTCCACAAGTTTGAGAAAGAATAATATGTTAGAAAATTTCTGCTGTTTTTTCACAAGGATGAGTTGAAATTGACCAAAGATTTGGAATTACTTTCCATTTAGAAAATACCACAGAAGCGTCTATCACATAATTGATATGTTTATTCCTTGTGGATTTGTATTACCTGCTTGTGCAGGCTTAGGGGTTCAGATTTTGGTGTTATGTTTGTTGCAACTATGATTCTCAGGTAGGAGTTGCAGAACTGAAAGTTGCTGTTGAAAGAAGTGGTGGGATCATTGTTCTTGCAGAAAGTTTTGGCCATTCTGTTTTCAAGGATTCACTTAGGCGCATATTTCAGTCAAGCGAGTATGACCTTGGCTTATCATTCAAGTAAGTATTACTTGGCACTAGTTGTACTTTATCACTGCATTCTTAGAAAAGCCGAATTTCTCTTCGGATGCTTGGAACTTCTTGTTTTCAGTTGTTTTATGTGACTGTTAACTGGGATTGGAAAAAACATCCTCGAGCTATTTGATTTGCAAAATTTATTTGTATGAAGAACCTCAATCCAAGTTGTTTAAGCCTATCCTACTTCTAGCATATGCTTTAACTAATATTAAGCTAGCTTGAGATTGAAATATGAGCCGGATTTATATTGATACTCACCTTAAATTTAAACATGCCTGCAGTGGTGTATTTGAGGTTAATTGCTCGAAAGATGTCAAAGTTAGTGGCATACTTGGTCCCTGTGCTTCACTTGAGAAGGTATATTAAAGAAGTGTGCATCTTAAGTTATAGTATTGTAGTTGTCTCATTTGGTTATTTGTGCTTTGTACAGAAAGGTCCATTATGCTCTGAAACAGCTGTTGGTCAGGGAAATACTAGTGCCTGGAAAATGTGTGGTCTTGACAAGGAAACGTCTTTATGTATAATTTTTGACATAGCAAGGAAAGATGGTCCAGATGCGATTGGTCAACCAGCAAGCAATCAATTATACTTCCAATTTTTGACATAGTATGGACATTGATCTTGTGATTTATATTCCTGGGTCATTTTTATGATTCGGGAAGATGAAGATTATCTGATAGATTACAGGGACCATCGCTTGTTGTTTCATCTGCTTCAATAATACCGCTTATCCTTGCTGCAGTTATCAGCACAATGATGGACATATGAGATTACGTTCTACTACACTTTCCAGAAGATGGGTCACTGGACCAAGCAGCACCCAGGCAAGTTTATGTTTTTTTTAATATTCAATATGTTAATCACTTCTTTAATAGATTAGGTACTTGCATAATTCTCACAACTTTACTCCATTACTGGCATATCCTTGTCCATCTGGATTCTGTTCATTGTGTGCTGTAAATTTTCTTTAGGGGCTGAACGTTGTGCTTGCTTCTTTTATGCGATATTTTAGCAAATGGCCCCATTCAAAATATGAAAACTAACATATACCCCCACTATTTTAAAAACTAAGAGATACCCTCGTTTTGTAAGAAATATTCAAACTCTCGGTTAAAATAGTGGGGGTATATCAGTTTTTTAACTGATCCGTACAAAGAATGGGGGTATTTCTTAGTTTTTAAAAATAGTGGGGGTATATGCTAGTTTCTATATTTTGAATGGGGGCATTTGCTAAAATATCCCTTCTTTTATTAATCTGACATTTGTTAAATCTGTAAAAATTTCAAAACATGACTAGTTATATATATGATTAGTCTTTACTTCTAGATTGGTATTTATATTATACTTGCTTCTTGACATTAAAAACATATGAGGATTAATATGTGTTATACTTTCTTCTTGTTGAAACAAGGGCTGGCTTGTGCTATACTTCGACCTTCTTATTCTGTCTCCCATGAACCTATTCTCCACATAACTTAGTCACCCCTTGCATCTTCCCTCTAGTTCGCGACCCCTCTATATTATCCATGTTGGTTAGCCAAGCAAACATTATGTCTTCCGTCATCCTCTCCTCAGATGACCCTTATCTCCTACAGCCTGGGCTCATGCTCCCCACCCAACACCCCCACCCCCACCCCCCCCCCCCCCCCCCCCCCCCCAAAAAAAAAAAAAAAAAAAAAAAAAAAAAAAAACCCTTCCCACCCACCCACCTCTCACACTCCTTGTAAGCGTCGTCAACTGACAAGTTCTATAGGTATATCCAATCATGCATTTTCTACTGTCTTGGTCCTTTCTTCAAAAATTGTCAAATTGCCACGATGCAATGCTCACTGGTACAGCTTACTTCTTCAAGTTGCTACTATTCAGGAATTCCGTCATGAGCCTTCCTGGACACCTTGTGCTTTCCCCAGCTAGTCTAATCGTGGATCATCTGATGCACTGGAAATTGTTGGTTCAATCTGTTAGCTTCAAGGGAACAGGAATCCCCAAGGTTGTAAATAGCGTATATCATCCACATGGAGGTAGTGGGTGCCATAGAAGATACTGTGGGTAGTGGACAATACTACTAAATAAAGCATATAGGCTACTATTTATTTTAGATGTGATGAATATTATGAAGGAGGTAATAGTTCATTGCTGTTTCCATTTTCTTGATAAACTCCTAGGTGCAGCATCATGACAGGAAAAACGACAACAATTTAAGAAACTTAGGATTATTTATACCTATTATTATTTTCTTTATCAACACCGGATTGCTATGCATTTTGAGGAAATTCTACACTGTTGAAGTGTTCATTGGTTGATCTCTTTCCCTATTTGGTGCACATTGTTCTTTGTTTACTTTCTTCGTAGTTGTCTAGTGATGATTGGGATTTCAAATACTTACTGAAGAACTTCATGTGTTTTGTAGGATTTAATAGCTGGCTTTGATCAAGAAGCCGCTGCTGCAGTGATGGCACGCCTTGTTTCTTTTAAAATGGAAAGCGAGGTAAACACTGTGACCTGTTGTTTGTTAAGTAGCCTTTTGATATTACGTGATTCAGAGAATGTCTTCCTGTTCAACATTATCTGAAGTGGTATGGTCTGATATGTAGTAACGTGAAGTGTGTACTGTGTTTTAGTAAAATGTAAGATTTGGATGCAGGGAATTGAGATGATAGAAATTTATGGAAGCAAAAGTGCCTATCCAGTATTTGTGGGAATTCGATACTTATTTTTCTGTAGTTGTTTCAAGTACATTGGTTTACACATTGTTAAATCATGAGACTACTTAATCAGACACAAGGTGACTGTTGTAGGAGCAATATTCTTGAGTCAGCCTCCTGTACTGCATTGAGTCTGGTATTTTTCAAGTGGAGAGACGAATAACACATTATGTCTGTTTGTCCTGATCCCATCATTGCACTGCAAATGGAAATCCTGCTGATTCATGGGTAGTTGAAAAGTGTTCTGGTGGGTACCTCCAGGAGTGAATAATCCCTTTTTTTGTATTTGTTAGGAAAATGTTCAGCAACCTTCATATAGACAAGATACTACATCAAATGCCATGTTGTCTCCTGAAGGATGTATGATAGAACAACTGCCATATGATGATACATGTGATCCATCAAAGAGCAAATTCAATTATGCTAGCTTGTGAACAGAACAATGATGTTTGATGGTTTAGTGACTTGCTAGTTATGAGGTAGCGTAGATAAGTATGGAATCTTTGATTGTGCATGTAGATGGCACATTATAATCAGTGTTACTACACCTAAGTACATATGTCCATTGGATGTCTCATGTCTGATGTTCGAATAAATTGCTGTAAGAATGGATTCTACTGCCAGTTAGCTAGAGAGAATGAAGAATTTTTTTATCTAAGGGCATGCCTACGAAAAGCTTATTCCGTAAAAGTGAAGGGCTAAGTAAATATTTTTGTTGGGGTGTTTGATGTTCGGAATGATTTTATGACCATTCGAGGATGTCTATGATATACAGCTAAGAAAAATGGATAACTAGTTCTTTTTCCTGATTTTAGTGAGAGTGGAGTAATAGATAAATGCTCATTCACTATGGATAAAATTGGATAAAGTTATGGAAGGAAGAAGATAGAAAAAGGAGTAAAGCATTTGGAGAGAAGGTTCATAGACAAATTGTATTAATCAAAAGTGCTCTTCGACATGTCTTTCTGCTTTGCATAGGTTTTACAGAAGAAATGTTAAATAACCGTAATCCAGTTTACAAACAATTGATAGTGAAGAGGAAGAAATATCCAGTCTGTACAGGAACCCTGTTTTCTTCGGCAGGTGCATCCTTCCTTGAAATGTTGCTCATAAGCATAATCACAAATTCGTAAATAGTTTGGCAAGGTTGAGAAGTTTGTAATTTGGCAAATTTTTGGGGAATTTGGCAAAAGTTTAGATAAATAAAAGATATGAAAAATATAGATAATAGTCATATTTTGTATTAAAAAAAATTAGATATGTAAATATAAAGATTAAAAATCAAATTTATTACCAAAAATAATTTCTAAGAAATTGAACTAAAAACGGCACTAGATTTTCTTAACCAAATTCTTAGCTATGTTTGGAATTCTTTGAAATTTTGTTTTGAAAACATCGTTTCTTTGGATTAGTAGGATTGTAAATAAAAGCTTTAAAAGGGACCTGGTATAATTTTCTAGAAAGTGGGAACTCAGTTTGCTTTGGGAGCCTTTGTTTTCGGCTCCTTCCTAGTGACTAGTGGCTAGGAGGGAAAACTTGGCTATTCATTTATAACCTTTCCCCAGTATCAAATATCAATTCAATCCATTTATTTTGTACTTACCTTCATTCATATTTGAGACAAGAGTGGACTACTGGAGGCAAAACTTGGCTAACATACAAATTTAGGGGTATTTGTCTTCTGTTGAGAACTTGTATGACTGAATAAAAAAAATTCAAAGGAGCCCCCATCTTTAGTCCCCACATTGGCTGGAAATAGTGGGGAAAGGATATCAGTGATTATAAATATAGGTGGAGAATTATCTTTTTTCTTCGTTGGGGTTTGGGATATAAGACCCATGACCAGAGTGGTACACCTGTTTCTGTGCCAGCTTGCCATAAAAGGTGAACAATTCTAAATCCTGTTTCATGTTACGAAATTAAGAAATAATTCACAATTTATTTTTGCAAATAAGGAACCACTCTTGATAAATTTGCAATTTATTTACGACACTGAACAATTCTTGATTATTTGCGAATTGACGATTTATTAATCCATACGTGCAGTGAATTATTTGCCCGCAAATTATTCACATTTTTTAAATTATTTGTGGATATTTCGACTATGCCAGAAGTATACTGATTTGTTTCCATGGGCTTGCCATACAAAATTGGTTACTTGTTCAGCAGAGATATCCTAACCTACTTCCTTGACCCTTTTAAATTGTGGGACATATCATGCTCCAGTTATCCCTTAGCTGGTCACAGGGTGGGCCCCTATCCATCTATATGTTTCTTGTGAAACCCTAATTTAGTAAACCCCAATATCAACTGTTTGTACAGGCTCTGAGGACAGAACTCAGACAATTAACCGCAACTCATGTTGGTTTTGGGTCCCTAAAGAACTCGAATCACTTCCTTGCACATTGAAATTTGTGCTGGAGTGGGCACTGCATCATAATGGTGTGTGTCTGGAACATTGCTTTGACCTTTAAATGGTAAGTGAATTGATGTCACTAAAAATAATTAAAAACTATATACGATGAATGTAGCAGATCTTTTATTAGCTAACATTTGCAAAAGTCATGAGGTAGGTTATAGCTAAAGTCTCCTTGACCATGCTTGAATGTAGTAGATGTCCTATAAGCTAGCATTTGCAAGATTCATAGAGGTAGTTTATAATCTTTGTTATAGTTTCCTTGACCATGCTTGATATGTGATTGATACGCCTATCGTATAATTCAAATATCATTGTAATCTTACAAAAATCTTAAACTATAAACATTGCATTTGGTTTCTCAATGGGCAACAATGAAAATAGAGTATGCATACCTGTTAAGTTAGGCTTTCCCAGTTTGTAACCAGAAGGTTTTTGGCTTTTGATATGTATATCTTGATACGCCCTTGATCAAGCAGTTCCAACTCTTCCTTAACGCAGGCAGATTTTGACCCAATCAGATGGCTTGATCGATCATTAATTCGCTTATGTTCCAAATTCGGAGATTATCAGAAAGACAGTCCATCCTCGTTCAGCTTATCATCACGTCTCTCTATATTTCCACAGTTTATTTTTTATCTTAGGAGGTCTCAGTTTGTCCAGGTAAAATGTATATGCTTATGTAAAAAAAAAAAAAAAAAATTATGCTTATATAAGTTCTTCATGTGTTTGTGATAATCTTTTGTACTTTAGGTAAATGAAGTAGGTTCTCTTTTCATTCCGATCTAGTAAGTTTTGTTCTATTCTTGCAGGTCTTTAATAACAGTCCAGATGAGACTGCATATTTCAGAATGATCCTCAACGGAGAGAACGTGGCTAACTCAGTTGTGATGATCCAACCTTCATTAATATCTTACTCCTTCCAGTCGGGACCAGAGCCTGTTCTCCTGGATGTAACAGCAATTGCTTCTGACCGGATCCTGCTTTTGGATTCTTATTTTACTGTTGTTGTTTTTCATGGAACAAATATTGCTCAATGGAGAAAAGCTGGCTACCAAAATCAAGCTGAACATCAGGTGATGCAACCACCTTGAATTTTGTATCAAAAGGGATACTAGCTATTATTCACCCATGGGTCATTATGTTTAGTTTATGCTCTTGAAACGTATATTTATCTTCCATCCAGATAGTTTGACCATCAGATGTGTATGGAAAGTTTTCAGTTTACTCATTACAAGTCCTTCTCTAGTCTTTAGTGCAGGCACATGAATCCCTCTTCTCCATTCAAATACCTTATCTTTCTTCACTGATTCAACATGGCTTGTTTTGATTGCACCTAGTCAGAGTACCATTTTAATTAGGAACCTACCACACCTAACATTTGACCGTACTGATTGCCATTGCTTAAACTCAACTTAAAAAAGGGGCGTTCCAGTGCCACAAGGCCCCTGCTTATGCAGGGCTGCTTAAATTCAACTCAAGATCCAAATTATATCAGTCCATTTTCTCTTACTTCCCTTCATCTATCCTGATATTCCGTTACAGCTAACTTGTTTTTTGTTTTCTGGCCAGAATGTTCGTAGATTTCCTATCATTCTGTCCTGCAAGTTATTAGTGATCTTATATGTGTAACAGAATATTCTTTTGAACTTTGTGAATATTGTATATCTATGGATAAATAGTGTTCCAGTTGAATTCAGAACTAATTTGAGCTGACATCATTGTCAGTTAATCTTTACTTGTCTTATTTCCTATTGCCACAGGCTTGTTTTGAGTGTCCCTCTCTTTTCGTTAGCTAAGGATGCTCTTACATGATGCATTCAGTATGAGGTTTCATGGTGTAATTTTGTTGCTGATGATAGTGTTTTAATTGACAGAACCGAATTTTATTTATTCCAAGGAGCAAATGTGGAGAAAAGCTTGAGAAACTAAGAGTTCAGAATTAGTATGATGAAAATGGAATTTGTCAATTGCAACTTTAACAAGATTATTGGAAGGGTGAGGATATAGTTAAAATTGATGCTTAAGAAAGATCCAGACCCTTTCTGCTATTGTGGATCCTTCACGGAGGTTGATATGATTAAAGCAGGATTGCTTAAATGGAGTATTGTTTTGAGTCAAATATGACTACAAGGTATTCGTAGGATCACTGTAAGGCCACCCAAACTTTATGTTTCTGTCTCTGGAATGTGTAGCTGAAACAAGGTTGACGAGATGGACTGATGGTAGCTGAAAAAAGCTTTATGTGTGCTGTAAAAAGTTGTGTGTGCACACTGGCGGACACAGGAACATTTTTCAGGGGGAGCAAAATATATTAACTTAAAAGTTAGGGGGAGTGTACACGAAAATGAATTAATTTAAAATTGAAGAACTTAAATTAAGGAATTACCAACTAGTCTAGTGTTTGGTTGCTATACTTACAATTAAGGTAAATTATAGGACAGCCAAATTATATAGGAGGAAACCAAAAGCTTAGGGGCAGCGGCAAACCCCCCTCGGCCTATGGTGGGTGGGTGTGCACGTGTCCAAGAATATATATGTAGTTTCCTAGTCAAGTAGCTTATCAGCAGTGATACCCATCGTTCAGTTAATGAAGCAGGCTCACATCTAGCTATCTTAAGTAATCCTTGGTGGATCTGTCTCATTGCATGGACATGCATTACAGTCACTGCTGGTGCTGTTTGAGCTAAGAAGGCCTCAAAATTGGTTTTTTGCCTTGTCGGGCTACAGTGGTCGGTTATCTGCAGATACGTCCAAAATAAAGAAACATAGTTAATTAATCAATAAAGTTGGACACATTTATTGTATTCATAAGTTGACAATGACCTAGCACTATAAAAGGACACATTATTCTGCCTGCCAGGCTGGTTCAAACAACAGAGGTTGCCAACATACTTTAATCTCTTAATGAAGTTGTATAATGCTATATACTTTGGAAGATTGATCTACTTCTAACTACAGGCTACAGTGATACAAATTTCCTTTCAACATAGTCATCGAGCCATTTATTTTTCTATTGACAATTGGTCTAAGTTTTACTTTGAATAAAGTTGTCTCCCTTATATTCTTTTTGGTCTTTCCATGTCATGAAATGGTTATAACGTTGCAGGCATTTGCTCAATTGCTGCAAACTCCTCAAGATGATGCTGATGCCATAATCAAGGAGCGGCTTCCTGTTCCTCGTTTAGTCGTTTGCGATCAATATGGTTCTCAGGTAACACATTCTTTGTCATAAACCCTCATATAGACGGAACCATACTTGCTGATATTATGTTGGCTGCAAACTTGGTGTAAATTTTGGCGAGACAATAGGCACCTGGAGTGAGAAACCCATGTTGCTTTGGTTTTGCTCTGTTGCTTTTGCATGTCGTTGGTCCAGTGCAAGGATCATAACACCTATTCATAATGATGGATTCCATGTATTTTATTCATGATGCATCGCGAGGAATCTTTTACATTTAATATTATTAATAACTAAAGTAGCCCGATTTCAGGAAGTTTATTGGATAATGACATGAAATTTTGCCAGAGGCCTCTTATATGGCCAGTTGTAAAATGGAGAAGGTAGCAACTTCAGCCATATATAACTTTGCTTCACTGAGATTTGCTGTTTGAATGCACTTTATAGATAACCTATGTCGGAATTTGAGCTGGGCTATATTCATGATAGAGAATAATGAATTGAATTCTTCCCTTATTCTGCACTTTTTAAACCAGATACTTGGTACTTGTCATCTTTAAAAGGCATTTCAAACTACTCATGAGTTCCGATGGGTTTGTGAGGCCCTGACGTTGGTAGTTGATTCCGAGTCCAGCTTCTTATATATCAACCACGCACTGCTCCTGTATCGGACTAAATTACACGAACTTTGCAAAAAATTCCGACTCTATATTAACTTTTGCAACAGCATATTTTGCACTAGCATGTGAAGTGAAAGACGGTAACTTCTGATGTTCAACTTTTAGAGGCTGATATGTCGATTTTGTTCCAATGGTGCAGGCTCGTTTCCTATTGGCAAAGTTGAATCCTTCGGCTACATACAACTCTGAGAATCCTCCCCCTCCTGGTGGAGATGTCATATTCACGGATGATGTCAGCTTCCAGGTATTCCTTGATCATCTCCAGCGGCTGGCGGTTCAGTGAAGAACCTTTGCATCAGTTCAGGCGCCAACACATCCATCCCATCGTTCCATCTCATGTATAGTATGGGATGACTTAATTTCCACCCAGGAAAGGTTGCACTTGAGCTTTACTCTACAATTTGTACAGATTGTGTTCAGAGCTTTGCTAGCTATTCGGCAAACGGAAAAATTTCGGAACGACAAAAGTACGATTATAAATCGGCTGAGTGCAAATAAAAAAAAATACGTTCAAAAATTTGGTTCAATATTAAAAAAAATGAAAATATTGATGTTAGAAACTTCACATTGTTAAATACGTTGTCAAATTTGGTTTATTAAACATGTTTCCACCATATTTTTTTTGCCAAATTTTTTAATAGTTTATGTGGAATACGTTTAATATTTCGTATGCTTAAAATTTACATATTAATTCGAATCTTTTACGCAAGTATTGTACATTTTTGAAAGATGCGGAAAAATTTGCATATAATACAAGTCTTATTCGGGTGATTGCTTCCATTATCTTTATTTTCTATGCAAGTGATTGTAGCTACTGCGTATTCATTGACATTAATTGTGCTGTACTGAGAGTGAAGTTGACCAATGCTTTAAAAACCGGACCGATGATCGAACCGAAATTTTTTGGTATAGGTCGGATCAAGGTTCAATTGGAGTTCAATAGACTTGGTTTGGTTTGGTTTAAATAGATAAAATATCTATTTTTACTTCTTGGTTTAGTTTGATTTGGTCATAAGTATGTTAGTTCGGTTTAATTTTACAACTATAAGGTCGATTAAAACCAAATAAAGTATCAAATGGTCCAAATTTCAAATGATAATTTATTTCGAATTTTTTTACAATAAAAATAACCAAAATTGGCCGGTTCAATTGTGAACCGGTTCGGCCGGTTCATCGGTTGAATCTGATTTTGACAAAAAATCGACGGTTCTTTAAAAGACCTGGTTTTAGTCGAACCGGACCGATTTTTTTTGCTTAAACCGGTTGGACCCGGTCCAACCGTCAGTCCGGTCTGGCTTTTACAACATTGAAGTTGACTGAATGTCAACTTGTTACTGTACAAACTAGAGAACATGTTTGGATGTTGGAATGGCTGCTTGTACGCAAACATGAAGAGACGAGGTGCTGTCTGCACAGCCTGCAAACAAACCTGCTGCAATTTTATCTCGAGTTCATGACAACGAAGTTTGGAAAAATATGCATCCATGAATTGTTGCACAGCTCCTCGACGTGATTATTTTAAGAGCAAACATTGCAGTTTATGCGAGAATCCTGAAATTCGAAGCCTACATGCCTCGACTTTCCGAGTTTTTTTTACACAGATAGTGCTCGTCACGCTCTTTTCTTTTCTTTTTCATATAGGTTAGGATCCACATCCAACAAAATGGATATATAATTAACTTGGGAAAATTTATGAAATGCCCAAAAATTTAAAAAAATTTATGAAAAACCCACCGCAAAAGAAACTTTTATCGCGTGCCCAGAATTAGCAAAAAACATATAAAGAGGATTCCGAATGACCTTTTTGTCCTTCCTTTTAATTTATTGAAAACACCCACGAAACTACTCTTAAAAAAATGTTTCGATACTTCATCTTCTTCCATACGCTGCTCACTTTCGAATCTAGGTTTTATCCTCAAAAATCTTCAAAAACTCGTCGGAAAATTTCTGAAAGACCGAGACAACGGTAAAAGTGCTAAAACGGAGGTCAAAACATCATTTTTTTTGCGATTCTAAAATTTCAAAAGGCCGTCTAATGGAGAAGCTTTACTTTCAGGCTCCTCGAAGATACGCTCGTTTTGGGACAAACGGGACCTCGTTTCGACCTCCCAGTCAAAAGTTATGGCCCTTCAAAGTTTCAACTGACCATAAAATGCAGGAGAATGGTCATTCTCCGTGTTAGAACACGAAAAATATTAATTTCGCATGAGGGTGGCCATTCTCCGTGTTAGTAACACGGAGAATGTCATTCTCCGTCTTAATTTACACGGAGAATAGTCATTCTCTGTGTTAGTAACACGGAGAATGGCATTCTCCGTCTTAATTTACACGGAGAATGGCAATTCTCCGTGCTAAATTACACGGAGAATGGTCATTCTCCGTCTTAATTTACACGGAGAATGGCCATTCTTCGTGTAATTTAGCACGGAGAATGGTCATTACAGTGTTAAAACGCAGGAGAATGGCCATTCTCTGTATTAAAACACGGAGAATGTCATTCTCCGTGTTAAATAAAACGGAGAATGGTCATTATCCGTGTAATTTAGCACGGAGAATGGTCATTCCAGTGTTAAAATGCAGGAGAATGGCCATTCTCCGTGTTAGAAACACGGAGAATGCCATTCTCCGTGTAAATTAACACGGAGAATGTCATTCTCCGTGATTCTCCGTGTAAATTAACACGGAGAATGTCATTCTCCGTGTTAAATAAAACGGAGAATGACATTCTCCGTCTTAATTAAAACGGAGAATGACATTCTCCGTGTTAATTTACACGGAGAATGGTTATTTCCAGTGTTAAAACGTAGGAGAATGACATAAATTTTTCCTATTCTCCGTACTAAATTACACGGAGAATGTCATTCTCCGTCTTAATTTACACGGAGAATAGTCATTCTCTGTGTTAGTAACACGGAGAATGGCATTCTCCGTCTTAATTTACATGAAAAATGGTCATTCTCCGTGCTAAATTACACGGAGAATGGTCATTCTCCGTCTTAATTTACACGGAGAATGGCCATTCTCCGTGTAATTTAGCACGGAGAATGGTCATTACAGTGTTAAAACGCAGGAGAATGGCCATTCTCCGTATTAGAAACACGAAGAATGTCATTCTCCGTGTTAAATAAAACGGAGAATGCTATTCTCCGTGTTAAATAAAACGGAGAATGGTCATTCTCCGTGTAATTTAGCACGGAGAATGATCATTCCAGTGTTAAAATGCAGGAGAATGGCCATTCTCCGTGTTAGAAACACGGAGAATGCCATTCTCCGTGTAAATTAACACGGAGAATGTCATTCTCCGTGTTAAATAAAACGGAGAATGACATTCTCCGTCTTAATTAAACGGAGAATGACATTTTCCGTGTTAATTTACACGGAGAATGATTATTCCCAGTGTTAAAACGTAGGAGAATGACCATTCTCCGTGTAATTTAGTACGGAGAATGACATTCTCCGTTTCTAAATTACACGAGAATGGCCATTCTCCGTGTACTTGATGGATCTTAGCTATTCTCCGTACTAAAATGACGGAGAATGGCCATTCTCCGTCACTTTACCACGGAGAATGGCATTCTCCGTGTTAAAATCCATAGAAAATTGTCATTCTCCGTGGTTTTTAACACGGAGAATGTCATTCTCCGTAGTTTTTAAAACGGAGAATAGTCATTCTCCGTCATTTTAGCACGGAGAATGGTCATTCTCCGTGGTTTTAACACGGAGAATATATTTTTTTTCAGAAAAATTTTGTCAGGAATAAAGAGTTTCGTTCTTCTTTCAAAACGATGATAATTCTTATGGAAAAGAAGAAGAAAGATCTTCTCTCCACAATTGACCTAATCGTCGGAAAACTTCAAATGTCTCCACGATGAAGATGATGATGATGGTGATGATGATGACGAGCGATGATCTGAGTTCGACTGAAAAAAAGCACACCGAACTACGAACGATCTTTGCGATCTCTGCTAAAGATGAGAGCAATGGAATTCAGATTTCTCGTGAAGAAGAAGAAGACGAAAATCGTAATCCAGATTTGAGTTTTTTGAATTCAAATACATATAGATGACCAATTCGCGCGGAGGGGTAGTTTCGGTATTATAAAAATAGCAGTTTCCAGCGGGTGGCATCTAAAAGGGAATCTTGGAATATTTAACGTGAAAATACTTAATTCTGGGTATTTCATAAAACTTATCCAGCGGATGGACATTTCATAAAAGTCCATTCCGAAATTGGGTTTCTCAGCAATTTTCAGAATTAAGTTACTTATTTAGAAGTTTCTCTAAAGTAAAATAATATTAATTTGGAAGGTCTTCTAATATACGTTCTAGTCCATCTTTTGTCTAGCCCACCTATCTACACAATATTGGAAAATGCATTCTCCTGTACACAATATCACTCGAGTCCTGCTCAAATTGATAGTAGTTTCCTATTCTTATTGTTTAAGTTTGTTAATAACAAATTAATATTAATTATCTAGTCTTGTTTATTAATTAGTTTGCCGACAAAGTTACTATTTAGGCCGCTACAAGAAGCCATTTAAATGACTAGATTAACTTTCCTATCATATATTCAATTTTATAATAAAAACTAGTATGAATATGTCGTCCTAAAATTTTCCAGCTAGACCGGTTATGAATTTGTAATAAAATTTTAAAAATTAACCACAGTTTGCTACTTTAATAGAATATTAGCAAAAGTATCCATTCACGGTACGCTTACCAAATATATATATATATATATATATATATATATATATATATATATATATATATATATATATATATATATATATAAATTTATCTACGTTCAATATTTATTAATATTAGCTGTTACGTTTGGGGCCTGCTTGGATAGATGTAACTCTTTGAAAGTGTAAAAGTGACACTTGCAGCAAGTTGAGTTTTCGTTGACTTGCAGCAAGTGGCACTTTCTAAAATGTGTTTGGATAGAGTAATTTTTGTCTGCTGCAAGTGAAAGAAAAATTGGGTTGGTGTTTGGATGGTTGTTGTAAGTGGAAAAAAAAAAGTAGTTTGGTTGTTTGGGTTGTTGAAAGTGGAAGTATTTTGGAGATGTGGTAAACCTAGGTATGGTTACCCCCAACTAATTTTTTTGTATAGATTAAAAATAAAAGTAATTTACCAAATTATAACACTATTACACTTCAAGTTTCAAAGTCATTATGACAAATTGGATAATATAAATTAAATTAATTATTATTATTAAATATATTTTCTTTTTCACATTCCTATTATTATCATAGTATAAAGACAACATGTATGAGAAATTACAGGGCTATATTGGCCGAGCATCATACGCAAGAAGAATTTTCTCATTGCCAAAATTTCCAACATTTCCAACATAGGCCAGATATTAACATGTATCGGAAGTTTTTTTTTACAGAATTTCACATTCCTCAGCGAAGTTGTTCATTTTATCAAGTAACATACACAAGAAGAATTTTACAAAGAAAGTAAAATACACGAGGCTATATTGGCCGAGCATCATACTTCTTCATTTTCATACAGTGGCAAATTATCAAACCTCAGCAGAATACATCTTCATTTTCATTCATTTTCATACACAGTGGCAGATTATCAAACCTCAGCATCATACTTCTTCATTTCCCACTGATACATGAGACACAGTATGAATTGAACTCATCCCAACTGAAACCAAGTGATACTCAAAATTAAGTTGAAACCAATTGAACACCAATATGACTCCCAAGTGATACTCAACATTCAGAAGACAACTGTATAATAGCCCATTGAACCAAAGAAATATAACTGTATAATTGTCACGCCCCAGAACCAGAATACTGGAGAGCGGGGGCAGACATAGCCAGCTACGTAATCCCAAAGTACGTTAATACTCTGAAATCACGTATAAGCTGTCAAGACATGGGGATTACTCTACAAGCCATCAGTCAATCCTATGGTTTAACAATCCTAGGTATCTCAATCACAGGCAATTATACAAGAGCAAAGAGTACGATTATCATACATACAATAGTAAGGTGTCCCGAACCATATATACATGACTGATCATGAAGCCAGAACCACAGAACTGAGGACTAGCTAGAGTATTTGTCGTACATGATAAGGACTAGCTATAGTCTAGAATACACATATCATGTTTATGTCCGTAGGCTACAATATCAAGGAAAATACCAAAACACGAGCTAAACACGTGCTCGGGGCTAAACGTTACAAGAAGAGAATTTACATATCAGTAGGAGGATGAAGAAGAAATCCACTGAGGCACTCTGGTGCTCCGGCTGGTCACCGTCGAGTAGATGGTGCGGTAGATCCTTCGGGCTCTTCTATTAGAACCTGGCCATGCAAAACCAGTGGGGTCAGACCCCAAATAGCAAGTACCACAAAGGAGGCCGAACTATGAACTTAAAACCAGCAATCATTAGTAAACAAAGCAAGCAATAAGTAAGGGAGGATCGAGATTTGTGCAGTACCAATGCACTTATCACGAACATAGAGAGACTGTAAGTAAAGCATCATTGAGCATAAAGTAAACTGGAGAACATGTTAAATAAATAGAACTGGGAAGGTGATATACAATGAGATAACCATGGGACTATTCAGATAACCAGGTTACAACCCGTAAACCAAACAAGGACCGGGGTTGTAACCCTTCGTCTGAACAGAACTTGGTTTCTCCCACCATTTATCGGCACGATAAAATAAGAAATCAGGACATGTGACAATCACGTACAAGATCAAGACAAGACTAGACAGACTGGACTCCATCCAACATTTACGGCCAAGCAATAAGTACGGCTTGATACTTTAACTAGCTAGGATTATCACAAGCCTAGTTACTAACAAGATGCAATGAGAATTCCAAGTCCGGTTACCTGTTTGTTACTACCTGAGTGATCCCAGCAAGGAAAAGGAAAAGATAGCATGATATAGCAGACACACTGTAATAAGATACATGTGTCCTAAGGTACCACGCTCGACGGCGGGCTGGAAGTGCGCTCATCTCGACGGATAACAACAAATCCCATGTATATATATATAAGGCCGGGACCAAAGGGGCAACAGGTAACTGGAAAATTCTCCATGAACTATTTGATCAATCTAGTCATTAATCCTAGCCATATTCAGTATGAATCCCTGACCGTGGGAAACCAGGGATTCATGTCCTAGACATGATGCAAGACATGACGGGTTCATTTGTACAAGCACAATCGTCCACGGTGTCCAGGTCATTTATACAGGTCAGGTCAGGTTAGCCGTCGCAACAGCATATCAAGATATATCATGTCAGGTTTATTATGTCAAGAGTGTGCCACGGTGGGCCACTATCATGTCATTATCATGTCAAGTTTACTGGTCAAGAGTGCGCCACGACGGGCCACTATCAGGTCATTATCATGTCAAGTTTACTGGTCAAGAGTGCGCCACGACGGGCCACTATCAGGTCATGTCAGGTCATTAATCAGGAGTGCACCACTACGGGTCACTGTCGTATTCAGGGGACAAGTGTAGGACAGTATAGTTCAAGCATTCAATCATGGGACTCAAGTTATGCTGAGGTTACAAGGCACAAGTCATCATTAAGATCAAATTACAATAGAGAAATAATAATAACAATAATTTAAATAGCTGGACAAGGCATAGGAAGGAGCCCTGCGGCTCAGGGTCACTATCAAGTCATGCTAGTTATCAATTCCAAACATATCAAGTAAATTCATGATTATCAAGTTCAAGACAAAAGGCGTAAGGATATAAAATGGGCGTAAAAATATACAATAAAGGGGTTACAAGACATGGGCAATTAAGGATAAATAATAGTACACAAGGCTATTGGAAGTCATGCGGCTCAGGCATATGCGGTCAGGAAAGGGTAAGACACATGCGGCCCAATTAGGAGAGCGCATGCGGCCAGGGTCACTGGAACCCATGCGGCCAAGACAAGAGGGGCGCATGCGGCTCAGGGGGACGAGTGTGCATGCGGCCCAATTAGGTGAGTCTCATGCGGCTAGCGGGATCAAGTTCCATGCGGCTAGGAAGTGTAGTATCATGCGGCTCAGGGGGACGAGTGCGCATGCGGCCCAATTAGGTGAGTCTCATGCGGCTAGCGGGATCAAGTTCCATGCGGCTAGGAAGTGCAAGGGCGCATGCGGCTCCAAGATGTTGGGCCTCATGCGGCCAGCGGAAGAGTGGGCTTCATGCGGCTGGGAGGAAGCAAGTTCATGCGGCTAGGGAATGACGGGCACATATGCGGCTCAGTCCAATGCGGCTGGAAATGGGCGGGTCTTCATGCGGCTAGGATTCAATCAAGGATTCATGCGGCTAAAATAACCAATCAAGTCCATGCGACCCGAGTTAAGTCACATGCGGCTAAAATAATGGTCCTAAGTCATGCGGCTGGGATTGAAAGTTCATGCGACCGAGGATTAAACCTTCATGCGACTGAGGAGTTAGTCCCTGCGCCATAGGCCATGCGACTAAACAGTGCAGCAAGGCTTATGCGGCTGGGAAGGAAACTTGTCGCATAAAGACTATGCGGCTAAGTTCATACGGCTGTGAACAGTTCTTCTTCTCCATCCTTCCGAAGAGAAGAACTCTTCAAGCCATGGCTCCCAAGCTCCATAAACCTTCATCCAGAGTCCAAATCCGAACTTCCTTGGGTCAAAATGGGGCAGAATGAAATGCTCTACAACATAGAACCATCAAAACTCGGAAATAACAAGATTAAATAGATCAAAACCCATGAAACTAAAAATAATGTAAATCTAGATCTATAAGAATCTAGCCATCAAATTGGAAAACTCCAAGTTCTAAACATGCTTAGAATATAATAAGGAAAAGAATGGAACAAACGAAATTAAGATCGTCCAACATTCGGCAATGTGTACTTGCCTCTCTCCAATGGCTAGGGTTTTGTGGAAAAGAAATGAATGATGGTGAATGAGGAGGGAGAGAGAAAAAGTGGCTTATATAACAAGCCCAAGCAATCTCCACCATTCATTCCTCTTCACTCAATCTAAACCATACACCTCATCTCATAAAGAATCAAACTAAACCAAACCAAGTCAAAGTGGAACCGAACCAAATAAAACCAAATCCAAGTTAAACCAAGTCATGAAATCCTATACTTAGGAAATTTTAAAATATCACGCAAATCGATAAATATGAAATACGGCTCAAATAAACACGTATCCGTATAAAATATCGATACAGTGAGACGGGTCTCACAATAATAGCCCATATGAAACAATCATCACCGCCCACATTTGTCCAAAGAAATATAACTGAAAGGGATGTAGAAGACAAATGTATAACAAAATACAACAAATTGAACAACAATGTCGAACAAAATACAACAAAGGGTTGAATTTTGAAGCATGAAAACAAAATACATCATAGCCCATTTCCAATTGTCAAAATTGAACATTTAGAAATATAATTCCTAAACCTGGAAAAAAGTGAACCACAATGACAAACAAAAATACAACAAATTGAACAACAAAGGGTTGAACTTCAAGCATGAAAACAACTGAAACTAAAGTAAAGTTTGAAATGGGCTCAGAGGTATAAGAACATGTATCAGAACCAACAACTTCAAGCCACTGAACCAATATAGGCCTCAATATGAAAGCCACCGAACCAAAATAGGCCTCAATATGAAAGCCACTGAAACCATCATCATTTTCTCATTGCCAAAATTTCCACTGAACCAACATAGGCCACATATCAACATGTATAAGAACATGTATCGGAACATGTATCATGAGAAGCTCATCAAAGCCCATTTCAATAATGGACACAATCATGAGAAGCAGCATTACTCATCCTTAGATAATGGACACAATTATTTGGTCCCGCGGTCAAAATTCGATACATGTGTGCTTGTCTCCACTGTTCTCTAATCAGGGAGGGTTCCCTTGCAATGCCTCGTCGATCATTTTCCTCTCTTTCAATTAGGGTCATAATTATAGTTATGACCGTAATTATACTAGCAATTGCAGAATTAAGTAATGGATCATTAGGATTCGACAAATCCATCTACATAAAACCAAAACAAACATGCGTAAATTTCTATAAGGATGTCAGATCTGAAAATTACTACAATTTGTACATATGAAAACTTAATATACAAATTTAAGATCAACAATCATTATTAAAAATAAATTTTCATGCAAATAATATAGATCTAGCAATGTTACATCTGAAATTTCAGATCTAAAAATTATTCAAGCAATGTCAGATCTGAAAATTTCATATAAAAATTTCATATCTACTTTATTTCACTCGATCTGTGGTAAATTTCATATCTGAAGGAAATACGACCAAAATCATGACTACAAATTTCAGATCTACAAATTTCTTTTCTTTTTCACACAGATCTGTGGTATACGACCGAAATCATGAGTAAAATCAAAAGGAATAGCAAAAATCTAACAAATTATGTAGGTCAAAGAAGAAAAGACTCACTAAATTATGTGGAACTACAAGAAAATTCCAGATCTGGTACATGGAACCCGAATAGCATGATTTCATCCGGAAAATTCCACTTTTGTACCAAATTTCTAGTAAATTTGGTCGCTTGTTCACAAAAAATTGAAGAAAATTTTTTCCTACCTGAACAAACGAAAAAATCAGTACGGGAGGAGGGTGACCGGAGCTAGGGAAGGGGGAGAACTCCTCTTTCCTTGCAAAAGTGAGGGAAGCCACACCAGCTGCAGTGGAGTTACTCCACTTTTCTCGTGTAGGTGGAGGAGTAAAATTTGGATGGGACAAGACACTGTTGGTGGCAGAGATTCCACACTTCCTCCTCACTTTTTTCGTCAACCCAAATGGAGGAAGTCACAAACTCAGCCCCTTTATGCAGCAACTTCCCTAAAAAAATCTCACTTTCCGCACAGTTCCGCCCAACCAAATAGCCCCTTGACGTAACACTTGAATTAAGATACTTGATTTTTCATTTTTTGTACATAAAATTTTTATATTTAAAATATAAATGGTACATTTGGCTAAACCTGAAATAACTTTAAAACACTCTACAACAATTGTATAACTTAAATACGTAGCTCAATGGTCAAAATGACATGTTGAGACGTATGAAAAAGAAAGCACGAGGCATTAGCCTTTCTTTTCTTTTCTTTTTCAATTAACAGTAGATATTCTCTTCTTATCATGGTTGACCCTAACATAGGACAAATATGATGACTGTATGGGACACCAAAATTTTGGAGGACACAAAAACAAATTAGGTTATACGGGAGTAAGAAAAAAGAGAGGAGGCGGTGGTTATGCACAAAATGACGGTACTATCTTTTATATATATATATATATATATATATATATATATATATATATATATATATATATATAGAGAGAGAGAGAGAGAGAGAGATAGAGAGAGAATAATTTATAAATATTAGAATTAATTTGGTCAAAAAATAATATTTTATTTGTTGGGACAAAAAAATTAACTGTTGACTAACAGATGATATCGACTTGTCTGTGGGGTATAGCCCATTGGGTACACCGGAGGGTCCCGTGAGGATGGACACGGTTCGAGTCTCTCATTGGCGTTGCTCGTCGGCCCGGAGAAAAGGACACTTCAAAAAAAGATGATATCGACTTGAAACTTCACCATAGCTATAGGTATTTAGTGGTACGATATGAAAGTATAGGCAAGTTAAAACACTTGATAATTAAGATATTTAGCTCTGTAAAAAAAAAATTACGGTATTTAGTTGAAAATTAGCCCAAAAATAAATTTACTTTATAATATTTTATATTAAAATAAATTTGTATAGAAATATCTCTACTATTATGATGTGGTTTAAAACAACTCATAAATTTACATAGAAATATGTCTACTATTTAATATACAAATTATATTTAAACTAAGTACATGATATTATCTAACTAAACGTATATCCGAAAATTCTATAAAAAAAATAAGAACAGATCTAAATTAAAATATATTCAAATTATATTTAAAATATTTTAACATAATTTAACTTTTTTAATAATACTATGAAAAATTAGTTCGAGGTGCACGTGGACTAGTATGTTTAAGAAGTAAGGAAAAAGAGAAGTGTTACGTTGCCCGTGGGCTTGGACCACAGTCCTGGCCCGCGGGTCATGTCACGTCCCGATTCGATAAACTGTTCGTCCCCATTTCCATTATGCCGAATTGATCGTACTCGCTAAGGCGTGATGTCGTACGAGTTTGGAATTGCACTCGTACAAGGCAAGAATATTTTTACATTTGATCATTCTTATTTTAAACATCAAGTTAAAATTTCACAAATCTCAGAGTAATTGAACACGCAGTATAGAAAGATAGAAATATGCTTTTTGATAGCTTGCAACGAAGTGCAAGTCATATTACATTGGATATGTCGTTGCAGCTACATTGATTGAAACAAAAGAAATATACTCGACAAGCCGTCTGAACTAACACTTGCGGTTCTATACATTCACCCTTTTATACATTGAAAACCTTCAATGAATTGGCTTCAAAATACTTCAGAATATGAAGAGCTTCAAAAAGCCTCTCCGAACTTCAGCTTTGGCTTAGCGACGTGCACCCAGAGTCCTCGCCACTTGTAGGATTGGGGATTAGTACATTGGGAATGCACTAGTGAGCAGAACGAACCCACTTGTCTTGTCACGGCCCGCACCCAGTGTAGGGGCGCGAGAAGTGGGTACGTCCAGCCTACGCCACAGTGTCGACGATAGAACATTGTTCTAAGTCATGATCTCAACTAACCACAATATGATATACTCTCCAAACGGAGGCCAATCACAGAAGGTACAACTCAATCACAAGTCTAAAGATGGAAATAGCACGATATGATAGATAATAAAATCCTCAAAACTGAAGTACAAACAGAAGATAAATAAATCCAAGTTAACAACCACAAGTCTCAACATCTCAAATATAATACAACTCTGAAACCATAACAACAAATGACATGAAGAAAGGAAATAACAGTCTAACTATCTACTCTAGGCAATGGTAGGATCCTTAGCAGCTGCCTGAACCTCCTGGGGGTCCAGGTCGCAAGTGTCATCTAAGCCTGCTCCGTAGTAGGTAGGGTAGAATGTCTCATCATCCTCTGTAATATTTTCAACAGGTCCAGTCAGGACAGGAACGAGCATAATACATCTCACGCAGTTTATATCATGGCAGAAAATATAAAGCAAGAAATAGAGTAAGATACATGAAACGCTGTAAGAAGATGTACATGAAAATATGAGAGATATTTGATAACTGGAAATATATATATGATAAGTAAGAACTGTAAGTGACTAGTGATTTAGAGTATGAGATGGCATGTAATTTGCTTGGGTTGAACATGATATAACATGGGTGTACATGAGGGACACTAGCCAAGAAGGTTGTGTTGTACATGATAAACACATGAAAAGTAACAGAGTGAACATGATGGCTAGATCACATGACCATTTATACTCACTCCTACCTACAATCAATACACAAGGATCCAGTCAAGTTACGTTTCGAACATGATGGTTTGGTTACACATGAAGCACATGAGAAAACATGGACGTACATGAGAGCACATGAAAGTACATGAGTATACATGAAAGCACATGAGAGAACATGAGAATACATGAATAACTCAAGAGCAAGGAATACATAATGTACATAAAATACCTGACATGACATATCCGATGCGCCCGCTAAGGGGGATAACATCTCATAAAAAGATCCATATAGTACCAATCCGTGATGATAACGTGACAACATCAAGTAAAGTAATCTAGAGCAAAAATATAAGTCCTGGCAAGTATGAAACGATCAGAGAATGTACTCGCATGCGATCTGAATGTCTGTGAGAATATACTGTCTGAATCGAGGTATCTGACTCCTATTTAGAGCAAGATAAGTCAAGATTATATAAGGGATGATAAATGAAGCGTATAATACATCTACATGATTTCTAGGTGAATCTAGGCCAAAGTCAACTCTGGTCAACTATACAGTCAAACTAGGTCAATCTTAGTCAACTAAGTCAAACTTTAGTCAAGCTAGGTCAATTGGTCACATATTGACTCAATGTTGACTTTTGGTCAACTCTAGTCAAATTAGCCTATTAGGTTCAATACCAAGTCATTCTAGGTCTAGGGCTAGTCAACTAAAGTCCACAAGTTCAAATAGTCTATTGGTCAACTATAGGGTCAACTATACTCTAGGCCTATATCCAATATAGGTACAATACATACAAATACATACATTATACCTTACATTCATTATCTAGATACTTCATATATTCATACATATTTATCCATGCATTACATTACTATATACATACATGTATCCAAGCATACATATCTTGCATACCTTGTATTATATATACATAACATATATGCATACATACATTCATACATTTAAATTCATGCATCCATACACTACAATGCATACATATATACATTACAATATATTTACATATATACATTGCAAATATGGATAGATTACATCCATAGATACATTACATACATAGACCACATGTATACATACATATAGGAAAGGAAAAAAATAAAAGGGGGAGGGGACTATATGAGTGTGTGTGTATCTCAGTCAAATGTGTGTGTGTGTTAAGGGTGTGATAGTGAAAGAGTGATAGGGTGTATGTGTGTGAGTGAAACAAGTGTGTGTCACATAGGACAGTGGGTAAAAGATGTGTAGAGGTATTCCCAGTTTTAAGAATCAATTCTAAATTCTCAGTTTTCACTATAAAAATATCAATTTCAGTTTTCATAAGTCACATACAACTCCTAGTTTTCTAAACTCAGTTATAATCATTTAAATCCAGTTTCAAATTAAACCTTAGAATCTCAGTTTTAGCTTATAAGTCGAATGTGGATGAACTCAATATTGAAGGCATATGAACAAAACCTAATCCCACACAATCCCAGTTATATATAAACATTCAAAAAACCCATTAAAATCAGTTATAAGACAGTTAACATTATCTCAGGTTCAACACCAATGTATCAGAAATTCACATATCCAAGTATCAAATGAGTTCAAAAAAGACTCAAATACAACCAACATGCATATTATTGAATCCCATCTATGTAAACATAACTCATACATGTATATATGTTAATACATCATCGAATTAACATTATTTATCAATTTAATTCATATTTAAACTCTGAAATTTATAAAAAGTCGAACATGTATCAAAGAACATGAACAAACCCTAAATTGGAATCACAAAACCAATAAAACATCAAATTAATGGTTGGTGTCGTGTCGTGCACATGAATGTGTGTCCCACAGTATCTCGTGTCCATACAATAGGACACGAAGTGTCCAAACCATCGAAAACACCAAAAACACACGCACAGACTGAATGTCTCGTGCGGCGAGTCCACAAGTTCGTGGACACGACACAAGGCACGACACGTCTCGTGCTCGTGTCCAAGGTTAGGTGAGGTCTAGGGTTAGAGGGTCGACACCCTGTATCGAGTCCAAGACGTGTCTGTGTCCGAGTCTAAAGCCGTATCAGTGGCTCGAAATTGTGATACACAGCACTGTACAAAATCAGTGCGGGTCAGATCCCGTGTCCGATACGGCACGAGAGTGTCTCAAACTCGGGGAGTGGTCTGTCATAGGTTGCCCCCACCTCTGTGTCAAGTGGCACGTGTCCACGTAGCGTGTCGTGTCCGCAAACAGGGTTGGGTAGCAGGGCAACCGTGCGGGGGCTCGTACTGCGTGTCCGTGGCCATTTTGGACACGGACATGACACAAAAATAGGCTCAGTCTTCATAAAAATGATACATACATATAGATCTACGATTTTGTAAAATTAGTTTTTGAAAACAGCAATAAAAACTTTATTGAGGCATTTCGACAAACACATAGACATAGTGATTGATACGTGTCCGATACGGACACCAAACCAATTCCATTTCCTACCAAACTTCACCTACAACTAGGGACCACCTAGATGGATGCTTCTATGGAAAGAAAATGGAGATTTGAATCAATTTGAGAGATTTTACCTATTGAGAGATCTCAAATAAAAAGCCCCAAAATGAGAAGTACTCCTTCAATGGCCAAGTGAGCTCCAAACCTAGTAAGCAAGCTCCCTTCAACCTCTACTCTAGAAATGACCTTCAATGCAAGTGAGTAGGATCAATTTGGTGGAGGAATGAGGGAGATTTGATGATTTGGGGAAGAACTATTAGGGTTTCAAAAGGGGGATTTCTAAATGAGGCAAGTGAGTGTTAAGAGGCATTATATAGGGGTGTTGGGGTCTCCATATGGCTGCCAAAGCATGGTTAGGGTTAGGGTTTGGGCATTGTCACGACCCGCACCCACCGTGAGGGTACGAGTACGTAACAGCTCCCAGCCTATACCGCAGTGTCGGCGGTAGAACGTTGTTCTAGGTCAAGAACTATAACTAGCATAATATGAATACTCTCCAAAAGGAGGCCAATACAGAGTTACAACTCAATCACAATCTAAGGAAGAATGTAGCACGATGGAATAGATAAAGAAATCCTCACTGAGGTACAGCAGAATGAAATAACAAAGTTAACCACTACCAGTCTCAACATCTCTAAAATATACAACTCTGAAATCAAAGACAATAACCAAACATGAAAAGAAGGACAGTCTAAGCTATCTACACTATGCAAGGTATCGTCCTCAGCAGCTGCCTAAACCTCCCCAGGGGTCCAGGTCGCGAGTGTCATCTAGGCAAGCTCCAAGGTAAGGGATGCAGGGTTCCTCATTATCCTCTGTAAAATTTTCAACAGGTCTAGTCAGGACGGGAGCGAGTACAATACATCTCACGCAGATCATAACAGGTTAGAGAATATAAACATACAAGAGAGTACGATACATGAAACTGAAAGAAAGTACATGATGTAAACAGAGAGAGAACTGTAATAGAAATATCTACTATAAGTAGAGAGCTACCAGTGACTAGTGATTTAGAGTACAAAGTCGACATGTGAACGGCTTGATTTACACATGGCTATACTAAAGAGGCGTACATGGCTATACTACTTTAGAATTGTTCACATGACTATTTATACTCCCCCATACCCCAATCAATACACAAGGATCCAGACAAGTTATGTTACGTACATGGTTTTCACATGAAGCCCATAGATGGGTGTACATGAAGTATTCATAAGGGCTCAGAGAACTGAGTGCACATGAATTCCACATGAAGGCCCATGAAGGATGCACATGAAGTATAGGTTATACATGAGATACATGATAAACATGATTGAACATGATAGCACATGAGAGTACACGAGTGAGCACGAACGAACATGAAGCACATGAATAACATGAGAGCGAGGAATACACGATGTACATGAAACACACGACACGATGTATCCGATGCTCCCGAGGAGGATAACATCTCAATGTAGGGATCCATATAGTACAAATCCGTGATAATATCATGACAGCATCAGATAAGATAAACTAGAGCAGAAATATAATTCTAAGCAAGTTATGAAATGATCAGAGAATGTACTCGTCTGATACTCTGAAAAGAGTATTGTAATGTCAGATGTCTGTACCGGAGTCACAATGTCCTAAACAGAGCAATATGGATTATAATATGTTTAAAAATAAGGTAAATGAAGTTTATGATACAATCTACATGATTTCTAGGTCAATCTAGGTCAAAGTCAACTCTAAGTCAACCCTGGTCAACTGTCTAGGTCAAACTAGGTCCAAGTCAAACTTGGTCAACTCTAGGTCATCTTGGTCTAATTAGTCCAATATTGGTCAACTCTAAAGTAAGCTAATCTCCTATAATAACCATTATCTACTCTATGATGTATAACCTATTCCTTACCCAATACTATCTAACCCTCAATACCTATCCACATATATGCATATTGCCAAAACCTATAATCCAAGACATAAATCATGCATACATATAACATCCTATATAGGCAATACACATTCACATATATATAGTGTATTACACTATCTAATCTCACATAACCAATATCCCATATTATGGTATCTAATGCTATATAGCCTCCTTATCACTAACATCCTATATATACAACATGCATCATATTTAGGTAAAACTCACTACATGTATGTAGACATACCTATATACCATAATATATATATATATATATATATATATATATACTATAGTATCCTTTCTACATTTATACAAATAGATAACAATTGGACACAATGTGAATACATAGGATAGAAGCAAAAGAAGAAGGGGACTGGACAGTTCAATATCTGAGCTAAAATAGGCAATATCCATTAACCATGTACATATAGCCCCACACTCAACTCCTAAGTTTAACCATATACCACTCACTCATATTCATACATATAGGGTACACTATGACCCAACCTAAACTCAGTCTCAGGACTGAGAACAGCCCCAACTAATGCAATGCAAACCCAGCCAAGCCAATCAGCCTGCAGTTATGGATAGAACTCCTCCCCTTCTATCTAATTCCTATCTTCCTGTTTTCAAGGCACAGGGAATAGATATTCCTATTCCCAGATAGCTACTGCTACCTTAGCTACCTGCTAATGCCTAACCCGATCCTATTAGTCTCATAACCATACACATTCTAAAACTCACACACATAATACAACCTGTAAATCCCATTCCAGTTAACACCATATTATCATTTAACATAACCCAATTACCTATGAAACCCACATCAACCACAACTCAAATTCTCAGATAATCGACCCTAACCAAAATCCGAACTAAACTCACAAACATAAAACCCCAAACCTGAAAGCAAGTATCAAACATTAACATTCCAGTTTACATCAACCCCTTAACCTCAGTTTTGAATTATTCCTTAAAACTCAGGAAGTAACATGTGCCATCTCAGTTTAACATTTATCATTAGAAAATCTCAGTTTTCTTCACTCTAAAACTCACTAATACAATACAACCCCACAATTCCAGTTTTCACCAAATTTCAGTTAATATTAACCATTCTCAGTTCACTGTCAATATGAATCTCAGGAACATATATGCACTTTCAGGTTAACCTACACATATCAGTCCCAGGTTTTTATAATTAAACCAACCCAGCCAAATTCTCAGGTTCAAAATCCTGAACTCTCATCTCAGGATTAACTGTCAGTTCAATAGTTCAATATGAACTCAACCCACAGTTATCCAACCTATGTATCAGACATTTACATTTCGAACATAATCAGTCAAAACAAAAGTTTAAAACTGGAAAAATGAGAGGGGTTCATCTGTGTCCCACACGTGTCTAATAGCCGTGTCCAAATAGTGTCCAAAATCCAAGTGTCAGTGTATGACTGAACTATGCATAGGCACAGCCTCGTGCACGCGTGTTGAGTCAAAATTGACTCGACAAAGTGCACGAGACACCATGTGCACGTGTACAGTGATAGAGGGGTCATAGGGCTAGGTCCTAGGGTGCATGTATCGAGTCGGGGTCGTGTCGTGTCCTATTTTCAAAGCCGTATCAGTGGCCTAAATCGAGTGTGTGAGTGTCTGTACACAATCAGTGCAAGCTCGATTTCACCCTAACCACTCCACGAAATCCAATAAAACTTTGGGGGCATGATGTCAGTGCATCCCCCTCGTGTCCACAAAAATTCATGCCAAGAGAATCCGTGTCGTATCCTACAGGGGGCCTGAGTAGCAGGGGAGAGCACGGGCACAGTGCGGTGCCTCGTGCAGGCGTGTCACAGACTCGTGTGCGTGACACACGACACGTGACACGTCGTGGTCGTGTATAGGGGTAGAGGGGGACTAGGGCTAGGATTCTAGGTACCTGCACGAAGTCCCGGACGTGTCGTGTCCATGTTTTAAGGCCGTGTCAGTGAGTGAAAAATTAGTGCACTGTGCAGTGTCAAACCAGTGCAGCTCGTATTTCGTGTCCGACACGACTCAAAATATTGTGAAACTTTAGGAGAGTCCTGACAGTGTCTTCCCCCAACCTCATGCCAATTTTCACGTGTCCAAGTGTCATGTACAGTGAGAAATTGGTGTCGGGTAGCAGGACACAGCACGGGGGTCTCGTGCTGTGTGTCCGTGTTCCTTTTGGACACAAAAATTCCCTAAAATTCGACTCAGTAATATATATAATTAATCTACATATGATTAGCTACCCAAATATATAATTTGTTTTGAAAACTAAGAACAAAAAGTTCTAAGAGGCACTTTGTCAAACACATAAACATACACATAGACACGTGTCCGATACGGACACCAAACGGACACAAAATCCACCCAAATTCTAGGGACTGCTGGGGGACTCCTAGATCTAGCCCTAAATACAAAAAAAACAGAATTTTAGATCAATTTATGGAGTTTTACCTATAGGTGTAAATAGCATGATAAAGCTCCAAATGGGAGATTCCTCCTTGATAGCCAATGCTCCCAAATTATCCCAAGGCTGGGATTACTCTCCATACACAGGAAATAGAAGGGTATTAGGCTCTAATGCAAGAAACTAGAGTGGAAAAGGATTTAAAATGGAGAATCTATGGAATAGGGAAGAATAGACAAACCTTTCTTTTTTCTATGTGCTCTTTTAATACAAAAGAGGCAAGAACTAATTAGGAGATTATTTATAGGGAAGGGAGCCCTAAGTGGCTGGTCATATTGAATGAAAATTAGGGTTAGGGTTTCTAGTTGGTGGGCTTTGGGCTAAGTCACATGAGCAATGGGCTCTCTACCTTAGCCTTAAGTCCAACATTAAAATCCTTCCTAATTTTCTCAAGAGCTAAATCACTCAAGTCAAAACCAAGTCGACTTAAGTTAGATTAGGGTCTCACCATGCTAATCAAGTCACCTTAACTAGAGTCAACATCTAGGTTAGTCTCTTAAGTCACAACTAGTAAAAGTCAAATCAACGATCGTCAATCCAATAATAAATAAATAATTCTAATAAGTCAAAATGACCAAATTATTCCTAGGCTAAAAATAATAAAATAAAATCTCAATCACATGGTTAGGCTCTAGGACAGACAGTCTCTAGGGTTTCACTAGCTGCACATCAAATCACAAGTCATAATTTTTAAATAGCTTTAAAATGATTAAAAATTACCAAAATTATATTATTATTTAAATATAATAATTAAATAATTAAAAACATAAAATTTTAAAATTACTCTCATTTAGAAAACTGGGTGTTACAGGCATGGAGAAAGGCTATGGGCTCTCTAGCAATCAATTCTAAGTCTCAACTTAAAGCCCAAGCTAATTCTATGCTAAAGCTAATAAAATATCTAACTTACAAATATCTAGATATTCTCTAACTTAGTTATTAAGTCTCTAACATTCTAACAAAACCTCCATGAACATCACTAACATCTAGGTTAGGTCAAAACTAGGTTAGTCTCTAATAAAAAGATTAGCACCATAATAATCAGTCAAAATTCATTTTTCATTTAAAGTAAAAAATGACCAAAATACTGTCACGACCCGTACCCTTATAAGGGGCACGAGCACGTGGGTACGTCCAGCCTACACCGTAGTATCGGCGGTAGAACGCTGTATATAACGTCTGTAAATAATACGACTAACAGTATAAAGGTACCTGTACAGTATATACACTCCGAATGGATGTGACATAGCAATACAGTCTCAATCACAGAATAAAACTAAGGTAGATAGCACAGAAGGGAACATATGATATATGAAAAGAAAATAAGTCCAAGATCCAACACAAGCCCAGATATATACACAACATCACAGGGTCTCAAAATATAATATAGAAAGCTACAGTCTGATAGTACTAGCTAGATCGCAGTCCAGGCAAACTCAACTAAGCTACACTACTCTGGGAGTGCAAAGTCTAGTGGCTCTACTATCAGCCCACGGTCCTGGACTACTCCATCTAACTCGAGCCCATAATAGGTCGAGCAGTCTGTCTCAAAATCATCTGTAATATATCAACGGTATCCTGTCAGGAAAATGAGCAAGTACAAGCACTAACAGCAGTTCCATGTGAATTGACAAATTCTATAAGAAACAGTATAATAAAATACAAGACAAAGATATAGGAAGACTTGGGAACCGTTCGGAAGCTGAGTTACAATCCTTAAACCAAACAAGGACCGGGGTTGTAACCCTTCTCCCGAGCAGAACTTAGTCTACAATCAAGGTACAACATAGAGGCATGTAGAACATGTGAGTAACTGTATATCATAGCATGGTAAGAAAGTACTGAATGTAGAACAGAGCAGGATATAAGATAAGATAAAGTAAATATAAAATGTGCCTTGAATTATTAGAGCGTTATGTGATCGGCTTGGAATATGTTACAGGGCTGACTATCCACTTGGTCCGACAATCACAAGAAAATCTGAGAAGGGTCATGCCGGCCAACATGGATAGCAGGTACAAGAAAAATAGGATCTCACTACACCCTACGTGAGGGAAGAGTGGCACGAGCACAAGAATATAGTGACAGGGTGGCTTGGATCACATAGCCCCTAATAATTCTCCATCTCCAAATAGTACAATGGATCTGGACATGACACATCATGGCACGTGATTCCATAAGAGGGTAGCAAGTCCCCTTAAAAATTGGTGTCTATACAAGTACAGGGAATAAAAAAAAAAATATACCAATATATCCAGAAATCTAGGAACAACATCTCATGTCGTGATCCAACATATACTAGTCCGTGAACTATCGTGACTGAAAATCGAGTAAGATACTACAACTGAATCGGATATAGCAGATATCAAGACAATAAAAACTATCAGTGAATGTACTCGCTTACTGTCCTGAGATATAGGGTATATCAATGCTTATAGTGGTAATCAGAGACCTAAAGATGAGATATCGCACGTTAATTTAGGTTTAAAGTTAAGAATGATTTCTAATACATGATATGAAATCTAGGTCAAACTAGGTCTCACTGAGTCACACCAAGTCCTGTCAAGTCAATTCTAGGTCAAACTAAGTCCTGTCAAGTCAATCTATGTCAAAATAAGTCAACTCTAGGTCATCCTAGTCATATCAAGTCAAAACAAGTTAAAGCAAGTCAAACGGGGTCAAGAGTTGACTTACAGTTGACTTTTAGTCAATTGGCCAACCCTGGTCAACTCTAGGTCAAACATAGGTCAACTCTAGGTCAAACTGGTCAAATGTTGACCAACAGTTAACTTTTGGTCAACTGGTCAACTCTAGTTCGGATTTGGTCAAATTTAGACAAAGGGTTAACTCATTGTTGACTTTTGGGTAAAAAGTCAACTCTGGGTCAACCGAGCCGAAATTGGTTCAAATATGACGTTTGTAGGGTGTACCTATCAAGTCACCTAAGTTTCAAGTCAAACCGACTACCCGTATCCCGTATCTTGAAATTACTCGATTACCCTTTATATATACATACCCTTAAACCACTCTAACATTAAAGTCAAGTGGCTTTCCCTTGGGATTTTCACTTCCGACTTCCTAGGGTAGTAGGATACTAGCCTATACAATCATTACCTACCAAGTTCTCTAGGTAAAGTGGACATCCAGTCCATCTTACGGTCCATGTTATCCGTTTACCCGTTATCTTGAGTACCGTAGGATACTCAATGGTATCGTGTGATACCACTCTCCTAATCCCAAACGAAAATCCGATTTTGACTTAGAAGCTTACCCACAAACTCTATTTTATATTAGCTAAGTCCTATTCAAGTTTGGACGCGTTTCGACGCTCCTATCTCAAAATCCCCCCTTCACTCACTCTACACTCTCTCACGAAACTAACTTTTCACACACTCACCTAGGACTAACTTGGGGGTTAGTTTAGTCGGTATTTATAGGAGTATATAGGGTTATATATAGGGGTATATATATATATATATATATATATATATATATATATATATATATGTATATATATATATATATATATATATATATATATATATATGTTTATGGGGGGTTGATTGGGGGCTATTGTGGGGTGCTACGTACTGCTGCCTTTGCTGCTGCTAATGTTGTTTGCAGCTGCTGCTCTTATGCAGCTGCTGCTGCTCTTATGCAGCTGCTGCTGCTGCTGTTTGGGGAGGGGGCAGCAGCCCCAATTCCCCCCCTAGCTGCTGCTATGGCTCTTCCTTTCTCCCTCTCTTCTCACACTCTTTCTCCCTCTATTCTCCCTCTCTAATTCTCTCTATTCTTCTTCTCTAAATCTCTCTAATATATATAAACACACACACACATACAATCTCTCATTCCTTCCCCTCTCTATATATATAAATACACACACTAATATATATAGAGACACACACACATATATAGGAACACACACACACACACACACACACACACACACACACACACACACACAGATATGAGAGTGTGTCTATATATATATATATATATATATATATAGACACACTCTCATATATATATAGAGACACACACATATATATATAGGAACACACACACACACACACACACACACACATATATATATATATATATATATATATATATATATATATATATATATATATATATATATATATATATATATATATATATATATATATATATATATATGTGTGTGTGTGTGTGTGTGTGTGTGTGTGTTCCTATATATATATGTGTGTGTCTCTATATATATATGAGAGTGTGTCTAATATATATATATATATATATATATATATGTGTGTGTGTGTGTGTGTGTGTGTGTGTGTGTGTGTGTGTGTTCCTATATATATATATGTGTGTGTCTCTATATATATATGAGAGTGTGTCTATATATATATATATATATATATATATATATATATAGACACACTCTCATATATATACCATTTTGCCCAAAATTACCATTTTGCCCCTGTGTCCAGAACTGGACTTAAGGACAGGCAATCCTAGATAATTTTACTATTTTGAGAATATCGATAATATTTATTTCAGCTTTCGGAGACAGTTGTGATGATTTGGACATTACGGCTCACATGTTGACTATTTTGTGGGATCTGTGTACACCCTCCAGGCAAGTATACCTTGCGAACTTGTACAGTATAATTTATATGCATGTTCATCATCTCGCTGTGGTTCTTTTCCTTACATTCGTGATTGCTTTATTACATGTCTAGTACACTCGTCTTGTTATAGTTTTACTTTACATGTTTCTAGTTGCCTGCACATTCTCGTTCCTTTCTGTTATGATATTTCTATCTGTTACACTGTGTTAGTTTCATATGTATTCCTTGATAGAGTCGTCTAGTCCTACACTATGAATCCCTCGACTTGATTATAACTTGACTTGAGTAGGACTTGACTTTGACATTCTATAGATTGGGAGTACTTACCTTGACTACGGTCTATAGGATTTTTATACTAGGATTGGCTACTGTCTTGGTTGTGAGTACTTGCCTTGACTGCGATTGAGACACTATAGATTGTGAGTACTTGCCTTGACTGCAGTCTATAGATTTGACCTATTAGCCATTTCTAGTATGGCATGCCAGTGTCTTAGAATCCTTGTGTTTAGATCTTGTGTCTTGGTTCATTTTGTCTCGTTGGATATCCTTGATTGTCCCTTACTTCTTTGTATATTTGTACTGTTACATGTTGGCATGTATATTATGTATCTTACTAGTCCTCTGAGGACCTGATGATCTCTTCAGGCTTAGCGATGGTATGGAGTTAGTTAGCAGAGCTGGATGGTAGAGGATTGCGATACATGATACATGTATTTGCTTGTGATATTTTTTTTATTATCATCTCGTGCTTTATATTCAGTACTATGATATATTCTGCTTATTTTATAGACTCATATCATTCTTAGAGTCTAATCGGACAATATGCTAATGGGCTGCAGACCATGACCCATACTTGTTCATTCTTGTTTCATATAATTCCTGTGGATTGAGATATAATTTAGATTAGACAGGATACCCATGATCTTGACAGCTTATACGTACTCGAGTCGGGCTGGAGTCCGCTCGATATGTAGCTGGCTTGCTCTCGAGTTCGCGTCCGAAAAGCAGGTGCGGGTCGTGACACAAACACAGATATTTATACTGGTTTTCCTCTTGTGAGGACTAGTCCAGTCGGAAGAACTCTAGCTTCCAGTTGAATCCACTATTGAAAAATCCTGCAAGTTTTCATACGAAGTCCTAACAACTTCTACAGACGCGAGCTTTGATACGAAGAACTCGACCAACTTCAGTTTTGAAGAGTCTTTCTTCAATCAAGTCTCTGATTACAATTTCTCTAAAATCTTCTAGACCGCACCGTATCGACAAATTGACTAGAGAATTGTAACTGGCTTGGAATTTGAAAATAGAAGCTTTTTGACAACTCTTTGGAAGAAACGTAAGCTTTAGAAGAGAGAAGATGAAAGTGAATGAGTGAGTTGAAACGATCAGAATTCCTCTCTATTTGTAGTTTTTCCAAAGACAGAACTCTGGCAGAATTTGGGCAGAATTCGGACAGAACTCTTTGTAACAAATCGCAACTGAAGGGAGACCAAGTTCAAAATCCAACGTTTACATAGCGTTTATCTTGGCCGAACTCTGGTCGAACTCTGGCCAAGTTCTGTCAGGGTTGGTCAAGTTAATTTTGTGAAAAAATGATTTTGGCTTTTTGAAAATCCTTCAGAAGCTTTTTGTAAAAGCAGATATTTTCAAAAACATAGGTCATTTTTAAAAATGATAGGTCAGTTTTGAAAAACGATTTCAGATAGTTTATTTGCTAGTACGACTTGGTGTACAATATGTCACGCCCCAGAACCAGAATACTGGAGAGCGGGGGCAGACACAGCCAGCTACGTATATAAAAGTGTAATCCACCTCGATATACGGTCACGGTTGTCTAGATGCATGAGGGTTTATCTACAAGCCATCAGTCTCTTATGGTCAAGAACAAGCCTAGTGTCTCAATCTCAAGCAAGTAATAATAGTTACAAGATGTTAGACCATCAGATAATCAATAGTAAGGCGTCCCATACATTTCATATACAGATGATCATGATGCTAGTCGTACAAAATACGAGGACTAGCAAGTGTTTCAGTCATACATGATCAACCCTAGGATTTGTTAATCATGTTACAGCCCGTAGGCAGACAAGAAATATAAGTATTCAACACGAGCTAACACTTGCTCGGCAACTAAACGTCTCAAAAGAATAATTTTACAATAGAGCAGGAGAGCAAAATTAAACCCACTCGTTGCTAGGGTTTCTTCTAGTATTCACCATCTGGCTGGAAGGCCGAAAGATCCTCGGGTACTGCTCCGAAATCTGGCCATACAAAATCAGCTGGGTCAGACCCTAGAAAGAGCAAGTGCCACAAGGGATGCTTCACTTAAGAACTAAAACCAGCATATTAGCACATAAAAACATAATTGATAATAAAATACATGAGTTAGAGAAAATAAGGTGATAAACGATAAGACAACTAAGGGACTATTCCGGTAGCCAAGTTATAACCCGTAAACCAAACAAGGACCGGGGTTGTAACCCTTCACCTGAACAGAGCTTAGTCTCTGACCAATTATCGAATAAGTAAAGCATAAGCAAGCATGTCCTGAGATAACCATGTACTAGATCTAAACAAGACTAGACAAGATTGGACTCTATCCAACAATCACGGCCAAGCAATGAGTACGGCTTGATACTTTAACTAACTAGGGTTATCACAAGCCTAGTTACTAACAAGATGCAATGAGATGTTCCAACAGTCACAAGCCATGCAGCTATCCAGTTATCCTTCCGCAGGTTGAGAGTTGTATTAGGTGGATACATCGCCCAGGAGACAAATGTATCCCATGGTGACTTGGGGGTGCAACACATGACAGTGTGCTGAAAATGTGTCCTACTCGACGGCAGGCTACAAGTCCAATTAGAGCGCCCAGATAACGGGATTGCATGTGACTGAAAAATCTCTTTATGAACTACTTGATCAATCTAGTCATTAACCTAGTCAGATTCAGTATGAATCCCTGACCGTGGTAACTAGGGATACAAGTCCTAGACATGATGCAAGACGAGACTGTTAGCTTACACAAGCACATTCAAGAACAATCACCTACGGTGTCAAGATGAGTTATTAATCAGCATGTCAAGATAGCCGTCGCAACAGCATTCAAGATTACATGTTAGGTTACTTATCAAGATTACTTATCATGTCAAGAGTGCGTCACGATGGACCACCATCAAGAATTATCATGTCAAGTTACTTGTCAAGAGTGCACCACGACGGATCACTATCAAGAGTTATCATGTAAAGGTTACTTGTTAAGAGTCTGCCACAACGGGTCACTATCATGTTATCATGCAAAGACATGTTCAAGAGTACACCACGACGGGTCACCATCATGTAAACAAAGAAATGACATGTAACGTAAGAGCATACAAAGCAAAGAAAAGACATAAACCATGAGTGCACCCCAACGGGCCACTATCTAAGAAAGAAAACATGCAACAAGGATCGCATGTAAGAAAGGATTAGATAAAAGACGTATCATGGCATGGAAGAAGAAATAAATAAAAGTGCTACTTGACATAAAACAATAAATGAATCTGTGCTAGTGTTAAGAATATAAGGGGGTATAATTATTCTCCAACTGTACGATATTATCAAATCCTGTTAAAAAATTTATTTATTAAAGAAATATCAAGCTATTTAGTAGGGTCGTCGCAATTTAGGCCAAGATAGAAAATATGCAATGCAATCATAAGCTCCATATCAAGAATGAAAGAAACTTGCATAAAATAGTTTGTAACATATTCTTGAAGCCAAGGAAAAGATCTACAACTTTCAAGTTGGGAGTTGGAAGAAATTCTGGCCACAATTCAGCCAAATAGGATATAAAACAGCCAAAAACAGCCAAAATAGGCATTATGCGACATTTTGTGGCACTATTCATTCATGCGGTACTATACAAGCCATACGACACTATGCATCCATGCGACACTAATTATTCCTGCGGTACTATGCATGTCATGCGATACTATTCATTCCTACGGTACTATTCATTCCTGCGGTACTATGCAAGCTATGCGACACTATTCATTCCTGCGACACTATGCATCCATATGGCACTATGCAAGCCATGCGGCACTATTCATTCCTGCGGCACTATGCATCCATGCGGCATTATACAAGCCATACGGTACTATTCATTCCTGCAGCACTATGCATCCATACGGCACTATACAAGCCATACGGCACTATTCATCGTCCCTGCCAGATTCAACATATATGAACTAAAAAATGCTCAAATCTTATTTTGACCATAACTTCCTCAAAACAAGTCAAAATCTAACTTTTTAAAGGTCCATTTAGGGTAAAATCGAATTCTCTACAACATAAAACAATCAAAACGTGAAAATAATAAAGTTTGGTAGATTAAAACCCAAAAAAACCGAAAAGACTACAAACTTAGATCTACAAAAATTCATCTATCAAACCCAAAAATGTCAAGTTCTAAAGAGGCTTAAAATCAAGTAAGAAAGATAATGGAATAATAAAACTTGAGATCCATCATGAAGTAAGTTGCACTTGCCTAGGACTTGGTAGCTATAGGAGGAGTAAATGAAGAAGATGAAGAAGTAAATGAAGAAGTGAATAAGGAGAGAGAGAAGGAGTTGGGTTATATATCAACCATCTCCATCTCAAGCCAAGCCAAACCAAGTCAAATTGAACCAAACCCATCAAATAAACCAAGTCAAGATTAAACCAAGACTAGGTTAAGCAAAACAAGTCTAACTACGGTCCACCTGATAAATGCCAAAAATTTCGTATACGCATACGAAAATACGTATAATGCGAAACAAGAGTGACAACAATGTATTCCTAGACTCAATAAAATGAAAATTATATTGCGTAAGGAAATACAGTCTTGAGTGGCAAACATAGCTTCGGTCTTGAACTGAGTAGATATCCAATCTTGATCAGTGTCCAAAATGTCTTTAGTAAACATCTGAATAGTTTCGTATATCGAGACAGAGTTTGATTAATTATTAAAATCAGGTTTGACCATGACCAATGGGCCAACAATCTCCTCCATTTTAATAATTGACAAACCTTGACCGATATAACATCTTTGGTCGTTATCAACTCAAAATAGTACCATAGATATATAATAAAAAATTGTTCATAACTTGTATCCATGAAGATGTTAGATCTTATTTCTCCCCCGTTGTCACTTAGCAAAATAATTACAATGAGAAAGCTCCCCCCGCAATATATGCATAAGTAACAATCAATAAAGAAACACAAACAAAAAATATGGATAAATAAAAAGAATATTCAACACAGACATGGTATAAATAGAACAAACAAAAATAAGATAAGCAGATAATAAGTGTCACAGACAGTTTTATATCCAAGCATAAAAAGATAATGCTATAATGAAATCTGAACTAAATAAAATGCTAAAATAAATAAAATGCTAAACTGAAGCATAGAATATGTCCATCAAAAAGTCACAAATCATATCCAAATAACTAATAAGATTACTGATACTATCTTGGAATGTCGGAGCATTTCTAAGTAAATAAAAGACAAAATCATCAGCATCAAAAGTATGCAAACTAAAAAATCATCCTCATCATCATCGTCATCAGCTGCAGTGCCAGCATGTCTAGATGGACCAGCTCCAGGTGTGCCATCTCCAGAGGTGTGTAGAGTAGCACCAGAAGTACGATACCAATCGTAAGCGTTCCCTGGTTGGAATAGAGATTAGACCGCCTCATCATCAATGCGGTAACCAGATACAGAAGGGTATCTTGGAAGAGAGCTAGCATAATGACCCGTCTGAGCAAATCGAAGATCAGCAAATGAGTTGGTAATAGCCTGGAACCGAGTCACGTCACGAAACTCATATTCCCTGGAAGTGTCAACAAAAAACGTCTGCAGATCCGATAGGTACTGATGAATACTCTTAAAGGTCATAGGGTAAGACTGAGGAGGAACATGTACAGTAGGAGCAGGTACAGTAGGTGTAGGAGCAGTGGCAATGCTATGACGAGAAAGCTTGAGGAACTTGGGCTCAGGGTCCAAAGTGCAAGTGGATAAATCTATATCAAAATGCTAAAAGATGCGTGGGATAAGCATCGCACAATAGAGGTTGCGGTCTTTTCCGCGACATCTATCCATCATCTGAATGATAATCTTAGGGGCAGAAAAAGGAATCCCCTTAAGAATGTGATATAGGGCAGAAAGTTCTAGTATAGTGACATCATCTTAGGATTGGCTTGAAAATGTGCACACAAGCAAACACTAAACATAATGTCTGGTCGACTAGCAGTTAAGTACAGTAAGCTACCGATCATACCTCGATACTTACGTATGTCGACGGGTTTGCCTTGTTCATCAATATCAAGCTTGGTTGAAGTCGCCATTGGAGTGCTAAGTGGTTTGACTGCTTCCAGGTCAAAATTCTTTAATAGTTCTTTTGTGTACTTTGCTTGATTTATGAACGTTCCATTGTTGGTTTGTTTGATTTGCAGTCCTTCAGCTCTTCCATCATGCTCATTCTGCATACCTTTAAAAATTTTTGACAAAGAGATTCATCAGTGGATCCAAAAATAATATTATCTACATAGATTTGAATCAAAAGAATATTGTTATTCAAAGATTTTATAAACAATGTAGTGTCAACATTTTCCTTTAAAAAATCGTTGTCAAGTAGAAAAGAGCTTAAACGATCATACCAAGCACGAGGGGTTTGTTTCAAACCGTATAAGGCTTTCTTCAACTTGAAAACATAATCAGGATTTTTGAAATCAGTAAAACCTGGAGGTATAAACTTCTTCTTTTATAAAACTATTCAAAAATGTGCTTTTAACATGTCACTCCCGTTTTTCGTTATACGTATTTTCAGTATACGTGTATGAATTCCCGTCCAATATTTTGACTTGTCTAGCCTGACTTGACCTATTTTGGCTTGACTTGGTTAACCTTGGTTCGTTTTGGCTTGGCTTGGTTTGGTTTGTTTTGGTTCATCATGAGAGAAGGGGGTTGATATATAGGTCAACTACCCTCTCTTTCCTCCATAACTTTTATTTACTTCTCCACCTTCTTCATTTACTCCTCCCATCTACACCTAAGAGCCCTAGGCAAGTGCAACTTGTTTCATGATGAAACTTGGGTTTTATTGTTCTATTTTCTTCCTATCCTAGTTCTAAGCCTCTTTAGAACTTGTCATTTTTGGTTTGATGGATGGATTTTTGTAGATCTAAGTTTTGATCTTTTCTTGATTTTCTTGGTTTTAATCTATTAAAGCTTGGTTTTTCCTAAAACCAGCCGTCCCAGGCTGTAGGAAATCTCGTTCTATGCAGTTTAGACCCTCGAAAGTCCCAATTCGGACTTGTTTTGAGGAAGTTATGGCCACGGCAAGTTTTCAGAACTTTTATGGCTGAACTTGTTGTTGGGGACGATACCCCCATGCGCCCGGGAGGCCACGCGCCAAGAGGCCATGCGTCGTGAAGTCCCGGCAATGCATTCTTTGACTCTGAGCGTGTCATGCGCGTAGTCTTCTTACGCGCATGTACTGAAGATGCAGCGTGAGTTCTGATGCGCGGATGTGCTGATGCGCGGATGTGCTGATGCGCACTCGTGCGCTTTTTTTACGTGGCGCACCATGACCCCGCGTGCGCTTTTTTTAGCATGGCATACCCTGACCCCGTGCGCGCTTTTTTAGCATGGCGGACCCTGACCATGCGCGCGCTTCTTAGCGTGGCGCACCCTGACCCCGCGTGCGCTTCTTAGCGTGGCGCACCCTGACCCAGTGTGCGCTTCTTAGCGCGGCACAACTTTACCTGGCACAACCTGACCTGGCGTACTCCAGTCCGGCACAACCTAGCCTCGTACAGCCCAGTGCCTGGCGTAACCTGACTTGGCCCGACTTATTCTGGCGCAACCCAGCCTGTATTGGCCCGACTTGCCTAGGCGCAACCCAATGTTGGGCACAACCTGTAGCCTTGGCACCCCCTAGTGCCTTGCGCAGCCTATTACCCTGGCATAACTTGGCTAATGCCATTTGTTGGCCATGGTACCCCTTACCCCTTGCATGATCTGTCATTTAATTATTGGCTTTATGCTGATTGTTTATTCTTGGTATTTGACCTATCTTGTGACGACCCGACTTGATAACTTGTTGAGCATAGCATGACTTTCCAGTATTGATGTTGACATGAACACGACATGAAAATCTGGATAGTGGTCCGTCGAGGTGCACTCTTGATAAGCACTCTTGACATGATAAGTAACTTGATAAGACATGTATAATCTGGATAGTGGCCCGTCGAGGCGCACTCTTGACAAGCACTCTTGACAAGCACTCTTGACATGATAAGTAACTTGATAAGACATGTATAATCTTGATAGTGGTCCGTCGAGGCGCACTCTTGACAAGTAATCTTGACAAGTAACAAGTAACCTGACCTGACATGATAATCATCTTGAACGGTGTTGCGACAGCTACTCTGTCTTGCTATGTAACTCTTTTAGACGTCGTAGGTGTTTATGCTTGTGTAAGCTACTCGTCTTGTCTCGTATCATGTCTAGGACATGAATCCCTGGTTTCCCACGGTCAGGGATTCATACTAAATCAGACTAGGTTAATGATTAGATTGATCAAGTAGTTCATATAGAGAGATATTCGGCTACAAGCAATCCTGTTATCTGGGTGCCTTATCCGATGGACTTGTAGTCTGCCGTCGAGTAGGGCACATTTCCAGCCCAATGTCATGTGAGGCACTTCTTGAAATAAGTAATATGCACACTGTCATGTGTTGTACCCCCAAGTCACCTAATAACTCTCTTAGGGTATATTTGTCTCATGGGCGATGTATCCACTATAAATGCTTGTAACTTGCGTCTGGATAACCCGGATAATCTGCAGGACTTATGGCCGTAGGAATATCTCATTGCATCTTGCTAGTAACTAGGTTTGTGATAACCCTAGTTAGTTAAAGTATCAAGCCGTACTCTTTGTTTGGCCGTGAATGTTGGATGGAGTCCTATCTTGTCTAGTCTTGCCTAGATCCAGTACATGCTTATCTCAGGACATTCTTGTTTATGTTTTACTCTTGTCGATAATTGGTTAGGGACTAAGTTCTACTCAGATGAAGTGTTACAACTCCGGTCCTTGTTTGGTTTACGGGTTATAACTTGGTTATCGTAATAGTTCTTTAGCTATCTTATCGTTTATCACCATGTTTTCTCTAACTCATGTCTTTTGTTATTTTATTTATGCTCTGTGTTTTTAACTTGCTGGTTTTAGTTCTTAAGTGAAGCCTCCCTTGTGGCACTTGTCCTTTCTGGGGTCTGACCCAGCTGGTTTTGTATGGCCAGATTTCGTAGCAGCACCCTGTTGGCCCAATGATTGTATCATGTTTTTGAATATGGTTAATATATTTAGTTTAGTATTTCATTATCACTAATCTTTATACTATCACTATAGCATTTTTACTTATGCTTATACCTTTGGTGATATATGTCTATTGGTTTACATATTAGTGATATGAACTTTCTATCTTAAATTTAATCGAGTTGCCAAAATCAAAACTATGTTTTAGATTGTGGTTATTCAATTAAGTTTAATCATTATGATATCACTAACATTTATGCTATCACCTTAGCACTTATACTTAAACTCAGCATTGTCCTAATGTGCATTAAACTTATCACACTTGCTACTATGTATATTGCTTTGTTCGTCTAACATGTACATGCAGAAAAGTAATAAGCAAGATCAATGTGGACATATGTAATAAAAAATTATGGTGGGCCAAAGACGACGAATCCTACAAGAGTTCTCTGAACCACCCGTCGACATCTCCGGAGCCATGCACTCGGGGGTTCCGCTGCCCGGTCAGCGGGCGGGGGTTGAGGGGGCAGCGTCCCTCGTCGGGGGTTCGGGGGCGAAGCCCCCGAAAGGTATTCAGTTTTCACAAACTGGATATCTTTGGACAGCTGTCGCCAAAAAAAAAGCCAGCACCTATCAAAGGAAGAAGCCAAGCCATGCCATCATTATTTCAAGACTCTGAAGAAGCCTGCACCTGCTACAATATTTCTGGAGTCTCTAATGAGTCATAGAAATAATTGTAAATACAAGAAATGGATGGCAAAATCGAAAGCTAGGGTAAAAATTAGCCCAGGATCATTTTCAGATACAAACCGGCATACCGACGGTATACCGGTCTATACCGACGGTATACCAATTTTGTTCACAGAAAGTTTTCTGTCTACAAAATCGGCATACCGACGGTATACCGGTTCATACCGACGGTATACCGCTTCAGTAATGTTGAAAGTCCAACGGTTGGATTTCCAGCATTAAATGATCCCAACGTCTATATTTCGAGCCGTTGCAATCCCAGACCGGTATACCGACGGTATGCCGGTCGCTGACTGAAAAAGTTGCCTTTGGATCTTTTCAATGCTTTGGTTATAAATAGCCTTGAACCCCTTCATTCAAGGTTGATACTTTGAGCCTAAAAATTTCTAAACCACCAAAGCCTATCCACAAACAACTCTACAAAGCTTTCATTTGCCATCCACAAATTGTGTTAGAGTTATTGAGTTGAAAAGTAAGATCTTCATCTTATTGTATAAGGAGATCAAAACCTATTGTGAAAGGTTGAAGTGGAGAGTCTTTGTATCCAAACTCTCGGTTGAAGTTGGAGAGTCTTCGTATCCAAACTCTCGGTTGAAGTCGGAGAAGCCTTCGGATTAAAGTTCTCGTGTAAGAAGTTGGCGAGTTCTTCCGATCCAAACTCGTGTGTAACTATTTGCTCAAATAGTGGATTAAATCCGGAGAGAGTTCCAGGACTGGATTGCCTCTAGGGAGGATACCAGGATACATCGGGTGTCGGTATTGTTATTGCTTATTCTCTTGCACTTATATTTTTAAATTGCCAATTAACTTGTGCTAAGTGCTTGATTAGTTAGCTTGACCATATTCACCCCCCCTCTAGGGTTCCTACACACCCGAGGATCTTCCGGCCTTCCAGCCAGATGGTGAATACTAGAAGAAACCCTAGCAACGAGTGGGTTTAATTTTGCTCTCCCGCTCTATTGTAAAATTATTCTTTTGAGACGTTTAGTTGCCGAGCAAGTGTTAGCTCGTGTTGAATACTTATATTTCTTGTCTTCCTACGGGCTGTAACATGATTAACAAATCCTAGGGTTGATCATGTATGACTGAAACTTTTGCTAGTCTTCGTATTTTGTACGACTAGCATCATGATCATCTGTATATGAAATGTATGGGACGCCTTACTATTGATTATCTGATGGTCTAACATCTTGTAACTATTATTACTTGCTTAAGATTGAGACACTAGGCTTGTTTTTGACCATAAGAGACTGATGGCTTGTAGATAAACCCTCATACATCTAGACAGTCGTGACCGTATATGGAGGTGGATCATACTTTTATATACGTAGCTAGCTGTGTCTGCCCCTGCTCTCCAATATTCTAGTTCTGGGGCGTGACATAACATCCATTTGAAATAACTTGAAATTATGAAAATATGCAAATGCACATAACATGCGAATGGATTCTAATCTCGCGACTGGGGCATAAGTGTCATCGTAGTCGATACCTTCTTCTTGATTGTATCCTTGAGCTACGAGTCGAGCCTTATTACGAGTCACTAAACCATTCTCATTCAGTTTGTTTCAGAATACCCAACGAGTGCCCATGACCGGATGATCAATGGGCTTGGGAACAAGTTGCCAAACTTGATTCCGTTTGAATTGGTTTAATTCCTCTTGCATAGCATCTAACCAAAAATAATCACTACATGCTTCTTCAATATTTTTGGGTTTAAACTGTGAAATAAAGGCAACACAATAAGCTATATCTTTATTAGAGGAACGAGTACTTACACCCTTGGTAATCTCACCAATTACCAAGTCCTTTGGATGATCTGCCAATAATCTCATCTCTTTTGGCGTAACCTCAGGATTGCTGGTTCCGGCTTCTTTGCTTGAAAGTTCTGCATCTTTATGAGAAGGTTTTGCAGTAGCTGTTCTTGGTGTAATCACGTCTTCATTGTCGTCATCGTCTGAATGTTGATTTAGTTCATCAAACTTGATATTAATTGATTCTTCGATGATTATGGTTCTCTTGTTGAAGACTTTATACCCTTTGCTCTTTGCTGCATAACCTAAAAATATACCTTTATCGGCCTTTTCATCAAATTTACTCAGATTGTCTTTAGTATTAAGAATAAAGTATTTACAACCAAAAATCTTGAAATAAGAAACAATGGGTGTTCTATCAAACCATAGTTCATAGGAAGTCTTCTTCGATATAGGTCGAATTAGAACCCTATTGAGAATATAGCACGCTGTATTGACAGCTTCAGCCCAAAAATATCTAGGTAGACTAAACTGGTTTAACATTACTCTATCCATTTCAGATAGAGTCTTGTTCTTACGTTCCACAACTCCATTTTGTTGTGGAGTCCTAGGGCAGAAAAATTCATGCAAATAACCGTGTGTGTCACAGAATTGCTTGAACTCTGCATTCTCAAATTCGTCACCATGATCACTACAAATGCGAGTAATCATGAAACATTTTTCATTCTGTACTTTCTTGCAAAAGTTGACGAATTCTGACAAAGCATCATTCTTGCGTGCAAGAAAATATACCCATGTGTATCTAGAGAAATCATCTACAATGACAAATTGTCACGTCCCAGAACCAGAATACTGGAGAGCGGGGGCAGACATAGCCAGCTACGTATAATGAAATGGGATCCACTCCACTATACGGTCATGGCTGTCTAGATATATGAGGGTTTATCTACAAGCCATCAGTCTCTTAGGGTCAATAACAAGCCTAGTGTCTCAATCACAAGCAAGTAAGTAAATGTTACAAGATGTAAGATCACCAAATATACAATAGTAAGGCATCCCAAACATTACATATTCAGCTGATCATGAAGCTAGTCGTTACAAAAGTGAGAACTAGCAAGAGTTTAGTCATACATGATCAACCCTAGGTTGCCAATCATGTTACAGCCCATAGGCAGACAGTAAGTAAAAATATACACGAGCTAACACTTGTTCGGCGGCTAAACGCCTCAAAAGAATAATTTTACAATAAAGTGGGAGAACCAAAAATAATCCACTCGTTGCCAGGATTCCGTATAGTGGTCACCATGTGGCTGGAGATTCGGTAGATCCTCTGGAACTGCTCTGGTATCTGGCCATACAAAACCAGCTGGGTCAGACCCCAGAAAGAGCAAGTGTCACAAAGGAGGCTTCACTTAGGAACTAAAACCAGCAATCAGCACAAGAGTAATAATATAAAATAAAGACAACAATTAAAGAAAACCAGGACAGGTGATATACGATGAGATAACCATAGGACTATTCAGATAACCAGGTTACAACCCGTAAATCAAACAAGGACCGAGGTTGTATCCCTTCGTCTGAACCAAACTTGGTTTCTCCTACTATTTATCGGCAAGATAAAATAAGAAAACAGGTCATGTGACAATCTTGTACAGAATCAAGACAAGAATAGATTGGAAAACTTCATCCAACATTTCACGGCCAAGCAATAAGTACGGATTGATACTTTAGCTAGCTAGGGTTACCACAGGCCTAGTTACTAGCAAGATGCAGTGAGATTGTTCCACAGCCACAAGCCCTGCAGACCATCCAGGCTATCCGGACGCAATTAAGATTGAATTCAAGTGGGTACATCATCCAGGAAATGCATGTACCCTTAGGTGACTTAGAGGGTACAACACATGACAGTGTGCTGGAAATGTGCCCTACTCGACGGCAGGCTACAGATCCCAAGTGGGGCGCCCAGATAACGGGATTGCCTGTAGCTGGAAAATCTCTTCATGACTACTTGATTTATTCTAGTTGTTAGCCTTAGTTGATTTCAGTGGATACCCCTGACCGTGGTACTCAGGGATTCCCGTCCTAGACATGATGCAAGACAAGACGGGTTCATTTGTACAAGCACAATCGTCCACGGTGTCCAAGTTATTCAATCTTGTCAAGTCGTGTTAGCCGTCGCAACAGCATTTCGAGAGCTGTCATGTCAGGTTTATCATGTCAAGAGTGCGCCACGGCGGGCCACTATCAAGAATTATCATGTCAAGTTATCATGTCAAATTTATCAGGTCAAGCTATCTTGTCGGGAGTGCACCACGGCGGGTCACTATCAAGTCATGCCAATTATCAAGGAGGAGAGAAACTTGCACAATTAAATAATAATATATTAATAATATATATATATTCTTGAAGCCAAGGAGAAACTCTACAACTTTTATGTTGGGAGTGGAAAGAAATTCGGACCACAATTCACGCAAATAAGACATTTAAACAATCAAAGTGGGACCCATGCGGTCCAAAGTGGGAGAACAAACATGCGATCAAAGAGAGTGGGAGGCCACCCATGCGGCCAGCCAAAGCATATGCGGCCAGAAAATAGTTGAAGGGGGCCATGCGGCCAGCAAGAAATATTCATGCAACTAGAAAAGACAAGGAGAGAGGAACCCACAATAAATGCGAGCTTCCACTCAAGCAAAAGAAAAGGGACACGTGGCCACTCAAGCAATGCATGCGGCCAAGAATTATTGGTCATGCACATATATTATATATATGGCCATGCGGCCAAATACTGTGTATAAGCATGCAAGCCCCACGTTGTAAGTGCCAGTTTTAAATATGTGCATGCAAGCATCTAATAATGCAAGGCATATAAAATATGTAACATGACAAGGCACATTAAAATATTAAAATATGCATCCTGACAAAGCGTATAAAATATGTTGCATGGCAAGTATATGCGGCTGGCTTTCAAAGGGATGTATTAACCATGCATTTAAGGGAATGCAACAATTCATTGAATTTAAATGCTTTAATAATGCATTTAAATGCATTCTGGACCAAGCATTTAAATTAATGCTTTAGAAATGCATTGGAATGCAATCCTGAACCAAGCATTAATTAATGCTATAGAAAAAGCATTTAATGCCTCGTGAACCAAGCATTAATTAATGCTTTAGAAAAAAAAAGCATTTAATGCCTCCAAAGCATTGAACTAAGACTTTCATGCGGCATTGAATTAATGCTTTACAAAGCATTGAACAAAGCATTAATTAATGCTTTACCATGCGGCTGAACCTAGTAAATAGGATGCCTTATGCGGCTGGAGCTGCTTGCATGCAAATTTAATATGCCAATAAAATCATATGCGGCTGAAGTAGAGTTCCCATGCAAGCAAAGTAGTAAAATCAAATCCATGCGGCTATGATAATTCAAATGGCCAGCAAGTTGCTTGCTAATGCTAAACTAATTAAGCATGCAACTAAAGTATGCATGCATGTATATGCAATTTCCTACGTAAGCAATGCATGCGGCCCATATATTTTTATGCGGCCAAGAATGTTAAGGGCAGCAAGTACATGCGGCTCAAAACCATTAATAAATTCATGCGGCTCACCACTACATTATGTGCATACAATTGTAAGCTGTACGTGGCAAATAATTATTAGGCCTTGTCCAAATTACTATGCTTGCTATTAAGTGTCATCATGTCAGAAAATAATTAATGCTGCCATGCCCATGCGGCTAGGCAAGACTCCTGCGGCCAAAACAAATGCAAGCCAGCAACAATTTGTTGCCAACTGAGAAGAGGTTCTTGGAAAATACCATGGCTTCTCCACACCACCCAATTTCCCACAGGAGTCCAAATTTGGACTTCCATAGGTCAAAATGGGGTAGAACGAAATCCTCCACAACATGGAACCATCAGAACTTGGAAATAACAAGGTTAAACAGATCAACCCAAGAAAATCCAAAAATACCACAAAACTAGATCTACAAGAATTTAACCATGGAATTGAAAAATGCTAAGTACTAAAGTGGGTTAAAAACACATGAGAAAGACAATGGAACAAATAAAAATAGACTTCCTTCATGAAGCAAGATGCACTTGCCTAAGCTCTCCCTCTCTCCTGGTAGGTGGAGAAGTAAAGATGGAGAAGAAGAAATGAGTAATGAGTAATAATGGAAGAGAGAGAGTGGGATAGATTATTTATGGTGAGGAGTGGTGGTAGGTGGGAGTGGTTCTCCACATAAAATCAAACCAAGCCAAACCCACCAAACCGAACCAAACCAAGCCAATACAATCCCATGATAAACCATGCTAATGCAACATGCAAAATAAAACCCACCGAAATACGTACACGTATTCCAAATACGTAATACAAGATATGGGCATTACAACTCTACCTACCTTAAAAGAATTTCGTCCTCGGAATTTAATCAAGAGGCTAGAGTGGCAAGAACAAGCTATACTAATCACAGACAAGCTATACTAAACAATCAATCATGCAATCATGTATATGAGCAAGGAAATCGAAGGCACGAGAAAAGGGAAGATATCCTGCTACGAACCTCGTTGCCGGTTCTGAATCTGAGCTTGGACCTAGGCATACTGCTGGAGTCTTTGTAGCTGGAAGGCTAGGGCATGAGGCGGCAATGGCCTCGACAATTGATACTGCTGCTGCACTGGGGCTGGTCCCCTTACCGAGGGACTAGTCTGGGCCGATGACGAACTGGCCCTATTCGGACAGGACCCTATCTTGTGGTCCGGTGCTCCACAAGCCAAACACAATCCCTGTGCTCTGCGATACTCCGAAACAACGTGTCCTGGCTTCCCACAATGAGTGCAGCCCATTACGGAAGACTGCTTCTGCTTCTGCTGCTGAGGGGACGTGACTGACGTAACTGAGGCCGTCTGCCTCGGAGTTCCAATTGTCAAAGCCCTGACTGCCGGGGCTGGTGCTGTCGACTGGGTCATCTGGCCGTGAGATCGCTTCCGACCTCCGGTCCTGTCCACGATCCTGTGGGAGGTATACTCGTGCCTCCTAGCTGCCCTCAATAGTGCATCAAAAGTCTGATGCTCAAACTGTTCCACTGCCAACAAAATCTTGAGGTGGAGCCCTTGCTGGAACCGCTGGGCTCTGTCAAACTCGGTCGCCACCAAAGTGGGAGCAAACCGACTAAGCCTGGAGAACTCGGCCGCATATCCATCGACCGTTCTGCCTCCTTGCTTCAGATTGGTAAACTTGGTCTGTAGATCATACCGAGCCACCGTATTGAAGTACTTGGTCTGGAATCTCTCTCTGAATAGTGCCCATAGAATAGGGGCTACTAATCCTACGGCCTGTGCTGCCCACCAGCTGCGGGCAAGATCCAATAACTGTAGATGCACCACGGCCACCTTCTCACCTTCCGGGGTCTTGGCTGCCTCTAGAATGACTTTAGTATCCTGGAGCCATGCATCTGCGGCGATAGCATCTTCCCTACCGTCAAAGAACGGAGGGTTCAGGCGCTTGAAACTGTTCGCTACACTGTTCCTTGGATGACCGCCTCTGTTCAAAGCATCTTTTACTGCCTGGTGCAATGTATTACCTCGGCGATCTTGGGAAGCTAACAATGATCTGATGAGACCTACCAAAGTGCCATCATCAGGCTGTGCATGCTGGACTGGCTGAACTGGCGGCTCTCCTCCAGTAGGTATGACTCGGGAGGCTGCTCCTGAGTGCTGGGCCTAATCTTCTGGTTGCTGCTGGTCCACGGGAGGTGATCCGCCTTGCTGATCGGCAGGTCCAGGTTCAATGTCGTTGAAGAAGACGACATGGGAACAATAAGGAAGGACCAGGACAGATCAATGATTACAAGCATGTAATCAGGACAAGAATTTCAGGGATTCAGAGATTACGAACAGAGATCAAGGGCGAATACTGATTGAGACATCTATTCGGTAAACCCTCACATATCTTGATTTACAAGACCTGCATGGGCCACCACTTAAACCATGTCACGCCCCAGAACCAGAATATTGGAGAGCGGGGGCAGACATAGGCAGCTACGTATAATGAAATGGGATCCACTCCACTATACGGTCACGGCTGTCTAGATATATGAGGGTTTATCTACAAGCCATCAGTCTCTTAGGGTCAATAACAAGCCTAGTGTCTCAATCACAAGCAAGTAAGTAAATGTTACAAGATGTAAGATCACCAAATATACAATAGTAAGGCGTCCCAAACATTACATATTCAGCTGATCATGAAGCTAGTCGTTACAAAATGTGAGAACTAGCAAGAGTTTAGTCATACATGATCAACCCTAGGTTGCCAATCATGTTACAGCCTGTAGGCAGACAGTAAGTAAAAATGTACACGAGCTAACACTTGCTCGGCGGCTAAATACCTCAAAAGAATAATTTTACAATAAAGTGGGAGAGCCAAAAATAACCCACTCGTTGTCAGGATTCCGTCTAGTGTTCACCATGTGGCTGGAGATTCGGTAGATCCTCTGGAGCTGCTCTGGTATCTGGCCATACAAAACCAGCTGGGTCAGACCCCAGAAAGAGCAAGTACCACAAAGGAGGCTTCACTTAGAAACTAAAACCAGCAATCAGCACAAGAGTAATAATATAAAATAAAGACAACAATTAAAGAAAAACAGGACAGGTGATATACGATGAGATAACCATAGGACTATTCAGATAACCAGGTTATAACCCGTAAACCAAACAAGGACCGGGGTTGTATCCCTTCGTCTGAACCGAACTTGGTTTCTCCCACCATTTATCGGCAAGATAAAATAAGAAAACAGGTCATGTGACAATCTTGTACAGAATCAAGACAAGAATAGACTGGAAAACTTCATCCAACATTTCACGACCAAGCAATAAGTACGGCTTGATACTTTAGCTAGCTAGGGTTACCACAGGCCTAGTTACTAGCAAGATGTAGTGAGATTGTTCCACAGCCACAAGCCCGGCAGACCATCCAGGCTATCCGGATGCAATTAGGATTGAATTCAAGTGGGTACATCGTCCAGGAAATGCATGTACCCTTAGGTGACTAAGAGGGTGCAACACATGACAGTGTGCTGGAAATGTGCCCTACTCGACGGCAGGCTACAGATCCCAAGTGGGGCGCCCAGATAACGGGATTGCCTGTAGCTGGAAAATCTCTTCATGACTACTTGATTTATTCTAGTTGTTAGCCTTAGTTGATTTCAGTGGGTACCCCTGACCGTGGTACTCAGGGATCCCCGTCCTAGACATGATGCAAGATAAGACGGGTTCATTTGTACAAGCACAATCGTCCACGGTGTCCAAGTTATTCAATCTTGTCAAGTCGTGTTAGCCGTCGCAACAGTATTTCGAGAGGTATCATGTCAGGTTTATCATGTCAAGAGTGCACCACGGCGGGCCACTATCAAGAATTATCATGCCAAGTTATCATGTCAAATTTGTCAGGTCAAGCTATCTTGTCGGGAGTGCACCACGGCGGGTCACTATCAAATTATGCCAATTATCAAGGAGAAGAGAAACTTGCACAATTAAATAATAATATATTAATAATATATATATTCTTGAAGCCAAGGAGAAATTCTATAACTTTTATGTTGGGAGTGGAAAGAAATTCGGACCACAATTCACGCAAATAAGACATTTAAACAATCAAAGTGGGACCCATGCGGTCCAAAAGTGGGAGAACAAACACGCGGTCAAAGAGAGTGGGAGGCCACCCATACGGCCAGCCAAAGCATATACGGCCAGAAAATAGTTGAAGGGGGCCATGCGGCCAGCAAGAAATATTCATGCAACTAGAAAAGACAAGGAGAGAGGAACCCGCAATAAATGCGAGCTTCCACTCAAGCAAAAGAAAAGGGACACGTGGCCACTCAAGCAATGCATGCGGCCAAGAATTATTGGTCATGCACATATATTATATATATGGCCATGCAGCCAAATACTGTGTATAAGCATGCAAGCCCCACGTTGTAAGTGCCAGTTTTAAATATGTGCATGCAAGCATCTAATAATGCAAGGCATATAAAATATGTAACATGACAAGGCACATTAAAAATATTAAAATATGCATCCTGACAAAGCGTATAAAATATGTTGCCTGGCAAGTATATGCGGCTGGCTTTCAAAGGGATGTATTAACCATGCATTTAAGGGAATGCAACAATTCATTGAATTTAAATGCTTTAATAATGCATTTAAATGCATTCTGGACCAAGCATTTAAATTAATGCTTTAGAAATGCATTGGAATGCAATCCTGAACCAAGCATTAATTAATGCTTTAGAAAAAGCATTTAATGCTTCCTGAACCAAGCATTAATTAATGCTTTAGAAAAAAAAAGCATTTAATGCCTCCAAAGCATTGAACTAAGACTTTCATGCGGCATTGAATTAATGCTTTACAAAGCATTGAACAAAGCATTAATTAATGCTTTACCATGCGGCTGAACCTAGTAAATAGGATGCCTTATGCGGCTGGAGCTGCTTGCATGCAAATTTAATATGCCAATAAAATCATATGCTGCTGAAGTGGAGTTTCCATGCAAGCAAAGTAGTAAAATCAAATCCATGCGGCTATGATAATTCAAATGGCCAGTAAGTTGCTTGCTAATGCTAAACTAATTAAGCATGCAACTAAAGTATGCATGCATGTATATGCAATTTCCTACGTAAGCAATGCATGCAGCCCATATATTTTTATGCGGCCAAGAATGTTAAGGCCAGCAAGTACATGTGGCTCAAAACCATTAATAAATTCATACGGCTCACCACTACATTATGTACATACAATTGCAAGCTGTACGTGGCAAATAATTATTAGGCCTTGCCCAAATTACTATGCTTGCTATTAAGTGTCATCATGTCAGAAAATAATTAATGCTGTCATGCCCATGCGGCTAGGCAAGACTCCTACGGCCAAAACAAATGCTAGCCAGCAACAATTTGTTGCCAACTGAGAAGAGGTTCATAGAAAATACCATGGCTTCTCCACACCACCCAATTTTCCACAGGAGTCCAAATTTGGACTTCCATAGGTCAAAATGGGGTAGAACGAAATCCTCTACAACATAGAACCATCAAAACTTGGAAATAACAAGGTTAAATAAATCAACCCAAAAAAATCCAAAAATACCACAAAACTAGATCTACAAGAAATTAACCATGGAATTGAAAAATGCTAAGTACTAAAGTGGGTTAAAAACACATAAGGAAGACAATGGAACAAATAAAAATAGACTTCCTTCATGAAGCAAGATGCACTTGCCTAAGCTCTCCCTCTCTCCTGGTAGGTGGAGAAGTAAAGATGGAGAAGAAGAAATGAGTAATAAGTAATAATGGAAGAGAGAGAGTGGGATAGATTATTTATGGTGGGGAGTGGTGGTAGGTGGGAGTGGTTCTCCATATAAAACCAAACCAAGCCAAACCCACCAAACCGAACCAAATCAAGCCAATGCAATTCCATGATAAACCATGCTAATACAACATACAAAATAAAACCCACCGAAATACGTACACGTATTCCAAATACGTAATACGAGATATGGGCATTACACAAATGCATATAACTTACCACATAGACTAGCAATTCTACTTGGTCCAAATAAGTCCATATGCAACAATTATAGAGGTCTAGTGGTACTTACAGCGTTCTTGGATTTAAAAACGGATCGGGTAGCTTTGTTCTTTTCACATTCGCTACATACCGTATCATTCTTAAAAGATATGTTCGGTAAGCCGCGTACCAACTTCTTTGTGGATAGTCTTAAAATTGTGTCCATATTTGCATGACCGAGTCTCATATGCCATAGTTGACTCTCAATGCTCTTGGCCATCAAGTATCTACCTGCTTTGTTAGCATCTTCTAACAGATAGAAAACATATATGTTGTCTTTCCTGATACCTTCAAAGATAGTACTACCAGTTGAACTATCAACTATTGTAATGCCTGTAGTTCGTATTACGTATCTTGGAATACGTGTACGTATTTTCTCTTGTATTGTATATCTCTTGGCTTGGCTCGATTTATTTTAGGTTGGTTCGGCTAGGCTTGGGTTGCCTTGGTTCATCATGAACCAAGGGGAGAACCCCTACCTACCACTCCCATCATCCTTTATTAACCCATTCCTTCATTCTCTCTCTTCATTACTCTTCGTCTTCTCCACATTTACTTTTACACCTAACAGGAAGAGAGAGAGCTTAGGCAAGTGCAAATTTGCTTCATGATGGATCTCAAAGTTTTATTCTTCCATTCTCTTCCTTATTTGATTCTAAGATACTTTAGAACTTGACATTTTCCATTTTTATGGTTATATTTTTGTAGATCTAAGTTTTAAGTTTCTTCATTTTTCTTGGTTTTGATCTCTAAAAACTTGGTATTTCCAAAAACTAATGGTTCTATGTTATAGAGAATTCAATTTCCTTCAGTTTTGGCTTTTGTTTCGCTTGATTTCGACTCCGGATGAGGAAGTTATGGCCATGACAAGTTTTCGGAACTTTCATGGCTGAACTTGCTGTTTGGGGACGACGAACCCCATGCGCCAGGAGGCCATGTGTTGATTGTGCAGGAATCCCATGCACCGATTTGTACAGAAACCCCATGCGCCTATTTGTGCAGGAATTCCATGCGCCGATTGCGCAGGAATCCCATGCGCCGATTTGTGCAGGAATCTCATGTGCCGATTTGTGCAGGAATTTCATGCGCTGATTGCGCAGGAATCCCATGCGCCGATTTGTGCCGGAATCCCATGCATCGATTGCGCAGGAATCCCATGCGCCGATTTGTGCAGTAATCCCATGTGCCGATTGCACAGGAATCCCATGCACCGATTTGTGCAGGAATTCCATGCGCCGATTTGTGCAGGAATCCCATGCGTCGATTTGTGCAGGAATCCCATACGTCGATCTGTGCAGGAATCCCATGCGCCGATTGTGCAGGAATCCCATGCACCGATTGTGCAGGAATTCCATGCGCCGGAATTGCTCTATTTTGCTGTTTTTGCCTATTTAAGTTGTTTTGTAGCTAGAATCTCGAAAAACTCAAAACATGAAAGTTGTAGATCTTTTCCTTGGCTTCAAGATATGTCACTAGTTATTTTATGCAAGTTTCTCTCATTCACGATAAGGTAAGAATAGAACACGATAGTGGCCCGCTGTGGTGCACTCTTGACAAGTAAACTGACATGATATATCTCGGCATGCTGTTATGATAACTAGCCTGACATGACAAGTATGAAAGATCTGGACACCGTGGGCGATTGTGTTTGTATAAATAAACTGGTACTGTCTTGCATCATGTCTAGGATGGGGATCCCTGAGTACCACGATCAGGGATACCTACTGCAATTGACTAAGGCTAATAAACTAGAATAATTCAGTAGTCATGAAGAGATTTCCAGCTACAGGCAATCCCGTTATCTAGGCGCATTAAGTGGACTTGTAGCCTACCGACGAGTAGGGCATATTTCCAGCACACAGTCACGTGTTGCAATCTTCATAAACGGACATTCGACCTGGATAACCGGATGGTCTGCAGGGCTTGTGGCTGTTGGGATAATCTCATTGCATCTTGCTAGTAACTAGGCTTGTGATAACCCTAGTTAGTTAAAAGTATCAAGCCGTACTCTTGATTGGCCGTGATTGATTGGATGGAGTTTATTCCGGCTTAGTCTTATCCTAATTCTGTGCAAGATTGTGACATGACATGATTATTGATGCTTGCCTTAATAATAACGATCAGGGGTCCAGTTCTGTTCAGACGAAGGGTTACAACCCCGGTTCTTGTTTGGTTTAAGGGTTGTAATCTGGCTCCCGGAGCAGTTCTGTGTCCTCTCTTTGTTATTGTCTTATTGTAACCCCATGCCATGTTCGTCATGTTTTACCTTACCTTAATACCATGATTAATTATGCTGGCCTTAGCAATAAAGATCAGGGGTCCAGTTCTGTTCAGGCGAAGGGTTACAACCCCGGTCCTTATTTGGTTTAACGGTTGTAACCTGGCTCCCGGAGCAGTTCTGTGTCCTCTCTTCGTTTATTGTCTTCACTATACCAATAGTTTTTGAGATAGATTTCTGTTCAGGTGAAGGGTTACAACCTCGGTCCTTGTTTGGTTTAAGGGTTGTGACCTGGCTACTTGAATGGTTTCCTCGTACTCAGTTTACTGTTGTTATCTCTATTATTATCAGTTCTTTATTTATTATCTTTAATATTCTATTGTGATATGCTGGTTTTAGTTCCTAAGTGAAGCCTCCTTTGTGGCACTTGCTCTTTCTGGGGTCTAACCCAGCTGGTTTTGTATGGCCAGATATCGGAGCAGCACCAAAGGATCTACATACCTTCCAGCCAGATGGTGAACACCAGACGTAACCCTGGCAATTAGTGGGTTTCTTTTGTTCTCTCACTTTATTGTAAAATTATTCTTTTGAGACGTTTAGCCGGCGAGCACGTGTTAGCTCGTATTGTACCTTTATTTACTGTCTGCCTACGGGCTGTAACATGATTGACAAATCCTAGGGTTGATCATGTGTCACTTCCCGTTCCCGGAATACGTATTCTAAATACATGTACTGCTGGAACGTACTTATTCAATATTTATCATGTATTATTCTGTATTTAAATCCCTTTAATTTCATGTTAATTTATTTTCAGCAATTATTTTTTGCATTTTACTTTCTGTATTTTATTCTCTGCTTTTACTTTGCTTTTGGGTTCGGCCTAAATTGGTTTATTTTCGGTTTTTGTTGGTTCATCATGAACCCAACCCCCCACCTACCACCACCCCATTTAAAGCCCCAAACTCTTTCTCTCTCTTCATTACTTCTTCTCATTTCTCTTCTTCTTTCTCATAACTCTCCCACCAACCTAGGAGAGCAAGGCAAGTGCCAACTTGCTTCATGATGGATCCCCATTATTATTGTTCCATCATCTTCCTTATTTGATTCTAAGTCTCTTTAGTACTTAGCATTTCCAATTTTCATGGCTTATTTGTTGTAGATCTAAGTTTGATATATTTTTTGGATTTCTTAGGTTTTGATCTAGTAAACTTTGTTATCTTCAAGTTTTGATGGTTCCATGTTGTAGAGAATTTCGTTCTACCCAATTTTGACCTATGGAAGTTCATATTTGGGCTTGGGATGAAGGATTTATGGAGCTTGGAAGCAATGGCTTCCATGGTTCTCTTCCATGGTTCTGTTCTCAGAAATTTGGAGAAGAAGAACAGTCCCAGCCGCATGAATCTTTCTTCCTCAGGCGCATAAGCTTATTTATTTCCCAATCATTTTCCACAGGCGCATGAGATTACTTATTTCCCAACCTTTCCCACAGCGCATGATATTTATTTCCCACAGCCGCATTCCTCAGGCGCATGAGCTTATTTATTTTCCAATCATTCCCCAGCGCATGAGATTATTTATTTTCCTATCATTCCTCAGCGCATGAGATTATTTATTTTCCAAATCATTTCCCACAGGCGTATGAGATTACTTATTTCCCAACCTTTCCCACAGCGCATGATATTTATTTTCCACAGCCGCATTCCTCAAGCGCATGAGCTTATTTATTTCCCAATCATTCCTCAGCGCATGAGATTATTTATTTTCCAATCATTCCTCAGCGCATGAGATTATTTATTTCCCAATCATTTTCCACAGGTGCATGAGATTACTTATTTCCAACCTTTCCCACAGCGCATGATATTTATTTTCCACAGCCGCATTCCTCAGGCGCATGAGCTTATTTATTTCCCAATCATTCCTCAGCGCATGCGATTATTTATTTCTCAATCATTTCCCACAGCGCATGAGATTATTTATTTTCCAATCATTCCTCAGCGCATGAGATTGTTTATTTCTCAACCTTTCCTACAGCGCATGAGATTTATTTCCCACAGTCGCATGAATCTTTCTTCCTCTGGCGTACGATATTATTTATTTCCCAATCGTTTTCCACAGTGCATGATATTATTTATTTTCCAATCATTTTCCACAGCGCATGATATTATTTATTTCCCAATCATTTCCCACAGCGTATGAGATTTATTTCGTACAGCCACATAAATTTTTATTCCTCAGGCGCATGAGATTATTTATTTCCCAATCATTATTTATTTTCCAATTTTTATTTCTCGAATTTGGTATTAATTAACATTGATTGTTATCTTGATTAATTATTGATCATGCGTTCCTAGATGGAACTAAGAGACTGGCTAGTCGTCTTATTGAATTAAATGGAATAAGACACGTTCATATTAACTATGAACTATTACAATCGATTGGTCAATCCTGAATATTGATATATAGATACATGCAGGCTACAATTATTTATTTATTTTACGAAAGCAGCATGTGTACTCTATGGTCAAGGCATGATTATTCTGTGGTTAGTTTTAATTGTTGCATTACGCTATGTAAGACCTACAACCTAACCGCACGGGTATCGTTGTAGAGTTGGGCATATCGTACTTTGTACGGAAGTACTCATTCTGAATGACCATGATCCACGGCATGGGATTTCACTTAACATAGAGGCTACTAAGTTAAATAAAATAATAATTGCATGGAGGGAATGGATTTCCGAGTTCTTACATGGCAGCCCTCTTTGGGACTATTAGCGCCCAACAGGCCGGCTGGTTCCCACAGATACTATAATTTTGCCACACGGGCAGGGAGCGGTATCTGCTTCTATTATTGTATATTGTATATTGATGACGGACGTTCCGCTGGGACTCGTCTAATTCATGATTGGCGCAATTGATTGATTGGATAGACTAGCCTTGCTTGCCCATAGTAAGAACTGAGAAATCTTTATTGCATAATTCCAGGATAACTTGGGACTCACAGTAGTAAGCCGTAGGAGTTAGATGGCCGTTTAAGTTGATTTGTTTGTGTACTATACCTACTCTGTTAACTAACTAAGATGATCAGAGTGTCGAGACATGACGGGCCAACCTCTGTCCTTGTTTGGTTGGGAGGTTGGATCGAAGTATCGTGACATTATGTGAATCCTAGTAGCAAGCAGAGATCTATATATCCTATTCTCTTATTTACTGGTTTAATGTCTCATATCGTACTTCCTTGCGGTACTTGCTATTAGAGGTCTAACCTCTCTGGTTTTGCATGGCCAGATTTAGAGCCGGTTCCCTAGGACTCAGCTTACCTCTACCTCCAAGATGGTCAATACTAGAGGAATGATCGCAGGAGGACTCGAGTGGGTTCCTTACTTCCCCGCTCGTTTTGTTAATTACTTTATATTTTGTCGTTTGGCACCGACATGTTAGTCGGATAGTCTTGCACTTACTTTTACATAATTGTAATTAAGTCAGACTGCAGCTGATAACAATTGTGTATATGTTGTTATATCATCTGGCTATGTTTTGTAAAGCCAGATCTCAAGAACATTTTGACTAAGCGTTTGGGACGCCTTATTGCTTTATCTTAAATGTTCTCTGTTATTGCTTCTTGTTTGAATGATTGAGACAATAGATGTAAAGTGACCATAGCGAGACTTTCATGTAGTATGTACCCCCTTGTCTTTTAGACATCATTGATCGTATTATACGGTATTTATCTACCCGTAATACGTAGCTGGCTGAGTCATTCCCCCGCTCTCCAGTATTCTAGTTCTGGGACGTGACATCATGTATTGACTAAAACTCTTGCTAGTCCTGACATTTTGTACGACTAGCTTTATGATCATCCAATATGTAATGTATGGGACGCCTTACTATTGTATATTGATGCTCTAATATCTTCTGATTGTTACTACTGTTTGCCATTGATTGTAAAAGTACAGAACAATTATCGGAGGACTGAACTTAGACTCACAATACAAACTCGCTTGTACAAAGAAAGCCTAGGGACGAAAACCTAGGTACAGCAATCTAAGTACAATTATTTATTTTAGATTCTGGGGGGTGACAATAGAGGCTCGGGAAGGCGACGGCAGCCCTGCCTTACTCCTTGGACGATCGGTATGCAGCCTTGGCTCCTGGTGTGAAGATGGTTGGCGTTGACGAAAAAGGCTCTTTTTGCTCCTCTGTTGCTCTCCTGACTTCTCTCTCTCTGTGTATTTTCTCTCTGGCTCTGTATATTTTTTTATTCTTTTTGTTCCCGGTCCTTTTTTGCAGAGAAATGATGCTGGCTATTTATAATAGTGGGGTATGATCATTAGGGTTTGCTAATGATCATTTGTTTGGAATGTCGGCGCTCCTTTAATCCATCTGAACCCTTGATCCTGATTACAATGAATCTAGGCCATTAATGCGGATAGCACCGAATCTTGTGAGCAATTAATGTCAACTGCTTTAAATCTTCATGACGGATTATGCCAATGTCCGATTGCTCGCCACGTGTCCCATTGGCTTTATGATAAATGATATGCCTTGATCTCGGTAATTATGAGGATGACGTCAAATATATTTGTTGAGATTCGGTTAAATCTTTTATTGATCCGATGCCACGTGTTTTAGTTGTGGGGCCTGCCGGAGCCGCATAGGATAGGCAAGACTTGAACCGCAGGGAGGTAATCTTCATGAGCCGCATAGGACAACTCCTTATGGAGCCGCAGGGGATGATCTCTCAATGAGCCGCATATGCATAATCTCTACGAGCCGCATAGGCTAGCGTTGTATTGAGCCGCAGGGACTGGACTCTCGGTGGGCCGCATATGGTTGATTTCTGCTGGCCATATAGGATGACTTCTTAGTGAGCCGCATGGAGCTGTTCTCCATTTAAGCCGCATGAGATGTGCTACGTGGCAATCTAGGACTTCTGTCGGATCGGGTCAGAGATTTTCCTCTTTTCCCGAAGAGTCTGTCATTATGGCAGAACCATTATGATGCTTTATGTCAGAGCCGTCATGGTTGTCGAGTCGTGTCAGGGCATTAAATGAGGCTACTACTCAAATGGCCAGCTGTAGGGAGGGATCCCAAGGGGGGATATGGCGTCGATCGGGCCGCATATTCCTGCTGAACCGCATACACTCCCGAGCCGCATGAGACTGAGAGTCTTCTTTGAATTGCATAAGGCAGCTCCTGTATGAGCCGCATGGGCTTTCTTCCCAGAGCCGCATGGACCATTACTCTGATATTTTCTATGCTTCTACAGGACCCCCTTCAAAGTTTTCAATTTGCAAAATTGAAACACTTTGAATAAGAAGCATGGCCCCGTTCATGCCGCATAAGTGTCTCAGCCGCATAGATCCATCTGGCCGCATGGGCTCTTTGCCACGTGTCCTGACTACGTGTGCAAATCTTCATTAAATGCTCTTGATTCGTTTTCGAATTAACGCCGTCTTTTGGGGGAGGATCCCAGAGCTTTTATTCTTTGATTGTCCAGTTTGCCTTGATAGCCGAAGGGTCGATCACGTCGTACGAGGCGTCGGTCTGTAATCCTTTTTTTCTGTCTATAAATAGGCAGGTATTTGGTCGGACTTTGGACTTTTCTTGACTGAAAATTCCTGCCTTGTTTTCTTTCTCCAACTGACAAACAGCAATGGCGCCCAGGGTTTTCAAGGCTGTGAAGAAGGCTGCGATGAAGAGAAAGAAATCAGCTTCGTCGTCGACCGTCGCCCCCTCCGTCCGTCTCGATGTTCACGTCGCCATCGAAGGTAATACCTTGTGTAGAAGATTGGGTATTTTGAAACCCTAATAGGGTCCGCTCTACTGCCTACTCCGTGTACAAAACTACGTGATCCACATATATGTCCTCTGATCGAGCCGCATGGGGTATACCCCATGTCTGAGCCGCATACGAGTTACGTAGTCCGCATACACGTCCCACGCATGGGGTATGCTCCATGTCGGAGCCGCCTGCGAGTTGTCTTTAAACGAGCCGCATGACTATTTTCTGAATATCTTTTTATTTTGTCTTTTCGTCTTTGGTTCTTGCAGTATCTCCACTGAACGCTGAGGTTGCAGTCACAGAGGAACCGCCACCTCCTGTCATTGACCAGGGATCTCCCTTTGTTAAGGAAGAAACGAAGAAAGAAGACTCATCGTCTGCACATGATGGTCTCTCTCCAAGTGTCGAAACAGCTGAGGGTGGTATCTCGGGGAATTCTGATACTCCTATTCCGGACGAGGATCTCCTTCAACTGCATCCTTCATATGTAAGGTGGTTGAGGGAGTGGTATGTGCGCTTCTGTAACTAGGTTTTAGGAATTCCTCGCGGATGTCTATCTTCTGCCCGCATGTTTCTGTCTGTTTTAGCTGTAGTTTGTGCCTTTCCTTTCCGTCTGAATGAAGTAGTGAAGGGCTCCTTTGGTTTTGTTTGTTAATCGTGTGAATGTGGCCGAACGTTTCAATGAATGGAATGTATTTGCTTCCCTCTTTTCTCGTAATGGTCATCTTTAATAGGATACTCTGTGTGAACTTTGTATCCTTAATGTCCTCAGTTATGGGTGTGGACGATAGTTTAGAATATGACCGGCATACATATTCTGAAAGAGTGGGGTTATGTTAAGTCTGGGGATTTTATTTCCCAGTAGAATCTTTGCTCATCTGGGAGATGTGACGTCGTTGACTCCAGCAGCAGTGTGTCGAACTAATCGATAGTTCGAGCGGTTGACTGCCCTGCTGAAGGACCATCCCCTGACGTTGTGTACCTCTGAACCATAGTTGTTTCTTTGTCTTGTCTTGCTTGTTTGTCCTTTTATTTCTACTTTGTAACAGTGATATGATCTCGAAGGATGTAGAACTTTCGAAAATAGACATGTTTCATCTCATCTTTTCTTTCTCGTATTGGTGTTCATGGAACAGGACTTGCTGGAGGATTTATTTGTGGACCTGTTACCCTAGGCGTACCTTAGTTTTAGGTACGGATAACAAGTTTGGACAGGATGTTCGGAACAGCCGTGGCAAAGTGGTCATGGATGTTTTCGGTGCTTAAAAAAAAGGAATGCCGTAGAGCAGCTGGGCTCCCGGGGCATGGTGGGGTAGTGGATTTATGCTAAGAAGCTTAGCAAAGGAATATTTGTGGACCTATTATCCTTGGCGTACCCTGGTTCGGGATACAGATAATAGCGTGAAAGGAAAACCAACATATTTGCTCAGAGGTCATGAGGACATGGCAAGCATGAGGGTTTTACCGTGGAACCTTCCTGCTCAGAGGTAATGAGGACATGACAGGGGAGGTTTCACGGAAGATATTCGTGGTCAACAGCGAACATTTGTGGACCTATTATCCTTGTCGTACTCCGGTTGTGGGTACAGATAATAGGTCGAAAAGGGGACCGACATACTTGCTCAGAGGTAATGTGGACATGGCAAGCATGAAGGTTTCTTCGACGGAGCCTTCCCACTCAGAGGTAATGATGACATGGCAGGAGTGAGCTCAATGAAGAGGGGGTACATAGAACGACTCAGAGGTAGGAGAACGTGGAAGTTCTATGTGGGGGGCGGTTTGTTTTTGGTGGAAGTGAAAACGACTCAGAGGTAATGAGGACATGTCCGTTTTCGGAAATTTGTGGATCGATTACCCTTTTTGTGCACTGGGAGTGCGGGTATTGGATCATGAGGGAGGTTCTCTTCCGGGAAGAAAGTTCAGAGGTATAATGATACGTGACTTACTATCTGAAAGAGTGACCGGAATGTGAGTTCAGAGGCACCAGCGGGTACATAACTTGGTAAATTAACATGTTAAGAAAGCGGGAGTCCAGCGGCACCAGTGGGTACATGACTCGATAATCTGAAGGGGATATGGGGGGTAAGTTCAGGGGCACCAGCAGGTACATGACTCGATAATCTAGAAATATTGTGGGTGTGAGTTCAGTGGCACCAGCCGGTACATGACTCGATAATCGTTGACGGGCAGCATGAGCAAGTCTCCGTTTTGCTTTGCAAGGCGGTAAACACCGTTGGAGAATACCGTCTCAATGATAAATGGGCCCTCCCACTTTGGCTGGAATTTGCCTGCGGTCTTGTGAGTCATGACCATTGGCCTCCGGACTGCCAAGACGAGATCGCCTACCTGGAATGTTCTGATTTTGACCTTCTTGTTGAAGGCTCCTGAGATGCGAGCTTGGTATAGCTCGATCCTTTGCTGAGCTAGGAGGCACTTTTCATCTAAGGCCTCTAACTCTTGCAGTCGACGTAGTGAGGGGATCTGTGTCTCCAAGGGGAGGACTGCCTCACTCCCATATACCAGGGAGAATGGTGTATTTCCGGTGCCTGTTCGGACCGTGGTGCGATAAGCCCATAAGCACTCGCCGAGCTTCTCGTTCCAGTCACGCTTGTTGGAGGAGACGAACTTCTTGAGCAATTTGATGATTGTTTTGTTGAACGCCTCTGCTAACCCATTTGCTGCCGGGTTGTACGACGTCGAGGCGATATTCTGAATACGGTGCTTATCGCAAAACCGATAGAATACGTGGCTTACAAACTGCAGACCATTATCATAGATGATCCTTCGGGGCAGTCTAAAGCGGTAGATGACGTGGTGTTTAAGGAAGCTGATCATGTTTGAAGTCTTAACTTCTGCGAGTGGGACAGCTTCCCCCCATTTGGAGAAGTAATCAGTGATCGCAAGTATGAAGCGATGTCCTCGAGAGGAAGGTGGGGTGATTGGACCAATAATATCCATTCCCCATGCTTCGAATGGCCAGGACGCCACTGTCGGATGTAAAAATTTGGATGGTTGGTGGATGAAGTCCGCGTGGACTTGGCAAGCTTTGCACTTTCTAGCATAATCTATCGCGTCTGCCACCATTGTGGGCCAATAGTAGCCCATTCGGCGAAGGCGGTCTTGCAGTTTCGGGCCAGGCTGGTGGGCCCCGCAGACACCGTCATGGGCTTCTCGTACGGCTTCTTTGGCTTCTGCGTTTGACAGACACCGAAGCAGTAATCCGTCGTAGGAGCAGCGATACAGCATTTTTGTCTCTGTATCGTAGAAGAATCTGAGAGAATGCCTTCTGATGGAAGTGGCTTCCTTTGGGTTCTTAGGCAGAATGTCGTAGACGACGAAGTCGATGAATGGTTGTCTCCAATCTGGGGCATCATCGATCGTCTGTGCAGAATAACTTGCGACGAATTGCACGTTATTTTTGGGACAGACCAGTTCATGGCCTATCACTTCCACTGATTGTCGATCATAATTCGGAACTGCTAGGGAAGCGGCGAGACCAGCTAGGGCATCGGCTTCAATATTTCGGAGTCTGGGGACGTGCTCGATGAAGAACCCCTCAAATGCCGAGATGATATTGATCGCTATTTGATGATAAGGGATCATGTCTTCATGGCGGACCTCGTACGAACCCCGGATCTGATTGACGATTAGTTGGGAATCGCCGTAGGCTTCAAGGTATTCTACCCCCAGCTCTCTTGCAAGTTAGAGGCCAATGACCAGAGCGTTGTACTCGGCCATATTGTTAGAACAAGGTTCAGTGAGGAAATAAGCGCGGTTAATCACCAATCCAGAAGGAAAGATTAGCACTACCCCGACTCCGACAACTATATTGCCTTTAGGTCCGGTCCTTGAAGCGCCGTCGAAGAACATTCGCCATATATTCTCGCGAGAGGTTGTGTGCGAGTCGGCGACCTCATCTGGGATCTCTTCGTATATCCTGGAAGACTCCGAGCCTGGGTGGGCTGCCAAGAAATCTGCCAGGGCTTGACCTTTGACTGCCTTTTGGGGGACGAAGATCATATGATAAGGGGACAACAATATTGCCCATGTAGCGAGTCGAGAGCTGAGTGTCCCTGGTTTAGTCATGAGGACCCTTAGAGGGTTGACTCGTGAGACCACATGTATCGTTTGTCCGGTGACATAGTATCGTATTTTCTGAATGGCGAACACCAGGGCGAGGCATTCCTTCTCTACGGCGGTGTATCGGTGCTCTGGTCTAATCATCATTCGGCTGAGGTAATATATGGCCTGTTCATGGCCTGCATCGTTATTCTGTGCCAGCAGAGCACCGAGGGAGTGTTCCATTGCTCGTACATAGAGCAGAAATGGTTTTCCAGGGACTGGGGCTACCAAGACCGAAGGATTTGACAGATATTCTTTGATGCTATCGAAAGCACGCTGGCATTCTTCGTCCCATACGAATGAGACTGCTTTCTTCATGAGGTGCGTGAATGGTCGGCATCGCCCGGAGAGGTTGGAAATAAACCTTCTGATGTAAGCTAGCCTTCCCTGAAGGTCTCTGAGTTCGCGGAGATTTCTCGGGGGACCCATCTCCATGATTGCTTTTGTCTTCTCGGGGTCTACATGGATACCCTTTGCAGTGATAATGAAGCCTAAGAACTTTCCGCTGGATACGCCCAGGAAGGACTTCGTAGGGTTCATCTTCAAATTGTGTGTCCGTATTAGGTCGAATACCGTCCTTAGATCCTGCAGATGGTCTCCTTTGCTACGGCTCTTGACGGCTATATCATCAATATAGCACTCCACCGTCTTGCATAAGTGGTCTCTGAAGATGATGCTCATAGCTCTTTGATATATGGCACCAGCATTCTTTAAACCGAAAGGCATGACTGTGTAGCAGTACGTGCCAATCGGTGTTCGGAATGATGTATGCTTTTCGTCGTCGGGAGACATCTTGATTTGGTTGTATCCCGAGAAGCCATCCATGAATGACATACGTTCAAAGCCGTAGGTATTGTCGATCATGATGTCTATGATAGGAAGGGGGAATTCATCTTTGGGACATGCCTCGTTCAGGTTGCGGAAGTCGATGCAGATTCGAATCTTCTCATTCTTCTTGAGGATGGGTACTATATTGGCGACCCAATCGGGATGTTGCTCCTCACGAATGAAGCCGCTGGCTATTAGTTTGTTGACTTCAGCTTCGATCGCGTCCATGATGCCTGGGCGGAAACGTCGTTGTTGTTGTTTGACTGGCTTCGCATCTGGCCGAATATTGAGTTTATGAAGAGCGATGTCGGGATTTAACCCTGGCATGTCTTCATAGCTCCAGGCGAACACATCAATGTACTATCTGACAAGTTCTAACAGCGACTCCCGTTCTTCGTCGGTTAGGCTTTTACTGATGAAGATCGGTTTTGGAGAAGATTCGCTGCCGAGATCCACTTGTATGACCTTATCTTCAGTAGGAGGTTCTCTCATTTCGAATCGCTTTTCCCATTGCGCGTCTAATTGCTGGGCCCATGGCTCTAGTTCGAGGATTTCGGGGATGTCTTCGTCTTCCTCGTAAGCGTCGGCGAACGTCATGTTGACTGACACGACTTGTCTGAACACGTCTTCGATGCTGGTATCTGAGTCGGAAGTTGGTGATCCGGTTGAATGTGACTGCCAGTCGCATTCTTCATCTGAACTTTCGGGGATTGTAGTAGGCGTTACATATCCTAACCCGCATCGAGTTTTGTTATAGTAGTTTCGTGGTTTGCCTGTCGGGACTGGCGGCTTCAAAGGTAATCGTCGCCCAGTGCCGTAGTTCAACCCTGGCATTGCTTCTAGATCATACCCCTGTTTCTGCATGAGATATTTTGATTGAGGGCTATAGAGATACAGAGGCAGTCTTCCGGCATCTGATCTGAGGTCGACTTCTTCTATGGTGCGGGGATACGGGTTGTTTGTTCGGCCAAAGATGATCGGATGGTCTCCTCCCTCGAGTATTCGGTAAGCGTCTTCTACTGGAGTGAGCTGGATTGCGGTGTACACCTTTGTCACCCGTGTGTGTAGGTGAGTGCCTATACCGTGTTCTATAGCATACATTGTACATAGCTTATTGAGCTCAATGTAGTTCAAAGATAACCCTTTATTGATGAAGTAAGGTATCTTTTCTAGGGGGATTACATCATCAGCGGAGGGGGCATTGATGTGGGTAGCCATATACTTGGCTAGCTCCGGTTCCTCTTCGGCTACCCCCTGTGTGAACGAAGACTGAGAGGACGTCCTAGGAAGCTTGATTGTCAGTGGTTCAGTTGATGGCGCAGAGCGAGAAGTTGTTGGTAGACTAGCGACCCCCAGTTTGGCATTTCATGTGGAGCGAGGAGTGGCTGATTCGCTGGAAGTGTCCGACCTTGTATCGGGGTGATGACCATTCCTGGGAAGGCGTATCGTCATGGGCCTGTCCGAGGGGTTGAGCTTCCCTGCTTGTGGTTGGCTGACTCTTGGTAACCTGATTGTTAGTGGCTTCGTTGTGGGTCTCGGCACTTGGTCGGACCTTGGCAGCCGGATTATCATCTGCTCCTCTTGCGCCGAGAGGCTGATAGCGTCCTTCCGCAGAGTGGCGGTGAGGGGTGCGGACTTGCCTGGTTTGCGAGCTTGGAGGTGGATCGTCAGGGGTCCTTCTGATCCTGAGGATGTCTCAGTATGAACTTGTGCGTCTCCTTCATCAAGGTACCTCTTCGACTTTTCGTATAGGCAGGAGTCTGAGTAGTAGGATTCGACCCCCTTGAAGGGATCGATATCAGCAAATTCTGTCTTCACGAAGCCGTGTTTGTCGACATATTTGAAGCACTGGTGTAGCGTGGAAGGCACGATCATGTAATCGTGTACCCATGGGCTCCCCAAGAGGATATTATAAGAAGTATCTGTATCTATGACGTAGCAGGTGACTTCGGATTGGAGATCGCCAATCTGACACTTCAGACAAATCTTTCCGATAGGGTAGCTCCTGCCCGAATTGAAACCGCTGATGGCGGTGCTTGTAGGTGTCAGGCGGTGTATTGGGATGCGGAGATGATGTAGCAGACCTTTTGGGATGATGCTTATGGAAGAGCCAGGATCAATGTGCATTCGATCTACTTTCACATCGCCGATGTATCCCGTGTAGTATAACGAGCGATCATGTAAATTAGTTTTGATGAGCATGTCCTACGGAGTGAAGATGATGTTGGGCATTGCTCCCGTGCAGGTACTGTCTTGGAGATCCACGGGTGAGTCCTCCCCGGTGAGGTTAGATTGAGCGAGATAGGCATCGACATTTTGGAGTGCTTCGCTCAATGCAATACGAACGTCCTTGGAGAGCCTCAGGAGTTCGTATAATGACAATTTGGTCGGAGTGTTAGCCAATTGTGCTAAGATATCAAAGTTGTAGGGCCACTCTAGCCCTTGGGCTGCGTCCTTTCGGAGAGATTTGTCGAAGCGAGTCTCCTTCGGCCTAGGCTTGTCGGTCGTCGAAGGCTGAGCCGGTCCCAGAGCATCAGTTATAGTGGGTTGATGATTTTCAGCTGGACTGTCAACCACAGGTTGGGATTGCGCTCCGGACCGCATGACAACGGCTGTAGCTTCCTCGTTGTCTGCTGAAATTGTGTGGCAGGTCTTGATTTTTCTACTCTTTTTGTTGGTGCGAGATGGTGTGGGCCGAGTCACTTCTGACACCAAGTCTGGATGGACCCACATGACCTCTCCTCGTGAGGTGGTGAGAGGTACTAGACCAGCAGCTTGTTCTCGAGGCGGAGGAAGATTGGTAATCTCCATTGTTGCGAGAGGGACGGGGATTACCCCGTCTTGAGTCTCCGTCGGAGGAAAGTTGCCGAATTGTACGGACACCATATTGGCTGCTACGGTTACCTCTTCGAAGTTGATGGCCAGAGCGTTCGAATCGATGAGGCTTTGGATGTACCGTTTTAATTGGTAGCAGTCATGTGTAGCGTGGTGTACATAACGGTGGTAATGGCAGAACTTCGGGTTCTCCAAATCAGCCGGCCGATGCTCCCGTCTTGGTGGAGGAAGCTGAATTCTACCTCCTTGTATGAGCATGTCTAAGATAGGCTTGACGTGGCCGTCTTCGAAAGAGTAAGTGATTTGAGGCCATTGCTTGTCTGCTGGCTGTGGCTCGGGCTTCTGGGCCGTGTCGGCCACCATAGCCTGTTTTCCCTTGCTGTCCCGATTGTTGGAGGGGTTACCCCCATTATCGTTGTTGAGACGCTTGCCCTTGTTTTCTCCTTCTGAGATGTGCAACCCCAGTTGGCGGGCCTTCTTCAGTCGTTCTTCCGCGCTTGTGGCGCTGATGATGAACGCCTTCCAATCTTTGAATTGACTCTCGCCCATCCAGAGACTGATCGTTGGAAGCAGTCTCTTTTGGCAGATTTTAATCAAAGAAGAATCCGGATTTCCAGAAGGCAGCTTCATGGCGGTCTGGCGGAACCGCTCAATGTAGTTCCTTGTTAACTCCTTCTCCCCTTGGACGACGTCCATGAGAGTAGACATAGTGACGTCTTGTCCTACTTCATAGAACCATTCTAAGAACATGCGCTTGAAGCCGACGAAGGAATGGATGCAGTTGTCCGGTAGATTGCGGTACCAATCAAAGGCGACTCCTTCCAATGCTCCAATGAATAACCGTGTGAGGATCGCATCTTCATGGGACAGATAGTCGGTGGTGACCTCAAAGTAAGTGATGTACCGACTTGCTGAGGTTTTGCCATCATACGGGTTGATGTTGAACGGCTTATATCTTGGTGGGAATGGAACATCCCTCCACTCAGCAGGGTATGGTTGCCATATTCTGAGATCTTGAGCATTTTCTCGGGCATGAAATATGGCACGGAGCTCCTGGACCTCTCTTCTTACTTTTTGGGTCTCATCTGTCGCGGCGGAGGCTGTTATTTCGGGAGGATTATTGCCCGGATTTGGTGCCGCTGAGTTTGAATCTACATTGACCGCGGGGCCCGTGTTTGTTTGACCAGGCGCTCCTCCTTGTAGAGTAGACAGGGCCGCTTTAATCTCGTCTACAGACTTGACCAAAGCAAGTAATATGGCTTCGAGACTGTCGATGCGCTGGCGATCACTGGAACCACCTTGATCGCTGTCCGTCATGAACACCGTTCTTACGTGAGGAGTGATGGAAGGAACGGTGGAGGATGTGCCCTCTGAGTCGTACCCATGCATCGAGAAGTCATCGGGATAGGTAGGAATGTTCTCTTCGGGCTCGGACTCGGAGGGAATGGTATCCCCAGCTTCAGAGCTTGCCTTGTCTTGAGAGTTACGGATGTCCTTGGGAGCATCAGCGTCCGTTGCTCCTGATGGAAGAGTTGTTTGTTCGGACTCGGTTCCTTGGAACATCGGATTGTTGCGGATGTTCGGAGGAGTGCTACCCCCAGCTCCTTCAACCCCCAGCGATGTGGATGATGAATTTCCCATCGCGGTAAATTTCGTCTTTGAACGGGTGTGTTGGAATACACCAGTGGAGGACAACCGTTTAGACGACAGTTTCTTAGTTGTAGTGGTTGATATCTTCGGGCTGGAGATGCTCGTTTTCTTTCTTCTCTATTCGGCGGGGACTTTTTGAGCAGAATTGCAGGAGACAACAGGAGGTGCCTCATCTTCTGAGTTCGGGTGCTGTAGCCTTTGGAAGACGGATGGCCGAGCTTCCGTCATTGCCGCGTTGTTGCAGCAGCAATTGACGATGATTTGGGTGCAGCGATGTCCAAGTGAGGACTCTTTGCACACCGACACTCCTTCTCTTTCCTTGCGTTTGTGGAGGATCGTCTCCCGCAGGTCAGAGGAACCACTCTGTCTGTTTGCCGCAGGGGGCTGGACTTGAGCAGTTGTATACAACTTTCCATCCGAGGCCCGTGTGATAGTCAATGGGACGCTTCGATAGTCAGAGGTTGGGACAGCTGACTGGGCTCGATGAGCCCGCGCTGCCCTAGACTTCCTCCCTTTAGCGCTCGTGGGTGCGTAATAGGAGGAGTCCAAGTTGAATGCCACAGAGTCGGGCTTATCATACAGAGAATCATCAGGGTCGGGACCGTATGAGAGACGGTCGAAGACCGATCGAGAGAAGCGTGGAACGGACGCTATGCTGCTAGAGTTGGGTACCGTGCAGGCTGTCTGCATGCGATCGTCTTCTGCTATCGGATGAGTTGTCTTTGGGCGTCTAGGAGTCACGACCGTGCAGGCTGGCCGTATGCGGTTGGCAATAGTAGCCGTATGGGTTTTCTACAAGCGACTGACTCCTGTAGCCTCATGTGTTTCATCCATGTGATTGGCGACTGAAGCTGCATAAACTATGCGGCTGTCAGATGTGACCGCATGATTCTTTTTCATACGGCTAGCGACTGTAGCCGCATGGGCTTTGTCCATGCGGCTAGCGGATGTGGTCGCATGAGCCTTTTTCACTCGACTAGCACCCCTATGCGGCTCAGTTCGCGTAGAGTTCCTCTTTGCCCCTGCAAGTCCAGCATCATAGTATTTTCTTCTGCCGGACTTGGGGACAGCAGAGTTGTCTACGGTCTGAAGTGGGGCCGCAGAAGAGTCCTTCTCGCCGTCTTGAGCAACAGAGGATACACCGTCGGGGGCTTGGGGAGGAGCAAATGATTTTGGCCTCCACTCTCTGTGAGCCTTTGTCGTGCGGGTACGCTTCTGGATCGGGCCAGCGCTTCCTTCGGAGAGCATCTCTTCAAACGCTTGTTGGTCGAAGCAGACGACCATCTTTTGTTGCGTGGAGCCAAGCTTGGCTGCATCCGATTGCGTCACCAACTCCTCAGCCGTGGAAAAGTTTTTCCCCAGCAGAGTCGCCATCGTGTTTGCCATTGATTGTAAAAGTACAGAACAATTATCGGAGGACTGAACTTAGACTCACAATACAAACTCGCTTGTACAAAGAAAGCCTAGGGACAAAAACCTAGGTACAGCAATCTAAGTACAATTGTTTATTTTAGATTCTGGGGGGTGACAATAGAGGCCCGGGAAGGCGACGGCAGCCCTGCCTTACTCCTTGGACGATCGGTATGCAGCCTTGGCTCCTGGTATGAAGATGGTTGGCGTTGACGAAGAAAGGCTCTTTTTGCTCCTCTGTTGCTCTCCTGGCTTCTCTCTCTCTCTGTGTATTTTCTCTCTGGCTCTGTATATTTTTTATTATTTTTGTTCCCGGTCCTTTTTTGCAGAGAAATAATGCTGGCTATTTATAATAGTGGGGTATGATCATTAGGGTTTGCTAATGATCATTTGTTTGGAATGTCGGCGCTCCTTTAATCCATCTGAACCCTTGATCCTGATTACAATGAATCTAGGCCATTAAAGCGGATATCACCGAATTTTGTGAGCAATTAATGTTAACTGCTTTAAATCTTCATGATGGATTATGCCAATGTCCGATTGCTCGCCACGTGTCCCATTGGCTTTATGATAAATGATATGCCTTGATCTCGGTAATTATGAGGATGACATCAAATATATTTGTTGAGATTCGGTTAAATCTTTGATTGATCCGATGCTACGTGTTTTAGTTGTGGGGCCTGCCGGAGCCGCATAGGATAGGCAAGACTTGAACCGCATGGAGGTAATCTTCATGAGCCGCATAGGACAACTCCTTATGGAGCCGCAGGGGATGATCTCTCAATGAGCCGCATATGCATAATCTCTACGAGCCGCATAGGCTAGCGTTATTGAGCCGCAGGGACTGGACTCTCGGTGGGCCGCATATGGTTGATTTCTGCTGGCCATATATGATGACTTCTTAGTGAGCCGCATGGAGCTGTTCTCCATTTAAGCCGCATGAGATGTGCCACGTGGCAATCTAGGACTTCTGTCGGATCGGGTCAGAGATTTTCCTCTTTTTTCGAAGAGTCTGTCATTATGGCAGAACCATTATGATGCTTTATGTCAGAGCCGTCATGGTTGTCGAGTCGTGTCAGGGCATTAAATGAGGCCACTACTCAAATGGCCAGCTGTAGGGAGGTATCCCAAGGGGGGATATGGCGTCGATCGGGCCGCATATTCCTGCTGAACCGCATACACTCCCGAGCCGCATGAGACTGAGAGTCTTCTTTGAATTGCATAAGGCAGCTCCTGTATGAGCCGCATGGGCTTTCTTCCCAGAGCCGCATGGACCATTACTCTGATATTTTCCATGCTTCTACAACTACTTGCTTGTGATTAAGACAATAGGCTTGTTCTTGACCATAGGAGACTGATGGATTGTAGTTAAACCCTCATATATCTAGACAGCCGTGACCGTATAGTGACGTGGGTTCCATTTCATTATACGTAGCTGGCTATGTCTGCTCCCGCTCTCCAGTATTCTGGTTCTGGGGCGTGACATGGTTTAAGTGGTGGCCCATGCAGGTCTTGTAAATCAAGATATGTGAGGGTTTACCGATTAGATGTCTCAATCAGTATTTGTCCTTGATCTCTGTTCGTATCTTCTGAATCCCTGTAATCTTAACCTGCTCACATGCTTGTATCATTGATCTGTCCTGGTCCTTCCTTATTGTTCCCTATGTCGTCTTCTTCAGCGGCATTGTTCCTGGACCTGCCGATCAGCAAGGCGGATCACCTCCCGCGGACCAGCAGCAACCTGGAGATCAAGCCCAGCATTCAGGAGTAGCCTCCAGAGTCATGCCTACTGAAGGAGAGCCACCGGTTCAGCCCGTCCAGCCAGCAGAGCCTGATTATGGCACTTTGGTGGGTCTCATCAGGTCACTATTAGCCTCCCAGGATCGTCGAGGAGATGCCTTGCACCAGGAAGTGACAGACGCTTTGACCAGAGGAGGTCATCAGGGTAATAGCGCGACCAACAGCTTCAAACGTTTGAACCCTCCCTTCTTCGATGGCAGTGAAGATGCTATCGCTGTTGATGCTTGGCTTCAGGACACCGAGGTGATTCTAGAAGCAGCCAGGACTCCAGAAGTCGAGAAGGTGGCCGTGGTGCACCTGCAGTTATTGGATCTTGCCCGCAGCTGGTGGGCGGCGCAGGCCGTTGGATTAGTGGCCCCTATTGCCTGGGCAGTATTCAGAAAGAGATTCTAGACCAAGTATTTCGATGCTGTAGCTCGATACGATCTACAGACGAGGTTCACCAATCTGAAGCAGATGGACAGGACGGTCGACGGATATGCGGCCGAGTTTTCGAGACTTAGTCGGTTTGCTCCCACCTTGGTGGCGACCGAGTTCGATAGAGCCCAGCGGTTCCAGCAGGGACTTCATCTGGAGATTCTATTAGCAGTAGAGCAGTTTGAGCATCAGACTTTTGATGCAGTATTGAGGGAAGCCCGGAGGCATGAGTATACCTCCCAGAGGATCGTGGATAGGACCGGAGGTCGGAAGCGATCCCACAGCCAGATGAATCAGTCTTCAGCACCAGCCCCGGCGGCCAGGACTTTGACCATTGGAGCTCCGAGGCGGGCGGCCTCAGTGACGTCGGTTCAGCATTCAACCCCGACGCACCCTCAGCAGCAGAAGCAGAAGCAGTCTTCCGCAGTGGGATGTTCACACTGCGGGAAGCCAAGGCATATGGTATCAGAGTGTCGCAGAGCACAGGGTTTGTGCTTGGTTTGTGGTGCCCCGGGCCACAGGGCTGAGAATTGCCCAAACAGGGGAAGTTTATCGACCTTCTCTAGTCCTTCAGTTAGAGGACCAGCACCAGTCCAGCAGCAGCAGTACCCGTTTCCGAGGCCATTACCGACGCAGGCCCAGGCATTCCAGCAGCAGAGAATGCAGCAGTATGTCCAAGCCCAAGCCCTGATCCAGAGTAGGCAGAGAAATTTTCAACAGAGGGGACCCGCACCCAGAGGACATGGTCAAGTGCTGGCTTTGACCACGGGAGAAGAAAGAATAGCACCAGGTGAGGTAGTGGCAGGTACTATTCTCGTCAACACCTTTCCAGCTTCAGTATTATTTGATTCTGGTGCCTCGCATTCATTTATGTCTGCAAGATTTACGACACGAATAGGATTGAAGCTCGAGTCATTATCAGTGAGGCTCAATATACTTACTGGTAACGGACTTGTGGGAGTAGATAGAGTGTTTTCCTCGTGTCTGATCATAGTTAGCGGTAGAGAATTCCCCGCTAGATTGATAGAGTTCCCGATGGCCGATTATGATGTAGTATTAGGGATGGATTGGTTGAGGGACCAGTACGCTAGGATAGACTGCCACATTGGCAGGGTTATTTTTAGCATTCCAGGCGAGCCAGAGTTTTTTTTTTCCCGATGCGAAGTTGAACCTTCTCCTCTAGTGTTGCGGATGGCAGTAGCAGTGCAGTTACCTCGGATAGTCGAAGAGTTTCTAGATGTTTTCCCAGAAGAGCTTCCAGGGATGCCTCCAGAACGGGAGATCGAGTTCACCATCGACTTGATTACCGAAACAGCCCCAATGTCAGAGAGAGTCTACAGGATGGCGCCGTCAGAACTAAAGATATTGTACAAGATGATTGAAGAACTCAGAACCAAGGATTCATTCGTGCTAGTGGATCGCCTTGGGGAGCCCCGATGCTTCTTATGAAAAAAAAGAATGGTACATCCAGATTATGTGTAGATTATCGTACCTTGAACTCAGTGACAATCAAGAACAGATATCCTCTCCCGAGGATAGATGACTTGTTTGATCAACTCAAGGGGGCAGCAGTGTTCTCGAAGATCGACTTACGGTCAGGATACCATCAGATCAGAGTTAGAGAGCAGGACATCCCAAAGACAGCTTTCAGATCCCGATATGGGCATTGGGAGTTTTTTGTTATACCATTTGGAGCAACCAATGCGCCGGCTGTATTCATGGACCTCATGAATCGCATCTTTATGCCCTATTTGGATCAGTTCGTGATTGTGTTCCTAGATGACATCCTGGTCTACAGCAAGAGTGAAGCAGAGCATGAGCAGCACCTCAGAGTTGTTCTTCAGATTCTCAGAGAGCACCAGTTGTATGTCAAGTTCAGTAAATGCGAGTTCTGGCTCGATCGCATTTCGTACTTGGGTCATATCATCACCCGAGGAGGAGTTGAAGTGGATCCCCAGAAGATCGTGGCCATTGAAACATGGCCAGTGCCTAGCACGGTTGCAGAAGTTCGCAGTTTTCTTGGATTGGCCGGCTACTACCGGCGATTTGTCTCAGACTTTGCTCGAATTTCTGCGCCATTGATCCAGTTGACCCGCAAGGATGTGCAGTTTGCTTGGACAGCAGAGTGCCAGGATTCTTTTGAGAGGTTAAAGCGAGGCTTGATGACGGCTCCTATTCTCACGCTTCCAGATGGAACTGGAGGATTCTCAGTGTATTGTGACGCTTCGGGCAGAGGTTTAGGATGTGTTCTGATACAGCATGGGAAGGTAATAGCCTATGCGTCGCGACAACTTCGTGATCATGAGAGAAATTACCCAACCCATGACTTGGAGCTGGCAGCAGTAGTGTTTGCACTTAAATTGTTGAGGCACTACCTATACGGAGATAGGGTGAAAATTTTCACCGACCACAAGAGCCTGAAGTATGTTTTCACCCAGAAGGATCTCAACATGCGTCAGAGGAGATGGCTAGAGCTGCTTGTGGATTATGATGTCAACCTGCAGTATCACCCAGGGAAGGCCAATGTTGTTGCAGATGCATTGAGCAGGAGAGCCAGAGTTTATTTTCTGACAGGGCAACTAGAACTGTTAGTCGATCTTCAGAAGATGGGTATAGAAGTTGTTCTCCCTTCCAGTATGGCATTGATGGCCAGCATGCAAGTTCGGTCCACTATAGTTGAGAGGATCCGGATGGCACAGTCAGCAGATTCCAAGCTTCAGCGACTCAGAGCAGAGTGTGAGGCAGGACGAAGACCAGAGTTATGTATCTATGAAGATGGTACACTTCGACATGGTACGCGTCTTTGTGTACCCAGTGGAGATATCAGACAGGAGATCATGGCAGTGGCCCACAGTTCGTGTCACCCCCGTTTTTCGTTCTACGTATTTCTAGTATACGTATACGGAATCATGACATGTATTTTTATTTTTCCTGCTTGGTAGCTAATTTCAGTTTAATCTTGATTAGGTTCATCATAGCATAAATGGTTTAACTTGGTTTATTTTGGGATGGCTCGGTTTTAATTGGTTTGGGTTGGTTTGGTTTGGTTTAATGTGTATTGGAACACCTTAACCTATGCTCCACCCTCAACACACCACATCCCACCCTCATAAAAACTCTACCAACACTCTCTCTCTCTTCATTACTTCCTCCATTAATTTCTTCTTCTTCTTCCTCCACCCAACTCTCCACACCCATAGGCAAGTGCAACTTGCTTCCACAAGAGAGCCCATTTTATTGTTCTATTAGCTTCTCCACATGTTTCTAAGACACATTAGAACTTGTCATTTTCTATTTTGAGGCTTTAAATCTTGTAGATCTAGAAATTTGTTATTTTCGGATTTGGTGGTTTTGATCTATCAAACTTATTTGTTTTCAAGTTTTGATTGTTTCATGTGGTGGGAAACTTTCTCCTACCCAATTTTGACCTTTGAAAAGTTGGATTTGGACTTGTTTTGACCAAGTTATGAACTTTTGAAGCTTTGGGTTTAACCATGGAGTTCTTGCTGGTTTGGAGAAGACAGTGAGCAGTGTGCCGAGCTTTTTAGCTTACGCCACTGAGCTGCGCGTGCTCTTTAGCGCAGCGTACGCAGACTTGAGTACGCTTCCTGTTGGAAGCGTGTCTCTTGCGTACGCAGACTGGAGTACGCTTCCTGTTGGAAGCGTGTCTCTTGCGTACGCAGACTTGAGTGTCTCTTGCGTACACAGACTTGAGCGTGCCCTGGCCTGAGCGTACGCAGACTTGAGCGTGCCCTGGCCTGAGCGTACGCAGACTTGAGCGTGCCCTGGCCTGAGCGTACACAGACTTGAGCGTGCCCTGGCTTGAGCGTACGCATGTCTTGAGCGTACGTATATTCTGAGCGTACGTTGTCTTGAGCGTACGTATGACCCTTGCGTACGCTGTCCTGAGCGTACGCTACCTCTTGCTTCCCCCCTTGAGTGCTTTATGTCCCCATATTCTCCTTTTATGAATTTGCAGCCATTTTATATCCTTACGCCTTTGATGTAAACTTGACATGAACCCGATATGATCATGACCGTATTTATGAATGTTAATCGGACCAAGGCTTACTGATGGAATTGCATGATTAGTGACCCGCCGTGGTGCACTCTTGACCAGTAATTTGACATGATAATTCTTGATGGTGGTCCGTCGTGACGCACCCTTGCCTTGATAAGTAATCTTGATAAGTAATATGACACGATGGTGACCCGTCGTGGTGCACCCTTGATAAGTAATCTTGACATGATAACCTTGATACGCTGTTGCGACGGCTAAACTGACATGCTAAGTAAATTCTTGACACCGTGGGTGATTGTATTGAATATGCCTGTATAAGCAACCAGTCTTGTCTCGTATCATGTCTAGGACATGTATCCCTGGTTACCACGGTCAGGGATTCATACCGAATCTGACTAGGTTAACGACTAGATTGATCAAGTAGAGCATATAGAGAGGTATTTCGGCTACAAGTAATTCCGTTATCTGGGCGCCTTCCTTGATGGACTTGTAGCCTGTCGACGAGTATGGCACATTTCCAGCTCACTGTTAAGTGGGGCACTACATGAAATGATTACTATGCACACTGTCATGTATTGCATCCAAGTCACCTTACAAGGCATGATAACTCTAAGCTTGAACCTTGCGTCTGGATAACCTGGATAGTCTGCAGGGCTTGTGGCCATAGGCGTACCTCATTGCATCTTGCTAGTAACTAAGCTTGTGATAACCCTAGTTAGTTAAGTATCAAGCCGTACTCTTGCTTGGCCGTAAATGATAGATGGAGTCCTATCTTGTCTAGTCTTGCCCAGATCCGGTACATGGATATCTCCGGACATGCTTGTTTATGCTCTACTTTATCGATAATTGGTTCGAGACTAAGTTCTGTTCAGGTGAAGGGTTACAACCCCGGTCCTTGTTTGGTTTACGGGTTGTAACTTGGTTACCGGAATAGTCCTTTAGTTATCTTATCGTTTATCATCATGTTTTCTTTAACTCATGTCTTATGTTATTTCATCTATGATTTATGTGCTGACATGCTGGTTTTAGTTCTTAAGTGAAGCCTCCTTTGTGGCACTTGCTCTTTCTGGGGTCTGACCCAGCTGGTTTTGTTTGGCCAGATTTCGGAGCAGCTACCGAGGATCTCCCAACCTTCCTGCCAGATGGTGAACACTAGAAGGAATTCCGACAACGAGTAGGTTTTTATTTTGCTCTCCCACTCCCTTGTAAAAATATTCTTTTGAGGCGTTTACCCGTCGAACAAGTGTTAGCTCGTTTGCAACTTTATTTACTGTCTGCCTACGGACTGTAGCATGATTGACAAATCCTAGGGTCGACATGTATGACTTAAACTCTTGCTAGTCTTCGTATTTTGTTTGACTAGTTTCATGATCATCTGAATATGTAATGTATGGGACGCCTTACTTTGTATGTCTGATGATCTACCATCTTATTATATCTACTTGTTGATTGAGATTGAGACACTAGGCTTGTGATTAACCTTAAGAGACTGATGGCTTGTAGTAAACCCTCATGCATCTAGACAGCCGTGACCGTATTGCGATGTGAGATTCACTTCAATATACGTAGCTGGCTGTGTCTGTCCTCCGCTCTCCAGTATTCTGGTTCTGGGCGTGATAGTTCGCAGTATTCTATTCATCCTGGCGGTACGAAGATGTACCGTGATATTCGTCAGCACTTTTGGTGGAATGGCATGAAGAGGGAAATAGTCCGGTTTGTCTTTCGTTGTTTAGTCTGCAAACAAGTTAAGGCTAAACATCAGAGGCCCGCTGGACTTCTTCAACCATTGCCGATTCCCGAGTGGAAATGGAAGCATATAACCATGGATTTCGTGACTGGATTACCTAGATCCCCAGCTGGTCGAGATGCTATTTGGGTTATAGTTGACAGGCTCACGAATGTGGCTCATTTTCTCCCGTTCAAAGTTGGTCAGTCGACAGCTTAGCTAGCAGAGATGTATCTTCGACAGATTGTCAGATTCCACGGTGTACCAGTCAGTATCACCTCAGACCGGGATTCAAGATTTACGTCGTACTTTTGGCATAGCTTGCAAGAGAGTTTGGGAACTCACCTCCAGTTCAGCTCAGCTTATCACCCGCAGACAGATGGCCAGTCGGAACGTACGATCCAGACTCTTGAAGATATGTTGTGGTCATGTACACTCGACTTCGGTGGTTCGTGGGAAGATCACGTGCACCTGGTGGAGTTCTCGTACAATAACAGTTTCCAGGCCAGTATCCAGATGGCACCGTTCGAGGCATTGTATGGTAGGAAGTGTCGATCCCCGCTAGCCTGGGATGATGTTGGAGAGAGGCAGATGCTTGGTCCGGAAATGATTACTCAGATCGTTGAAGTGGTCAGAAGAGTCAGATATCATCTTCGAATTGCCCAAGAATGCCAGCATCATTGGGCCGATTCCCATCGACGACTCCTTGAATTCTCAGTCGGCGACCATGTATTCCTGAGGATTTTATCTAACCGTGGCGTCATTCGTTTCGGCGTACGGAGAAAGCTTAGTCCTAGGTATATAGGGCCGTTCGATATTCTGGAGCGAGTAGGTGATGTATCCTATCGTCTCGCTCTTCCGCCGTCGCTAAGAGAGGTGCATGACGTGTTCCATGTATCTCAACTACGACGGTATATCCCGGACCCGAGCCACATGCTGGATCATTCAGAATTGGTTGTTGGTACCAACCTTTCGTATGAGGAGAGACCCGTGTCTATATTGGACCGGAGAGAGAAGATACTCAAGAACAAGACTATTAGTTTAGTCCGTGTTGCTTGGAGTCATCACTCTTTGGGTGAGTCAACGTCGGAGCGTGAGGATGATATCCGATCGCGATATCCCGACCTGTTTGACTCGTAAGGTATAATGTCTTCCTTATGCCTTATGCTTTCAAATCTTTTCTTGAATAAATAACTGCATGATAGGCTGCTTGTTATAGCTTACGATTATTTTAGCTTGTCCTTGTAATTCTAGCCTCTTGATTAAATTCCGAGGACGGAATTCTTTTAAGGAGGGTAGAGTTGTAATGCCTGTAGTTCGTATTACGTATCTTGGAATACGTGTATGTATTTCCTCTTGTATTGCATATCTCTTGGCTTGGCTCGGTTTATTTTAGGTTGGTTCGGCTAGGCTTGGATTGCCTTGGTTCGTCATGAACCAAGGGGAGAACCCCTACCTACCACCCCCATCATCCTTTATTAACCCATTCCTTCATTCTCTCTCTTCATTACTCTTCTTCTTCTCCAGATTTACTTCTACACCTACCAGGAAGAGATAGAGCTTAGGCAAGTGCAAACTTGCTTCATGATGGATCTCAAAGTTTTATTGTTCCATTCTCTTCCTTACTTGATTCTAAGATACTTTAGAACTTGACATTTTCCATTTTTATGGTTATATTTTTGTAGATCTAAGTTTTAAGTTCCTTCTTGTTTAGTTTTTCTTGGTTTTGATCTCTAAAAACTTGGTATTTCCAAAAACTAATGGTTCTATGTTGTAGAGAATTCAATTTCCTTCAATTTTGGCTTTTATTTCGCTTGATTTCGACTCCGGATGAGGAAGTTATGTCCATGGCAAGTTTTCGGAACTTTTATGGCTGAACTTACTGTTTGGGGACGACGAACCCCATGCGCCAGGAGGCAATGCGCCGGGAGGCCATACGCCGATTTTTGCAGGAATCCCATGCGCCGATTTGTGCAGGAATCCCATGCGCCGATTGCGCAGGAATCCCATGCGCCGATTTGTGCAGGAATCCCATGCGCCGATTTGTGCAGGAATCCTATGCACCGATTTGTGCAGGAATTTTATGCGCCAATTGCGCAGGAATCCCATGCGCCAATTTGTGCAGGAATCCCATACGCCGATTGCGCAGGAATCCTATGCGCCGATTTGTACAGAAATCCCGTGCACCGATTGTGCAGGAATCCCATGCGTCGATCTGTGCAGGAATCCCATGCGCCGATTGTGCAGGAATCCCATACGCCGATTGTGCAGGAATCCCATGCGCCAGAATTGCTCTATTTCGCTGTTTTTGCCTGTTTAAGTTGTTTTGTAGCTAGAATCTCGAAAAACTCAAAATATGAAAGTTGTAGATCTTTTCCTTGGCTTCAAGAATATGTCACTAGTTGTTTTAGGCAAGTTTTTCTCATTCACGATAAGGTAAGAATAGAACACGATAGTGGCCCGCTGTGGCACACTCTTGACAAGTAAACTGACATGATATATCTCGACATGCTGTTACGACAACTAGCCTGATATGACAAGTATGAAAGATCTGGACACCATGGGCGATTGTGTTTGTACAAATAAACTGGTACTGTCTTGCATCATGTCTAGGATGGGGATCCCTGAGTACCACGGTCAGGGATACCTACTGCAATTGCCTAAGGCTAATAAACTAGAATAATTCAGTAGACATGAAGAGATTCCCAGCTACAGGTAATCCCATTATCTAGGCGCATTAAGTGGACTTGTAGCCTACCGACGAGTAGGGCACATTTCCAGCACACAGTCACGTGTTGCAATCTTCATAAACGGACATTCGACCTGGATAACCGGATGGTCTGCAGGGCTTGTGGCTGTTGGGATAATCTCATTGCATCTTGCTAGTAACTAGGCTTGTGATAACCCTAGTTAGTTAAAAGTATCAAGCTGTACTCTTGATTGGCCGTGATTTATTGGATGGAGTTTATTCCGGCTTGGTCTTATCCTGATCCTGTGCAAGATTGTGACATGACATGATTATTGATGCTTGCCTTAACAATAACGATCGGGGGTCCAATTCTGTTCAGACGAAGGGTTACAACCCCGGTCCTTGTTTGGTTTAAGGGTTGTAACCTGGCTCCCGGAGCAGTTCTGTGTCCTCTCTTCGTTATTGTCTTATTGCAATCCCATGCCATGTTCATCATGTTTTACCTTACCTTAATACCATGATTAATTATGCTGGCCTTAGCAATAAAGATCAGGGGTCCAGTTCTGTTCAGGCGAAGGGTTACAACCTCGGTCCTTGTTTGGTTTAAGGGTTGTAACCTGGCTCCCGGAGCAGTTCTGTGTCCTCTCTTCGTTTATTGTCTTCACTATACCAATAGTATTTAAGATGGGTTTCTATTCAGGTGAAGGGTTACAACCTCGGTCCTTGTTTGGTTTAAGGGTTGTAACCTGGCTACTTGAATAGTTTCCTCGTACTCAGTTTACTGTTGTTATCTCTATTATTATCAGTTCTTTATTTATTATCTTTAATATTCCATTGTGATATGCTGGTTTTAGTTCCTAAGTGAAGCCTCCTTTGTGGTACTTGCTCTTTCTGGGGTCTAACCCAGCTGGTTTTGTATGGCCAGATATCGGAGCAGCACCAGAGGATCTACCTACCTTCCAGCCAGATGGTGAACACCAGGCGTAACCCTGGCAATGAGTAGGTTTCTTTTGTTCTCCCACTTTATTGTAAATTTATTCTTTTGAGGTGTTTAGCCGACGAGCACGTGTTAGCTCGTATTGCACCTTTATTTACTGGCTGCCTACGGGCTGTAACATGATTGACAAATCCTAGGGTTGATCATGTATTGACTAAAACTCTTGCTAGTCCTGACATTTTGTACGACTAGCTTCATGATCATCCAATATGTTATGTATGGGACGCCTTACTATTGTATATTGATGCTCTAATATCTTGTGACTATTACTACTTGCTTGTGATTGAGACAATACGTTTGTTCTTGACCATAGGAGACTGATGGATTGTAGTTAAACCCTCTGTCACCCTCATTTCCCGTATTTTGTATTTATACTCGAATCTGGATTTTGGCATGTATTTTTATTTTTCTCAACTTGTAGAATTTCGGTATTTCTCGTATTTTGGGTTTTGTCATGGCTCGGTTTTAATTGGTTTGGTTTGGTTTAGTTTGGTTTGGTTTAATGAGAGTTGGATCACCTTAACCTATGCTACCCCTCAACCCACCACAACTCACCCTCTTTATAACCCCCACCTACCACTCTCTCTCCTTATAACTTCCACCATTAATTTCCTTCTTCTTCTTCTTCTTCTCCTTCCTCCACAACTCTCCTAACCCTAGGCAAGTGCACCTTGCCACCACATGAGAACACCATTTGATTTGTCTATTTGCTAGTTTAGGACATGGTGATTAACATTAGAACTTAGCTTTTTGTGATTTGGAGTCTCCATTGTTCTAGATCTAAGTTTTCTCTATTTTCGGTTTTGCATGATTTTGATCTACTTAAGTTGGATTTTTATGGGTTTTGATGTTTTCTTGTGGAAGAGAGTTCATTTCCACCCTGGTTAGAACTTTGGAAATCTGGATTTGGAGTTCGGATGGCCAAGTTGTGATGCCTTGAAGTTTTGGAGCCATTGGAGCTTCTTCTCAGCCATGGAGAAGAAGACCCAGACCCTGCGTGCGTGTTTTTTTTACGCGTACGCATCCCTCTGCTTGCGTGCTTTTGCACGTATGCAGCTCTCTGGCATGCGTGACTTTTCACGTACGCAGCCCTTTGCTTGCCTGACTTTTTACGTACGCAGCCCTTTGCTTACGTGACTTTTCACGTACGCAACCCTTTGCTTGCGTGACTTTTCACGTACGCTGCTCTCTTGCGTGCGTGACTTTTCACGTATGTAGCTCTCTGGCGTGCGTGACTTTTCATGTACGCTGCTCCCTTGAGCGTGCGTGACTTTTCACGAACGCTGCTCCCCTTGAGCGTGCATGACTTTTCATGTACGCTGCTCCCTTGAGCGTGCGTGACTTTTCACGAACGCTGCTCCCTTGAGCGTGCGTGACTTTTCATGTACGCTGCTCCCTTGAGCGTGCGTGACTTTTCACAAACGCTGCTCCCCTTGAACGTGCGTGACTTTTCATGTACGCTGCTCCCTTGAGCGTGCATGACTTTTTACGAACGCTGCTCCCCTTGAGTGTGCGTGACTTTTTACGTACGCAGCTCCTGCGTGCGTGACTTTTAAGCGTACGCAGCCCTCATGCGTGCGTGACTTTTGAGCGTACGCAGCTCCCCTGACCCCTTGCTTAACCCATTGACTCTTGGAGTTTTGGTCTTATTTCTCTTATGCTTGGCTCTTCTATAGCCCTGTATATTGATATTTTATTAGATATTTTACGCCCATTTTATATCCTTACGCCTTTTGTCATGAACTTGATTATACTTAATATGTTTGGAATGACTATTGTACATGGCATGGTATGACAAGGAACTAGCATAACACGACAGTGACCCGTAGTGGTGCACTCCTGACATGACCAACATGACATGATAGTGGCCCGTCGTGGCGCACTCCTGACAAGTACCCTGACATGATTTATCTTAACGCTGTTGCGACGGCTAACTTAATTTGACCTGCCTTGACACCGTGGGTAGTTCTTTCTTGCTTGCTTGTTAAATCCACCAGTCTTGTCTCGCATCATGTCTAGCTGGTTCCCCGCGGTCAGGGATTCATACTGAATCTGGCTAGGTTAATGACTAGATGGATCAAATAGTTCATAGAGAATTCCCCAGTTACCTGTTGCCCCTTTGGTCCCGGCCTTATATATATATACGTGGGATTTGTTGCTATCCGTCGAGATGAGCGCACTTCCAGCCCGCCGTCGAGTGTGGTACCTTAGGACACATATATCTTACTACAGTGTGTCTGCTATATCCTGCTATCTTTTCCTTTTCTTGCTGGGATCTCTCAGGTAGTAACAAACAGGTAACCAGACTTGGAATTCTCATTGCATCTTGCTAGTAATTAGGCCATGTGATAACCCTAGTTAGTTAAAGTAGTAAGCCGTAGTATCTGCTTGGCCGTGATTGATTGAATGGGGTATAACCAGTCTAGCCATGTCTTGATCCAGTACAAGATTAATTCCTGTCTTGAATTCTTAAATTATTATTTTGCCGATAAATGGTGGGAGAATCCAAGTTCCGTTCAGACGAAGGGTTACAACCCCGGTCCTTGTTTGGTTTACGGGTTGTAACCTGGTTATCTGAATAGTCCCATGGTTACCTCATCGTATATCACCTGCTATGTCTTTCCTTAATTTCTGTCTTTATCACCTTATTATTATTGTGCTGATTGCTGGCTTTTGTTCTTATTTCGTGGCCTCCTTTGTGGCACTTGCTCTTTCTGGGGTCTGACCCAGCTGGTTTTGTATGGCCAGATACCGGAGCAGCAGCAAAGGATCTACCTGCTTTCCAGCCAGATGTTGACCACTAGAGGGAATCCTGGCAACGAGTGGGTTTCTTTTGTTCTCCCACTGTAATTGTACATTATTCTTTTGAGGCATTTAGCCGACGAGCACCTGTTAGCTCGATGCACTTTACTTTCTGTCTGCCTACGGGCTGTAAACATGATTGGCAACTCGAGGTTGATCATGTATGACTTAACTCTTGCTAGTCCTTACATTTTGTACGACTAGCTTCATGATCATCTGGATATGTAATGTTTGGGACGTCTTACAATTGTATATTTGGTGATCTGATATCTTGTTACTATTATTAGTTGGTTGAGATTGAGACAATAGGCTACTTTATGACCTTAAGAGACTGATGGCTTGTAGATAAACCCTCATATTTCTAGACAGCCGTGACCGTATAGTGAGATGGATTCCATTTCATTATACGTAGCTGGCTATGTCCGCCTCCGCTCTCCAGTATTCTGGTTCTGGGGCGTGACACCCTCATATATCTAGACAGCCATGACCGTATAGTGACGTGGGTTCCATTTCATTATACGTAGCTGGCTATGTCTGCCCCCGCTCTCCAGTATTCTGGTTCTGGGGCGTGACAACTATAGTACATTTGTCTTTGATAAAGTTAATACCATAACCGTGATCAGCTAAATGGCTTATGCTGAGCAGATTATATTTTAACTCGAAAACTAGACAGACATCTTTAATCACAGGATATGGAGCCTTAACAATGTCACCGATACCGATTATGTACCCTCTTAAATTATTATCGAAGGAGACGTATCCTTCTTTATTCTTCTTCGACAGTGTTGCGAATAATAAAGCATCACTGGTCATGTGCCGTGAGCAACCGCTGTCGAGGATCCATTTGCTTCTAGAATGTGAATGGCGTTCCACCTACAAAATAATTTGCAGATGAAACTCTTGGTACCCATTTCTTGTAGGGTCCTGATAGGTTAGTTTTTGGTATCAATGCATAAACATTTAAATCTACTAACTTTCTGATTCTACATGCAGAAGATATATGACCAATGAGGCCACAATAATGACATTTTGTATGTTGAGTGTTGAAAGTTGTGTGAGGTGCATGATTGGTAGGTTTTGGTTTTCTAGTATAGAAAAATGCATGTCTATTAGTCTTCTTGGGCCTAGGTTTGGTATGGTTTAGTCTGACAGTGTTTGATTTGGGTGCGTTCCGATGATTCGGTAATTGACACGTGTTAGAATAGGAAGCAGCAACTTCAGGCCGTTTTCCTAAACTAATTTTCAACTTTTTAGAGGTGTCATATAATCTAGTGTAGTCAGATGTAAGTGTTTCCATTCTGACTTGTGCACACTGGAGATTCTTTCTCTCCTTAGATAGATCTTCCTTTAGCTGAATGATAGTTTGGTCTTTTTCTTCGGATAATTTAATAGTCTCGTGTAACAACAACTTAATAGATGAAAGCTCACCATACTCAATAGAAGTATCACTATTTCTAACATCAGCTAGTTGGTCGGTAAGTCTTCCTATCTCACCTTTGTACTCTTTGAGTACCTTCTTAGAGGTTTCATATTTACTACACAGTTTCCTGTAGTCATTTAACAGGTCACTGAAAGTCTCTCCTAATAGCTCAAAGGTAAAATCATCATAAGGATCAAATAGAGGATTAGTGATTACCTGATCGCAAGCCATCAAGCATACATTTGCAGCATCATCTGATTGTTCATCTTCTGAATCGCTGGCTTCGCTTTCATGCCATATGCTTGTATTGGCATACTTCCTTGATGTAGATCTCTTCAGGTAGCCTTTGTCATATTTGCTATTTTTTCTTGTTGATGATGATGCTGTTGGACAATCTTTCTTCATATGTCCTTTCTTCTTACATCCGTAGCAAATGGGATCTTCCTCATTGTTGTTGCTGTTACTATCTTTTGTTCTTCTGTTAAATCTCATGAACTTCTTGAATTTTCTTACCAAAAGAGCTTGATCTTCAGAGTCAGAGTCGTTGTCGTCAGAATCATCTTCGACAGTTCTTCTATGTTGAGCCTTAAGAGCGATCGACTTTTCTGACTTCTCCTTTGGTGTAGCATCTTCAAAGTCTTGAAGTTCTAACTCGTGAGTGAGTAGCTTACCCATGAGTATTTTCAGAGACATTGTTGAGAGGTCGTTTCCTTCAATGATAGTTGTAGCCTTTGGAATCCAGTTCTTTGCGAGAGCTCGTAGAAGTTTGTGAATCTTCTCATGGTTGCTGTATTTCTTGCCTAATGAAGATAAAGAATTTACAATATCCAAGAATCTTGTAAACATCTGAGTGACTGATTCACTTGGCTTTATTTTGAACGCCTCGTACCCTTGAGTAAGTCTGCTGATCTTTGACTCATTGACTTGTGTTGTTCCTTCGTGGGTTACTTCGAGAAGTTTTCACACTTCATTTGATGTTGTGCAAGTCGACACCCTGTTGAATTCAGTTCTGTCTAAAGCACAAAATAAAGCGTTAATAGCACGTGCGTCAAGACTGGCCTTTTTTTTCCATCCTACGTATATTTATCATGGGATTTTTCAACTAAAACTCTATCAACATTAATATGAGGAGGCTTTTTGTAGCCATCAATAACTATAGACCATAAGTCAAAATCAAAAGATTTTAAGAAAAAATTCATCCGTGTTTTCCAGTAAGTGTAGTTTGTGCCGTCAAACAGTGGAGGTCTGTTTGTGGCTTGGCCTTCACTTGTGAATTTCACAGTTACCATGTGTAATACTGTGATCTATATAACAATTAAAAATAACTAAATATAACTACAATTTTACCTTACGTTACCTGTATAACCCGCTTTGATACCAATTGTAGGAACGAAGTCGTAAAGCAGAATACTCTAGAGGGGGTGAATAGAGTAGGCAGCGGAATATTGCTAATTAAAACTTGTTAGCATTTAGATCACAGAAATAATAATAATCACAAATTAATAACTGTAAAGAAAAGAGTGATCAGAAGGCAAACGCAAACACAGAGATTTATATTGGTTTCCCTCTTGTGAGGACTAGTCCAGTCGGAAGAACTCTAGTTTCCAATTGAATCCACTATTGGAAAATCCTGCAAGTTTTCATACGAAGTCATTGCAACTTCTACAGACGCGAGCTTTGATACGAAGAACTCGACCAACTTCAGTTTTGAAGAGTCTTTCTTCAATCAAGCCTCTGATTATAATTTCTCTAAAATCTTCTAGATCGCACCGTACCGGCAAATTGACTAGAGAATTGTAACTAGCTTGGGATTTGAAAATGGAAGCTTTTTGAAAACTCTTTGGAAGAAACGTAAGCTTTAGAAGAGAGAAGATGAAAGTGAATGAGTGAGTTGAAATGATCAGAATTCCTCTCTATTTATAGTTTTTTCAAAGACAGAACTCTGGTAGAATTCGGACAGAATTTAGACAAAACTCTTTGTAACAAACCACAACTGAAGGGAGACCAAGTTCAAAATCCAACGTTCATATAACGTTTACCTTGGCCGAACTCTGGCTGAGTTCTGTCAGGGTTGGTCAGGTTAATTTTGTGAAAAAATGATTTTGGCTTTTTGAAAATCCTTCAGAAGCTTTTTGTAAAAGCAGATATTTTTCAAAAACATAGGTCATTTTTAAAAACGATAGGTCAGTTTTGAAAAACGATTTCGGATAGCCTATTTGCCAGTACGACTTGGTGTACAATGTATTTCTAGACTCAATAAAATAAAAACTACATTGCGTAAGGAAATACAGTCTTGAGTGGCAAACATAGCTTCGGTCTTGAACTGAGTAGATATCCAATCTTGATCAGTGTCCAAAACGTCTTTAGTAAACATCTGAATAGTTTCGTATATCGAGACAGAGTTTGATCAATTATTAAAATCAGGTTTGACCATGACCAATGGGCCAACAAGCCAGACTGACGGTCCCGCAATGCATCAGTGCCGTAGCACGATTATTCATTCCTCCTAGGTCGATTCGATACCGATGTTTCGGATACCGTTCCGAGAAAAATCAAACTTGTGCACAAATTGTCAATGACCATGCCAATGCGTGAACAGTTTAATATATACAAACATATTTGTATAACGCAGACAATATTAAGCAGCATCATCATTTCTTCCAACTTATGCAATGATTTATTTTCCCCAAAGCCGTACTTCTGATTTAGCGTCCCGTAGGCACCAAATTTTTCGAGGCATCATATGCCGCAACCAACCATTCATCATTTTATTTTGTAGATCATGGAATTAGTTTATTTCTTTTCTAGAACATTAAACTTTCTTTTTTCGATGTGAAACTTATAATTTCAAAGTAAATAACTCTAAATCGATACATTTTTTTTTCTTCCGAGTTCTTGATCTTAGTGGATTGTCATGCATTTAACTTGGCATCGTCGATTTGAATATGTTCGAGGCAACAAAATTTTATTTGCGGGAAGGATTAGAAAAGAAAAGGCCGAACCACCCACCAAGTATTTGATCGTGCCGAGAGTCGGAGCGCTTCGCAATCTACAGTTACGTGAGCTCCTGCAATGGCACCAACACTTAGTCAGAATTCCTTCTTTAATCCTTCGTTTCAAAATTCGTAAAATGTATTCAAAAAAAGACGCGAAAACACATTAATCAAAACCAAGCGACGAACTCCAAAAAAACCATACATTATTCTGGTCCCGTCGAAGAGACTCTTATATAGAGCTCACTCGCCGAGACGCAGCCTGCTGCATCTAGGACTTATTCCAACAGAAGCCGTTCCATTAGTTGGATTGATTCTCGTAATATTCGTCCAAATCGATTTGATCGATGTCGTAAGGCGTTATCATTTACCAAGTTCAGCGATCGAGTCAGATGGTCATCTAAGTTTCCGACCGATCTGACTCGGCGCAAGCATATTACGGAGTCCGCCGCCTATCGGAAGCGGGGCACTACAGGTCAAGTGTCGCCTTTTAATTGGAGACAGGGCCGGCCCTGGACCAGGGCGGCCAGGACGACCGCCCAGGGCCCCGTAAAAATTGGGAGCCCAAAAAATTAATTCAAATATATATATATATATATATATATATATATATATATATATATATATATATATATATATATATATATATTAGTAATCTTGTATCGAAAATAGAAATAATATGTAACATAATCCTCCTTTATCATAAAACAATTGTGGTGTTGTGTTAGTATGTTAAATTTGCACACTAGAGATCCTAAGTTCAAGTCTTGGTTATAACTTTTTTTTAAATTTTTTTTAGTTTTTTTTATTATATATGGACCTCATTCTAAAGTTTGTCTAGGGCCCCCATTAACTCAGAGCCGACCCTGATTGGAGAGGAGGACGGATGGGTCTGAAAGATAACATGGAGGCCAGTAGAGTGGGACCTACGACTCAGGATTGTTGTTCAAGCACGCACAGCAAAGCATTTTCGAAGGAAAAAAAACAAAATGTTGTAAGGCAAAAACTCAAACACACGGAGACGAAGCTTTCTCGTATATTATCAACCACACAAGTGCATCTTACAAGCTATTCCAACCTCTCTTTATATAGGGAGAGAGGTTGGGGGTTATGAAGAAATGAAAGGCCAAAGGTCTTTTGTATGTTACAAGAAGATGAAATGAAGGGCCATATGAGTTACAACACTCCCCCTTGGCTCTCCAGAAATTCTGCTTGTAAACATCTCTGAGTTTCTTCGTCTATCTGCAGCTTGCATCTTCAAGTTTGACCATCTACTTGTGCCTCGTCAAAACCTTGCCAAAGAAAATCCAGTGGAAAAAAACTTTGGTCGAAGGACAAAAGAGTACACACAGGTCAGTGTGATTGGGGTAAACTAACCATTGCAAAGGTGCCTCGTCAAAACCTTGACCGGGAAAACCCAGTGGAAAAAACCGCTGATCAAAGGACAAAAGAGTACACGATGGTTTAGAAGTATACAACTGGATACTCCCCCTGATTATAATAATCCTTAGTGAATAAGAGATTTGAACTGTGTCTCGTTAAAAACCTTGCTAAAGAAAACCCAGTGGAAAAAACTTTGGTCGAAGGGAAAAAGAGTACACAAGCATACATTAGGATGCTTCCATTTTCACTCGCACTCGACAGGGTGCGGGATATACGCACAACATGGCATTTTGGAGGCGCTCGTTGGGGCGCTCCCCCTCACATGCACACAACAGGGTGCAGAAAACATGTTTCACTTAGGCTAGCTCTGAAAGCTTCCTAAGTCCAATCGCTCTGACATGTTTCTGGAACGAGTGTTTTGGCAGTGACTTGGTGAACAAGTCTGCACGGTTATTCTCTGATCCAATGTGTTGCACTTCAATCTTCTGAAGCGCTTATTGTTCATGTGTAAAGAACAAACTTGGGCGATATGTGCTTGGTAGCATCCCCTTTGATATAACCATGTTTCGCTTGATCAATAACAGCGGTATTGTCCTCATAGACGACAATAGGTTCATCTGGGTCATATGGAAGATCACATGTACTTTGAATATGGCCAATAACAGCTCGAAGCCATACACACTCTCTAGTCGCCTCATAGAGCGCGAGTAGCCCAGAGTGGTTCGTTGAAGTTGTCACGACCCGCTCCCGAATAATCGGATACGAGTCGGACACGCCCAGCCTTCGTCGTTGGATACGACGAAGTAAGCTGTACAATACTAAGGAAAACTCAAAGTCACAACGTAATGTAAACCATAACACAGCTTTTATAACGTTCCCAGAAATCACCAATATCCATCAAGTATTTTAAATACAAACTCAGCCGGAGACAAATCCGGTCCAATGAAATAAATATACAATAATGAATCTCTAAGATACAATCTCCAGAAAAATAAACTGAAATAAAAAGCTACAATATCCAAACAATCACCAGCTCCATGTAATCTCCCACTCACCTGCAACGATCCTATCAGGAAAAGAGCAAAGTACAACCCTGACTAGACAATATACAATGTAATCTGTGATCCAGAGTACAAGGTGAAACCAGAATACCAGAAAACTAGAACATGAAATGAAACTGAACTGCGGTACCAGAAATGAAATGTAAAACTGCAGGCAATAGATGACAATCAATATGCTAGACAATGAACACGGATATCAATGTACAAGGCAATCAATCACAACAATCAATATGCAATTGTGACCATTTTGAAATATTAAAACTAATGTGTGACCGGCTTCGGAACAATCAATCAATCAATCAATGAGGCAATCAATTCTATAAGGTATGGCATCATCGTACGTGAAGTGTACGATTAGGCTATCTACAATACCTATGTTGGGTGTGGTCACACAAAAGCTAATATTTTCCCCAATCCCGCAATAAACAATGAGGCACAAGCAATGAACAATGGAACATGACAATCGTGTGTAATTCGTGTCCGATATGAGAACATGGCACATGAAGGTAAGACAAAAAACAAGGTACAAGTCAAGTCAGTGTACTTGCCTCGGTTTTGTTGCACGAGAATAGTACTGCATGGTTGCAATGATCACCTGTTATATTTTGTACAAGTATTAGGGTTTTAAAATAATAACAATAGCTATCTAACTTTAGATAATCAATATTTATAGATAAGAACAAGTTAACAGTTTTTAGAAAAATAATATAGTTTTAACTAGATAAATAGAAACTTGCTTTTAACCAAAATAATATTAGTGAAAATTACTTTTAAACTATATTTAGAAACATTTTATCTAGCAAAATAATATTTAGTTTAGATATAATCCTTTTTGAAATAATTATATCAATTAGATAAAAATACGAACAAAAGTCCCAACTGATGATATTAGCTAACTAACAATATAGATTTTTATAATACTAGCAATTTATATGGTATTTAGAATAATACTACAAAGAAAATATAAACAAGAGAACTATCATTATTCAAATCTAGCACAAGCCTACAGAGTTATATTCCAATAATCATTTTAACAAAATAAAACTGAACCCAAAAATTCTATTAAAATCGGCCCAAACCAGCTCCCTCTGGTTCAGCCCAAAGACTCTGGCCCAAAACCCAGCTTAATAATCCCAGCCCATTTCTAATATATACTGATAAACCAACAATTAAATTTGTTTACTAAAGCCCACTCTATCTCGGCCCAAGACCCAGCTCTTAAACCCGACCCACACTCTTCTCATGAAAACCCAGCCCAATCCTTATTCTCTCTGTTAACAATAAAATAAAACTTAATTAACCGATCAGCCCAATAACCCAGCCCACAGTTAAGGCCCGGGAACCCGGCCCACTCTCTATCGAATATAATCCCTATCCTTTCTCTCTCTTCAGCCATTCACCCGAAATTTCCAGAATACTCGGGAGAGCTCTCCATCTTCTCCTCCGTGTTCGTCTTCTTCGGCGAGAAGCTCGTCTGCTCCGGCGAAGCAACCCCCAACTCTGTCTCCGTCTTCGTCCTTCCTACCATCCTACACAAGCCGACAGAGCTCTCAGTCGACAGCTCCGGTCACTCTCAGCCGAACAGAAGACTTCGTCTTCTCCGGCGAGAAGACCATCTTCCTCCTCCGGCCAACCGAAGCCTTCGACTCCAAGGCCGAGACCCTCTTCCCTAATCATCTTCTTCATCCCCTTCCCAAGAACCCTAACTCTAAACTCGTTCTCCTTCTTCTTCTGGAAAACCCTAGATCTAGGTCGTTTACTCCGGCGAAAACCCTAGTTTCTAGCAATACAAACCTTATATCTAGGTCTTCCCGAGCTTCCACAACCCTAGGTTAGACTCTCCACAGCCCCAAAATGAAACCCTAACCCTAAGTTCTTCTGTCACCACAACCCTAGTCCAAACCCTAGAAAACAAGAAGAAAATGGAGGGTTCGAGTAGATCGAGAGGGGCTCACCAGCCTGACGGGGTCGTCGATCCACGGCGATCCTGGCGAGGCGGAGTTCAGTTCTGACGGCGAGACGGTGGCTCGGCTTCAGGCAAGGGTCGTCGGCGGCTTCTCCTGCTGCTGGATCTCGACGACGGCGATGACCACGAGGAGCTCGAAGGAACGACCTCACTCCCGAGGCGGCAGAATGATGGCGCTCTGCAGTCGAGGCGGCTCGCTGTTCGTGATGGTGGCGCGGTCTCCGAGGCTCTGGCGGTACTAGAGTGGCGGTGGTACGAGTTACGAAGCGGCGCTGATGGCGGTGCACGCTGAACGAGGGGGCTCTCTGGCGGTAGCGGGGTCTTCGAGATGGCTCACTGCTCGAAGCAAGGCACGCGGCTCGAGAATAGAGACGGTGGCACGAGGATCGAGGTGACGGCGAGGAACTGTGGTGCTCCGGTGATGACGACGGTTGTCGAACTCCGGCAACGGCGGCGGTGGTGCTCGGCTGAGTCAGCCCTTCCCAGTGAGGAGAGAGAGAGAGGACAGAGAGAGATGAGAGAGAGAGAGAGGGTGACGTGTAGAGAGAGAGAGAGTACTGTGGTGTGTTAGTACATGGGAAACTGTGCTGTGTATTTATAATTAAATAATTACTGTGCGTGTGTGGTCCAGTAGGGAGTGGCAGAACGGTGAATTAGTGTAGATCTGGGTACATTTGTGTGATGGCAGTAGCAGTAATTAGGAGTAGATCTAGGGGAAATTAGAATGGTTTGCAACAGAATTACACTTTCGAATTTCAACAGAATTTTCTAACAAAACAGTTTTCCAAGTAGAAATCTCCCTCCAATTTCAAAAGGTAGTTTAACAGAATAACAAATAACAGAATTTCAAAATTCAAATTTGAAACAGATTTCCAAATACCAAAATCCAAAACATTTTCGTCTACAGTTTTAAATAACTTCAAAATACAAACTGTTTTAATTACAAATTCCAACTGTTAGAAATAGGTACTATTCCATCAATAAAATCATATACTAATAAATCCGAAAATAGTAATTAATTCTTAAACATAATGAATAGTTAAAAACTAATTACAGAATTAATAAGTATTAGTAACAATAGCAATATTGTAATGTATTGGAAATACATAATTTACTATTATCTAGCAGTTTGGACATTAACAGAGAACTTAAATTTTAATCCTACTAAGGGAATTCAAATTAATAAACCAAATACAAAAATGAACCAAATCAATTATTATCTATAATTAGTAACTATTCTCCATAAACAATTAATTGCTACAATAGTTTTATTAATAAAAGACTATTTAAAGTTGAAGTGCATTCAACTAAATATATATAGAAAAGAATTTTAAAGAAATTTTCAATTATACCAAAAATAGGTTTAGGGAGTTACAAATCTACCCCCCTTACAAAAATTTCGTCCTCGAAATTTCAAGGATTTTGCAATATACAAAATCAATCAAAATTTATTAAGGGCAACCAGAAAACTAAATGATTTATTTATGTAGTAAAAGAACAAGGACTAACAAGTAGTCACTAGACAATAGGAAATACTGTAAATGCAAGAAAACTCAGAGACAAGCCTCAAAATAGGCAATACAAAAATACAACTACTACAACGAATAAAAAGATAACGGTCCACTCGGCTGCGCTCCTGCAGCTACTACTGATCCTCATAAACTGGGTCCTCCTGCTGCTGCTCTGGTACTGGCCCCTGACGAGTGAAAGCCGCAGGACAATCTCTCACTTGGTGAGTGGCAGATCCACAAACCAAACACTGCCCTAACTTCATGCGGCATTCCTCGTCACGGTGTCCCGGTCTCTTGCAGTAAGCGCAATAAAAGTACACCGGGGTCTGGATCTGTCTCTGCTACCTCGGTGATGTCGGTGCCCGAACATAATGCTGATGCTGAGGTGGCCTGTGCTGGGTGTCGGTCCGCTTCGGTGGACCCTGGGAACTGCTGGCGTCAATGTCTCGGTCCCGCTTAAGCTTCGGGTCCATTTCTGTAATGACCCGCTCCGCCCTAGTGGAACGTCGATTCAAACGGCAAGTGCAACGACTCAAAAACGAGCCGTCGACCCGAAGAGTTGCTTCGACCCGATGAAGTATCGATGCGAATCGATGCAAGACTTGCATTGGCCCGTCAAGATGAATCCAGACTTAGACTTTCAAAGGCGCACTCGGAGTATCGCTCGGCCGATGCGAACATCGCTAAGGTGGGTGGCTCCGATGAACCCGTCTGTGCTTAGCCTAGACACATAACAACGCGGACACTATCACGAGAATCGCTAGGCGATAACGTCTTGCATGATAATAAATGACCCAACGCACCTAGCTAAGAGAATAATCCCAACTTGTATGCTTGTATAGAATATGGAAAGGAACATGGAAAATATGAAAACTCTCGCCCGCGCTCCACGCTCGTGCTACGGCACAAGCCTACGTTTATGCTTCTTATGCGTCCAACAATGAAACAATGAATGGGTTACAACAATGAACGGGAAGACTATCAATATAGTCGTTCCGAGTAGTGTATAGCGACATTGAAAGGCTATGGGACCGATGGGTCGCCAAGGCGACTCCCGCACTGGGAGTTGCGTAATGTGTAAAAGGAAATAAATCAACGAATGAATGAATGAATATGTGAATGAATCGATAAACGAATGAACAAGTGAAAGAAAGAAAGAAAAGAAAGAATGAATAAAAGATAAGAAGGAGATGAATGGTTAGCGACAGGTGTGACGGGCACGTGCATCGGGGCTCGCTACCCGCGTTGCACGGACGCCAACCTGGTCGATAACGTATTTTGGCTAAGGGCTAGCCTATGACAAGTTAATACGAAATGGTCGTGGACAAACAACACGAGCGAGGGATGGCGTATGCTGTGTCCGTAGAGAAAGGGATTCCGCGGCATGATCAAAGGGGGGATATGCCGGCCTAGGCGGGATCAAAGTTATGGCTTACGGGCTGCCTGGGTGCGGACTTGGTCACCCGGGAGACGTGAGTGCAGGCGTATTTCAAGATACTAACGGGGTGTGTGCCAGTCCACATCCACGTTAGTTGCGAAATACCACGGCTTGGATGTCCAAAATGGCTTGTCATGCCAGCGACCGGTGCATATAGATTAGGTGGGCTTTGCTGGTGGCAATCCACGTGCAAGTCTTTGCATTGAAATCAAAGTAGTCTAATGTTGACTGAATTAAGCTCTCCTGAACAGGCTGGAATGCAACACACCAAATAATCATGGATACTTGTGCTAATGAATTTAAGAAAACGTCCACGACGCGCTAGTACCCGAGGCAGGAACACGAGCACGGTACTGAATGCGTACACGAATCATGACTTGGTTTACATATGAGCTGTTGTCTAACTTGATTTACTTTGAACAGGGGAGGCCGGACGGTAAGTATGGGTAAGTTGTGCATGTATTTCCATACGACACTATGAAATCGGTAACACGAGATAGGTTATATCATATGCCATGAAAATGACCCTAAGGCAAGATTAGAAAGACAATGAATGATAGATGGTGCACAAAAGTAAATAGAACGTGTTCGGTAATGATAGCATTGTGGGCGAGCTAGCCTCCCCACCAGTGCATAACAATGTACTGATAACCCCACAGTCTACTTGCAGGAAGCAGGAGACGCCGGCGGGTGCGGAGCTTCCATCGAACGTGCTAAGGCGCGGAGCTATCTCTGGGCCTTGGAGCGTTGCAAGGAGCTGGAGCACCATATACGGGACATAATGTATCAGAACATCGCCATGTATCATTCCATCTTGTAAGCCACTTGGCACGCCTTTTATGTTTCAGAGAGAGAGAGCATGAGCGATTTGTAATATCGGCCTGGCGCCGCTTGTAACCTTCGTGAATATCAATAAAGAGTTCGAATTTGCTTCTACTTGTGTTTATTTACTTTTCGCTGCAATGGGGACACTCTGTGCGACTCTGTGGCCTAGCTAAATCGGCCGTTTCTGGACTTGGCCTTGCACGGGCGCAACCTAGGCTCGTGCGGCATCACGCCTTAGCGAGGACGATCGCGCCTACGGGAGCGGTGTGTGACAGATTGGTATCAGAGCACGACTTTACGTCCTTGGACTTCATGTCGATTTCTCAGTTTTGAAAGCTCGTCGTGGGAAAAAGAAGTGTACGCTCTCTCTCGTTGTGCCTTGGGATATTCCATACAATAAGTCTAATACTTTCAAAAGCTCGTACGAGTACTCGGTTGGACGGGATCGATAGGCGAAGGCCTTTGTGCCACCACGACGGACTTGAGTTGGAAGGAACTGATGCTAAGAGTTAGCAAACGCAGTACGTGCTTGAATGAGCTTACACTGACAGTAAATGAGTACACGAGACCAAGGTATAGTTCGAGCGGGATGGTTATGCACGCAGCCTTTTGGCTAAGTTGTGTAGAGTATCGTGCACCTAGACCTTCTGGTGCAAACGAGTTACGAGTGAAATTGATTATCGCTCGAACGAGGATAAGTGAGCATGCGAACTCGAATATAGTCCGCACGGGATAGCTATGCACGCGGCCTTTGGGCTAAGTTGTGCCGTGTGTCGCGCACCTCGACTTCTGGTGCAATCGAGTTGCGAGCGATATCAAGTACCGCTCGGTCGGGAACGGAGATACACTTAGAGTGTATATCAATAGGAACGCTATCAAACTAACGCTTAGGCGTACACGGAAGAGTTATTAGATTTTGAGGATAGTACGAACGACTTAGTACGTCGAGGCGACGCGATGTGATTACGCTAGAGATCCGTCGAACGAATCTAAAGGATGTCTTAGCGTATGATGCGAACGTGATTGAGGACTAAATAGGATGGCTTGAATCCGAGTGGTGTATGTGATAGGTTCGGAGAAGAACAAGAATGAATGTCGACGACTAGATGAGTGGCTCGAACCCTGAGTGGTGTATGGACGTCATAGAAATTGTTCGAGCGAGACTAAAGGATTTACGGATCGTACGAGTACGTCGGCGAGGCGATGCGATCGCGCAAAGCCTTAGAACGCGTCACGCTTAGTTGGGCGTGACTTCAAAAGTCCCGAACGAGATGTCGTTGGACAACTTGTGAATGGGCAACGCATGTTAGAAATGATTCGGAACGATGAATGAAAATGAATGGTCTTGATCGAGGAAACTTAGAGGATCGCGCGTACGATTTGGGATTGATTCAAATAAAATGTGACTTGAGTTTTGAACAACGATCTTGAAACGAACTTGAGGAATAGCGATCGAACTTGATCTTGAATACCGAGGAAATTGTGGAATATCCAACTCGGACAATAGCATCAGTCGCACGACTCGAAATTGGTTGCAAAGGAAGATCGTCAGGTTACGCATATCGTCGATGGTATTGAGGCGTATCAAAGATCGATATGCGATAACTCGGGGGCACTCTGACTCGGCGAATGACGGTCGTGCAAATGTCATTGTTCCGTTGGATGCTATACTTGGGATGTTAAAAATGTGTCGAGGAAAAGATAGACTTGGCTCGAGGATTTTCTAGTTGAACGCATGACGGTTAGACTATCAAATTGATTTGGCTTGGATAAAAATGTGAATGCTTGGATTTGCTTCGTTGACAACCACAACGTTGACGTTCTTGTCTTATGCGAGCGCAACTCCAGCCTCGCATATGCGTCGTACCGGATTATGACGATCGCTCCGCGTGAGCGCTGATATGGTGATTCATACAGCGGGAGTGATTGAACTTGGATGGCGTGGCAATCTGATTGCTTCGACTTGTGGTTTGACGCGAAGGTGGACTCGAGATTGAATTTGTGTGCTTGAAGAGTTGAACTTGAGGATCGAGTAGGTCCAATCCGCGTATCGAGAATGGGTTAGTCTAAAACTCAAACAAGAGTTACGCCCCGATGAGAATGATTATTCCGCGGGAGCATTGCATGGTGATTCATGAACCGTCGTGGATAATTGGACTCGCGTGAGATTAGGGCGCAATGTATTGTCGAGCTGGATGACCTCGTGATCGAATACATAAATTGGTTAGAACTGGTGATTGAATATGTGCAACGTAAGTCTTGATGCGAATTAGGTAATCATGCTCGATGTTTAGAAATCTGAGTGACGCGAGCTTGGGTAGAAACTCCCGTACAAACGAACAAATGGTTTGACCATAGGATTTGGGGCGAGCGTCGTGCAACGACCTTACACGATGAGCCACGGACTTGACGTGTAACTATGACCTTGTGAGCTGACCTAGCGGATAGGCGGACGACCCTATGCCGAGTGATTGAACCTGTGCGATGGCATTTACAGTATCGTCTGGACGAACGATAGACTTGGGGCAGCAAGACTTAGAGTAGGACGGGGAACTGGGAGTGTGCGTGAACGATGACGAGATTGGCTCCAAACAAAGAGAATGATAGGGATGGATGATGCGCAAGTAAAGTTGGGATAACGAATTGAATCGTTGATCGGAAGACGTACTCGATGATAGTGCAATACTTGGTCTTGAATCGGACTGAAATTACTTAGACTTGGTTGACCCCGCTAAGAAAAAATCGTATTGATTTCATTGTCTAGAGCGCTTGAAAAGCGAATCGGATAATCTCGAGGACCGAGATAAACGATATGTGATACACACATGAGTTCGGTTTTAAATCGAAGTTAGCAAAATGTTGGCAAATCGAAACTATCACAAGTAGCTTGTCCGACTTCGCTAGTCGCTAAGCTTGGTTGAAATATACGTATTCGAGGGACGCCTTGAATGCGTGCACGATCCAAACTCAGCGATATGATGAACTCGAATGCAGCTGCAAGTGGGTGTTGAGATGCGCATAAACAAATAAGTGAGTTTGCCTCAGCCTACGACTTCGTATTTGACGAATTACAACGCACCTCGTGCGACCGTTTCAGTCCCATGATACGTCAAAATAGCAACCAAGTCAGAGAAATGCTTGAATTGAATAAGTACCATCAACTCAAAAACGAATGAAAAGTTATTCAATGAAATCGACCAAACGTAGGCAACACGGGACTTGGAAAGGTACCGAGCATGGTTCGATGCCATCGAACGATAGAGTCGTTCGATAGAATTGTCTATAAAACATGATGACACGAGTTAAGGAACGGTAGGACGACCTGCACTCAGGAAGTCTCGAGGACGAGACTTGTTTTGAGTGGTGTATTATGTAATGACCCGCTCCGCCCTAGCGGAACGCCGATTCAAACGGCAAGTGCAACGACTCAAAAACGAGCCGTCGACCCGAAGAGTTGCTTCGACCCGATGAAGTATCGATGCGAATCGATGCAAGACTTGCATTGGCCCGTCAAGATGAATCCAGACTTAGACTTTCAAAGGCGCACTCGGAGTATCGCTCGGCCGATGCGAACATCGCTAAGGTGGGTGGCTCCGATGAACCCGTCTGTGCTTAGCCTAGACACATAACAACGCGGACACTATCACGAGAATCGCTAGGCGATAACGTCTTGCATGCTAATAAATGACCCAACACACCTAGCTAAGGGAATAATCCCAACTTGTATGCTTGTATAGAATATGGAAAGGAACATGGAAAATATGAAAACTCTCGCCCGCGCTCCACGCTCGTGCTACGGCACAAGCCTACGTTTATGCTTCTTATGCGTCCAACAATGAAACAATGAATGGGTTACAACAATGAACGGGAAGACTATCAATATAGTCGTTCCGAGTAGTGTATAGCGACATTGAAAGGCTATGGGATCGATGGGTCGCCAAGGCGACTCCCGCACTGGGAGTTGCGTAATGTGTAAAAGGAAATGAATCAACGAATGAATGAATGAATGAATATGTGAATGAATCGATAAACGAATGAACAAGTGAGAGAAAGAAAGAAAAGAAAGAATGAATAAAAGATAAGAAGGAGATGAATGGTTAGCGACAGGTGTGACGGGCACGTGCATCGGGGCTCGCTACCCGTGCTGCACGGACGCCAACCTGGTCGATAACGCATTTTGGCTAAGGGCTAGCCTATGACAAGTTAATACGAAATGGTCGTGGACAAACGGCACGAGCGAGGGGTGGCGTATGCTGTGTCCGTAGAGAAAGGGATTCCGCGATATGATCAAAGGGGGGATATGCCGGCCTAGGCGGGATCAAAGTTATGGCTTACGAGCTGCCTGGGTGCGGACTTGGTCACCCGGGGGACGTGAGTGCAGGCGTATTTCAAGATACTAACGAGGTGTGTGCCAGTCCACATCCACGTTAGTTGCGAAATACCACGGCTTGGATGTCCAAAATGGCTTGTCATGCCAGCGACCGGTGCATATAGATTAGGTGGGCTTTGCTGGTGGCAATCCACGTGCAAGTCTTTGTATTGAAATCAAAGTAGTCTAATGTTAACTGAATTAAGCTCTCCTGAACAGGCTGGAATGCAACACACCAAATAATCATGAATACTTGTGCTAATGAATTTAAGAAAACGTCCACGACGCGCTAGTACCCGAGGCAGGAACACGAGCACGGCACTGAATGCGTACACGAATCATGACTTGGTTTACATATGAGCTGTTGTCTTACTTGATTTACTTTGAACAGGGGAGGCCGGACGGTAAGTATGGGTAAGTTGTGCATGTATTTCCATGCGACACTATGAAATCGGTAACACGAGATAGGTTATATCATATGCCATGAAAATGACCCTAAGGTAAGATTAGAAAGACAATGAATGATAGATGGTGCACAAAAGTAAATGGAACGTGTTCGGTAATGATAGCATTGTGGGCGAGCTAGCCTCCCCACCAGTGCATAACAATGTACTGATAACCCCACAGTCTACTTGCAGGAAGCAGGAGACGCCGGCGGGTACGGAGCTTCCATCGAACGTGCTAAGGCGCGGAGCTATCTCTGGGCCTTGGAGTGTTGCAAGGAGTTGGAGTACCATATACGGGACATAATGTATCGGAACATCGCCATGTATCATTCCATCTTGTAAGCCACTTGGCACGCCTTTTATGTTTCAGAGAGAGAGCATGAGCGATTTGTAATATCGGCCTAGCGCCGCTTGTAACCTTCGTGAATATCAATAAAGAGTTCGAATTTGCTTCTACTTGTGTTTATTTACTTTCCGCTGTAATGGGGACACTCTGTGCGACTCTGTGGCCTAGCTAAATCGGCCGTTTCTGGACTTGGCCTTGCACGGGCGCAACCTAGGCCCGTGCGGCATCACGCCTTAGCGAGGACGATCGCTCCTACGGGAGCGGGGCGTGACAATTTCCTTCTCCACTCCCTGAGCAACTTTAAGAATGCTCGCATATGTAGTGGCCTGACTAATAGCTACTGCATGACGTAGCTCCCTAGTGAGACCCTTCTTGAACATCCAAGCCCTGTCCTTCGGCGTGCTGACTAGGTTCTCTGCGAACCTGCTGAGTCGGGTGAACTCGGATGTATACTAGGCCACTGACATATTCCCCTGCTGCAATGCTTCAAATTGCATCCTAAGCTCATCCCGCTCCACATCCGGGAAGAACTTTTCCTGGAACAGCAGCTTGAACTCCTTCCAGGAAACTCTGGGCTCTGCTAACTGGGGCTCCTCCCGGTACCAAGCCCTAGCGATGTCGAAAAGTCGCATGCTCGCAACTTCGACCTTCAAATCATCCGGGATCCTCGCCATCTTCAATGACCGTTCAGCATTCTCCAGCCATTCGTCTGCGTAGACTATTCCCTCATTGCCCCAGAAATCCATCGGACAGAGGAACTGATATTCCTTGGCAGTTCCTGGCCTCGGCACTGCTGGTGCCGGCGGTGCTGGTGGAGCTGGCTCTCTGGTCCTGAGTGCGTCGATGACGGTCTCTCTGAACTGTGCGGCCTGCTGACTCTGAGTCTCTCTGAACTGTGCAGCTTGCTGATTCTGGGACTCCATGAATTGCTGGAACATGGCCATCACTTGCGTGCCATCGAACATCATCGTTGGTGGAATCGGCGGAGGCGGTGCAAGCTGCTCCTGTGCACTAGGTGCAGGCTGCTCACTGGTCCCAGCGCTCGTCGTGGCGACCGTCCTGCAAAAGAAATAAACTGTTGATTGCTATATCCTATAAAAATCACAACTATCCTAAAAATCATAAGTAAATCAAATTTTTGAAAATTTTTAAACATCAATAACCATAAACCATAAATCATAAACCATTTTCATAAACCATAAACCATAAAAAGTAAACCATGTTCATAAACCATTTTTATAAACCATAAACTATAAACCATTTATCATAAATCATAAACCATTTTCCCGCGGTTCCTATGCTGTGATGAGTTTTCCTTAGCTTTCGCTGGTCCCCCAATAACACTTATTTGCCTAAGTGTCATTAGGATAGACCTGCATGGGCCACCACTAAAAACATGTCACGACCCGCTCCCGAATAATCGGATACGAGTCGGACACGCCCAGCCTTCGTCGTTGGACACGACGAAGTAAGCTGTACAATACTAAGGAAAACTCAAAGTCACAATGTAATGTAAACCATAACACAGCTTTTATAACGTTCCCAGAAATCACCAATATCCATCAAGTGTTTTAAATACAAACTCAGCCGGAGACAAATTCGGTCCAATGAAATAAATATACAATAGTGAATCTCTAAGATACAATCTCCAGAAAAATAAACTAAAATAAAAAGCTGCAATATCCAAGCAATCACCAGCTCCATGTAATCTCCCACTCACCTGCAACGATCCTATCAGAAAAAGAGCAAAGTACAACCCTAACTAGACAATATACAATGTAATCTGTGATCCAGAGTACAAGGTGAAACCAGAATACCAGAAAACTAGAACATGAAATGAAACTGAACTGCGGTACCAGAAATGAAATGTAAAACTGCAGGCAATGGATGACAATCAATATGCTAGACAATGAACACGGCTATCAATGTACAAGGCAATCAATCACGACAATCAATATGCAATTGTGACCATTTTGAAATATTAAAACTAATGTGTGACCGACTTAGGAACAATCAATCAATCAATCAATGAGGCAATCAATTCTACAAGGTACGGCTTCATCGTACGTGAAGTGTACGATTAGGCTATCTACAATACCTATGTTGGGTGTGGTCACACAAAAGCTAATATTTCCCCCAATCCCGCAATAAACAATGACGCACAAGCAATGAACAATGGAACAAGACAATCGTGTGTAGTTCGTGTCCGATATGAGAACATGGCACATGAAGGTAAGACAGAAAACAAGGTACAAGTCAAGTCAGTGTACTTGCCTCGGTTTTGTTGCACGAGAATAGTACTGCATGGTTGCAATGATCACCTGTTATATTTTGTACAAGTATTAGGGTTTTAAAATAATAACAATAGCTATCTAACTTTAAATAATCAATATTTATAGATAAGAACAAGTTAACAGTTTTTAGAAAATAATATAGTTTTAACTAGATAAATAGAAACTTGCTTTTAACCAAAATAATATTAGTGAAAATTACTTTTAAACTATATTTAGAAACATTTTATCTAGCAAAATAATATTTAGTTTAGATATAATCCTTTTTGAAATAATTATATCAATTAGATAAAAATACGAACAAAAGTCCCAATTGATGATATTAGCTAACTAACAATATAGATTTTTATAATACTAGCAATTTATATGGTATTTAGAATAATACTACAAAGAAAATATAAACAAGAGAACTATCATTATTCAAATCTAGCACAAGCCTACAGAGTTATATTCCAATAATCATTTTAACAAAATAAAACTGAACCAAAAAATTCTATTAAAATCGGCCCAAACTAGCTCCCTCTGGTTCAGCCCAAAGACTCTGGCCCAAAACCCAGCTTAATAATCCCAGCCCATTTCTAATATATACTGATAAACCAACAATTAAATTTGTTTACTAAAGCCCACTCTATCTCGGCCCAAGACCCAGCTCTTAAACCCGACCCACACTCTTCTCATGAAAACCCAGCCCAATCCTTATTCTCTCTGTTAACAATAAAATAAAACTTAATTAACCGATCAGCCCAATAACCCAGCCCACAGTTAAGGCCCGGGAACCCGGCCCACTCTCTATCGAATATAATCCCTATCCTTTCTCTCTCTTCAGCCATTCACCCGAAATTTCCAGAATACTCGGGAGAGCTCTCCATCTTCTCCTCCGTGTTCGTCTTCTCCGACGAGAAGCTCGTCTGCTCCGGCGAAGCAACCCCCAACTCTGTCTCCGTCTTCGTCCTCCCTACCATCCTACACAAGCCGACAGAGCTCTCAGTCGACAGCTCCGGTCACTCTCAGCCGAACAGAAGACTTCGTCTTCTCCGACGAGAAGACCATCTTCCTCCTCCGACCTGGCTAGAAAACCCTAACCCTAAGCTTTTCCTTCATAGTCCCCTCGTCCCCTTCCTCTAGCTCTCATGGCTAGGAAAACCCTAACCCTAGAAATTTCTTCCACTCCGGCCAACCGAAGCCTTCGACTCCAAGGCCGAGACCCTCTTCCCTAATCATCTTCTTCATCCCCTTCCCAAGAACCCTAACTCTAAACTCGTTCTCCTTCTTCTTCTTGAAAACCCTAGATCTAGGTCGTCTACTCCGGCGAAAACCCTAGTTTCTAGCAATACAAACCTTAGATCTAGGTCTTCCCGAGCTTCCACAACCCTAGGTTAGACTCCCCACAGCCCCAAAATGAAACCCTAACCCTAAGTTCTCCTGTCACCACAACCCTAGTCCAAACCCTAGAAAACAAGAAGAAAATGGGGGGTTCGAGTAGATCGAGAGGGGCTCACCAGCCTGACGGGGTCGTCGATCCACGGCGATCCTGGCAAGGCGGAGTTCGGTTCTGACGGCGAGACGGTGGCTCGGCTTCAGGCAAGGGTCGTCGGCGGCTCCTCCTGCTGCTGGATCTCGACGGCGGCGGTGACCACGAGGAGCTCGAAGGAACGGCCTCACTCCCGAGGCGGCAGAATGATGGCGCTCTGCAGTCGAGGCGGCTCGCTGTTCGTGATGGTGGCGCGGTCTCCGAGGCTCTGGCGGTGCTAGAGTGGCGGTGGCACGAGTTACGAAGCGGCACTGATGGCGGTGCACGCTGAACGAGGGGGCTCTCTGGCGGTGGCGGGGTCTTTGAGATGGCTCACTGCTCGAAGCAAGGCGCGCGGCTCGAGAACAGAGGCGGTGGCACGAGGATCGAGGTGACGGCGAGGAACTGTGGTGCTCCGACGATGACGACGGTGGTCGAACTCCGGCAACGGCGGCGGTGGTGCTCGGCTGAGCTCAGCCCTTCCCAGTGAGGAGAGAGAGAGAGAGGATAGAGAGAGAGAGAGGGTGACGTGTAGAGAGAGAGAGAGAGTACTGTGGTGTGTCAGTACATGGGAAACTGTGCTGTGTATTTATAATTAAATAATTACTGTGCGTGTGTGGTCCAGTAGGGAGTGGCAGAACGGTGAATTAGTGTAGATCTGGGTGCATTTGTGTGATGGCAGTAGCAGTAATTATGAGTAAATCTAGGGGTAAATTAGAATGGTTTGCAACAGAATTACACTTTCGAATTTCAACAGAATTTTCTAACAAAACAGTTTTCCAAGTAGAAATCTCCCTCCAATTTCAAAAGGTAGTTTAACAGAATAACAAATAACAGGATTTCAAAATTCAAATTTGAAACAGATTTCCAAATACCAAAATCCAAAACATTTTCGTCTACAGTTTTAAATAAATTCAAAATACAAACTGTTTTAATTATAAATTCCAACTGTTAGAAATAGGTACTGTTCCATCAATAAAATCATATACTAATAAATCCGAAAATAGTAATTAATTCTTAAACATAATGAATAGTTAAAAACTAATTACAGAATTAATAAGTATTAGTAACAATAGCAATATTGTAATTTATTGGAAATACATAATTTACTATTATCTAGCAATTTGGACATTAACAGAGAACTTAAATTTTAATCCTACTAAGGGAATTCAAATTAATAAACCAAATACAAAAATGAACCAAATCAATTATTATCTATAATTAGTAACTATTCTCCATAAACAATTAATTGCTACAATAGTTTTATTAATAAAAGACTATTTAAAGTTGAAGTGCATTCAACTAAATATATATAGAAAAAATTTTTAAAGAAATTTTCAATTATACCAAAAATAGGTTTAGGGAGTTACAGAAGCAGCCACCAAGGTCTGTTTACAAGACCTCCAAGAAATCGCCGTGTTCCCAATGGTAAAGACATAACCAGATTGGGAACACCCCTTGTGCGGATCAGATAAGTATCCCGCATCGGGGTAGCCAACAAGGGTCGCGTTGCTTCGAGTGCCAAGAGCGTTAGACTCACTCAAAACCGCGTAGGGATAGAACAAGCCCAAGTCCGTAGTACCCTTAAGGTAGCGGAAAATGTCTTTTATGCCATTCCAATGGCGGCGTGTTGGCGCGGTGCTGTGTCGAGCTAGACAATTCACAACAAACGAGATGTCCGGTCTAGTACATTGGACCAAGTACAATAAAGCGCCTATTGCACCCAGATAAGAGCACTCAGGACTCAATATCTCTTCGTCGTCCTCCTTTGGACGGAATGGGTCCTTAGTAATGTGTAGAGAGCGGACGATCATGGGAGTAGCGGATGGCTTAACGTCAAAATGACGAAAGCGTCTCAACACCTTTTGGGTGTAGTTCGCTTGATGGACAAGAATTCCATCTTTACGGTGCTCGATCTGCAGGCCGAGGCAAAACCGTGTCTTCCCAAGATCCTTCATCTCGAATTCCTTCTTCAGGATATCAGCAGTTTCTGACAAGTCTTTTTCGGTTCCTATGAGATTCATGTCATCTACATAGACCGCGATGATTGCGTATCCTGAAGTGAATTTCTTTATGAACACGCATGGGCAAAGTTCGTTATTAACGTATCCCAAACCGATCAAGTATTCGCTTAGGCGGTTATACCACATTCGTCCGGATTGTTTCAATCCATATAGCGAACGCCTCAGTCTAATCGAGAACGCGTTCCGTGGTTGGGAACTACTTGATTCAGGCATCTTTAGTCCTTCAGGGACTCTCATGTATATCTCTGTGTCCAGATCCCCGTAGAGATAGGCTGTGACCACATCCATGAGCTGCATATTCAGTTTTTGCTCGTGCTGATAACGTGTTGTAAGACAAAAACTCAAACAACGGAGACGAAGCTTTCTCGTATATTATCAACCACACAAGTGCATCTTACAAGCTAACCCAACCTCTCTTTATGTAGGGAGAGAGGTTGGGGGTTATGAAGAAATGAAAGGCCAAAGATCTTTTGTATGTTATAAGAAGATGAAATGAAGGACCATATGAATTACAACACAAAACATATTATACTAATAATTATAACAAATTAAAACCTAATTCTCGTTTGGCAAGCATAATAGAGCGAGCCTACAAACCCACAGCATTGACTAGATTGTCCCCCATGGTCTAAGCTTCCTTTCCCACCAACAGCAACAACAATGGAGAGGCTCTCTCTACTCCGCTCCACAGCCCCCACCAGGCGGCTGCTCCTCCTGCTGAGGTTCCGTGCCCGCCCCTTCTCCTCCACTTCTGCTCCCTCCTCCTCCCCCTCCCCCTCATCGACTCTCCGCAGACACCGGGATCTCTCCGCTCCGCTCCGGTGGCGTCCGCTCGCCGCCTCCCCTCTCCACCAGCGGAGTAGGAGCTTCTCGCTCGCCTCCGTCGGCGTCTCCACCTCCCCCAAGGAGGCTTTTAGTAGAGGTAACCTCTTCATCAGATTCGCACTCTCTCTCTCTCTCTCCTCTCTCTCTCTCTCTTAGGTTTAGTGAGAAAGCTTGGTTCTTTTGTAGTTTTTGTTAATAAAGTTCTCTTCTTTTGGTTATTTGCATCGGGATGGACTCAAATTCTGCTTGATACCGAGAAAAGTTGCGTCTTTTCTTCAATTTACGTATTTTTCTTTGGTATAGTTATAAAGTTTGGTTCTTTTACTCGTTAATAAATATGTTGTTCTTCTTGTTATTTATATTGGGACGAGAACTTGAATTGTGCTTGATATTGGGAAAAGTTGCGCCTTTTCTTCAATTTTTTGCTCTTTTCGTTGGTTCGACCTGAAAGTTTGGTTCTTTCCAACCCATTGTTGATAAATTTCTTGTTCTTTTGGTTAACTTACATTGAGGCAAACTCGAATTGTGTTGATGCCGAGAACAGTAGTCCCCCCCTCAAATTGAGTTTTTATCATCGATTTAGTCTGAAAGTTTCTAAACCGAAGAATGGAACTCAAATTTGTGATTAAACCAAGCTCATGTGGTCAGAATCGCCTTTGCCTGGGCTGCAAATTGACAGAAAACATGATTAAAAGTGATTTGGCATTGGTTTGACATGTCGAACACAATTTAAATATGAAAAATAACATTTCTTTGCAGCATATACTTTCTAGAACCTAGCTGCCATCTGAACATGCATAATTATAAGTACTACGAAGAAGAGCTTGTTTGGTAATTACCATTAATGAAACATGGGCGAATATATTCTCGTTATTATCTCAGAAAATGTATATATATATATATATATATATATATATATATATATATATATATATATATATATATGTTTTCATCTTTATATAGTCTCCATACTAAATCCCAACCCGTATCCTAAATCCCTACTTGTCCAAATCCGTGTCTAATGCAACCTAGGACTTATGCAGACCCCTCGTATAGATATCCCTGTTCTAACCAAATAAGGACAGCCAAGATAGAATAACTTAAAAAAGGGAAAAAAATAGTAAGAAATGCTAGTAGAAAGCTCTTGTTGCAAATTTTACTAGTTTGAAGTTTGAACCCACTAACCATTGATTTGGACAACACTAGATGACCAAGTGTTTGCATTCAAACATGTTTATTATTCTCCATGTATGTAGTTTATATTTGAAATACATACACTAAATTTTCCAACTCATGCAACGATTCATTTTTCCCAAAGCCGTACTTCTGATTTACCGTCCCGTAGGCACCAAATTTTTCGAGGCATCATATGTCGCAACCAACGTTTCATCATTTTATTTTGCAGATCATGGAATAGTCTATTTCTTTTCTAGAACATTAAACTTTCTCTTTTCGAGGTGAAACTTGTATTTTCAGAATAAATTACTCTAAATCGATACATTTTTTTTGAGTTCTTGATCTTAGTAGATTGTCATGCATTTAACTTGGCATCGTCGATTTGAATATGTTCGAGGCAACAAAATTTTATTTGCGGGAAGGAGTAGAAAAGAAGGGACCGAACCACCCACCAAGTATTTGATCGTGCCGAGAGTCGGAGCGCTTCGCAACGTTCAAGCTTCATTTACGCGAGCTCCTGCAATGGCACCAACACTTAGTCAGAATTTCTTCTTTAATCCTTCGCTTCGAAATTCGTAGAGTGCATTCAGAAAAAGATGCGAAAACACATTAATCAAAACCAAGCGGCGAAAACTCCAAGAAAATCATACATCAGTTCGGTCCCGTCGAAGGGACTCTTATATAGAGCTCACTCGCCAAGACGCAGCCTGCTGCATCTATGACTTATTCCAGCAGAAGCCGTTCCATTAGTTGGATCGATTCTCGTAACATTTGTCCAAATCGGTTTGATTGATACCGCAAGGAGTTATCATTTACCAAGCTCAGCGATCGAGTTAGATTGCCATCTAAGTTTCCGACCGATCTGACTCGGTGCAAGCATATTACGGAGTCCGCCGCCTATCGAAAGCGGGGCACTATAGGTCGAGTGTCGCCTTTTAATTGGAGAGGATGACGGATGGGTCTGAAAGCTAACATTGAGGCCAGTGGGGTGGCGACACATGACCTGCGAGTCAGGATTGCGGTCCAAGTACGCACAACAAAGCATTTTCGAAGGAAAAAAATACAAAACATATTATACTAATAATATAACAAATTAAAACCTAATTCTCGTTTGGCAAGCATAATAGAGCCTACAAAACCCACATCATTGACTAGATTGTCCCCCATGCTCTAAGCATCCTTTCCCACCACCACCAACAACAATGGAGAGGCTCTCTCTACTCCGCTCCACAGCCCCCACCAGGCGGCTGCTCCTCCTGCTGAGGTCCCCTGCCCTCCCCTTCTCCTTCGCTTCTGCTCCCTCCTCCTCCTCCCCCCCCCCCCCCCCCCCCCCCCCTCATCGACTCTCCGCAGACACCGGGATCTCTCCGCTCCGCTCCGGTGGCGTTCGCTCGCCGCCTCCCCTCTCCACCAGCGGAGTAGGACCTTCTCGCTCGCCCCCGTCGGCGTCTCCACCTCCCCCAAGGAGGCTTTTAGTAGAGGTAACCACTTCATCGGATTCGCGCTCTCTCTCTCTCTCTCTTAGGTTTAGTGAGAAAGCTTGGTTCTTTTGTAGTTTTTGTTAATAAAGTTCTCTTCTTTGGTTATTTGCATCGGGACGGACTCAAATTCTGCTTGATACCGAGAAAAGTTGCGTCTTTTCTTCAATTTACGTATTTTTCTTTGGTATAGTTATAAAGTTTGGTTCTTTTACTCGTTAATAAATATGTTGTTCTTGTTGTTATTTATATTGGGATGAGAACTTGAATTGCGCTTGATATTGGGAAAAGTTGCGGCTTTTCTTCAATTTTTTGCTCTTTTCGTTGGTTCGACCTGAAAGTTTGGTTCTTTCCAACCCATTGTTGATAAATTTCTTGTTCTTTTGGTTAACTTACATTGAGGCAAACTCGAATTGTGTTGATGCCGAGAACAGTAGTCCCCCCCTCAAATTGAGTTTTATCACCGATTTAGTCTGAACGTTTCTAAACCGAAGAATGGAACTCAAATTTGTGATTAAACCAAGCTCATGTGATCATAATCGCCTTTGCCTGGGCTGCAAATTGACAGAAAACATGATTAAAAGTGATTTGGCATTGGTTTGACATGTCGAACACAATTTAAATATGAAAAATAACATTTCTTTGCAGCATATACTTTCTAGAACATAGTTGCCATCTGAACATGCATAATTATAAGTACTACGAAGAAGAGCTTGTTTGGTAATTACCATTAATGAAACATGGGGGAATATATTCTCGTTATTATCTCAGAAAATGTATATATATATATATATATATATATATATATATATATATATATATGTTTTCATCTTTATATAGTCTCCATACTAAATCCCAACCTGTATCCTAAATCCCTACTTGTCCAAATCCGTGTCTAATGCAACCTAGGTCTTATGCAGACCCCACGTATAGATATCCCTGTTCTAACCAAATAAGGACAGCCAAGATGGAATAACTTAAAAAACGGGGAAAAATGTAAGAAATGCTAGTAGAAAGCTCTTGTTGCAAATTTTTACTAGTCCCCCCCCCCCCCCCCCCCCCCCCCCCCCCCCCCAAAAAAAAAAAAAAAAAAAAAAAAACGAAACACCCAACCCCACCCATATTTCATGAGTTTTACATAAACTACCTCTATTCCGAAAATAATTACACTGACCACCCCTCTTATTTATAAATTTTATAAAACATAGGGGTGGCCAGTGTTATGTTTTTATAGAAAATATGAACCATAGGGGTGGTCCGTGTCATTAGTTTCAAAGTAGAGGTAGTTCATGTAATAAGTGTAAAACATAGGGATTGTTAACGTAAATTCCGCTTTATTTTTTTAAATTTTTAAGCGCTTCCTTAGTTTGTACCTATCGTTTAGATTCTTTAGTTGGTGTACCTTGCATGACGGCTTGTCAGTCACTAATCTTGGATGTCTTGGAAATTAAATTTCTTTCAGAATATTTTACTCATCTTGTCATCTGCATTTTGTACACTGATGGTGGGCCATGTGAATTACAATTCCATACTATCAACATCAATCATCATGTGGACTAGAAGGCTTAATGTCCAAATTGTGCATCTCAAGTATTTTTTAGAACTAAGGTCAAAGGTGTTCCAATGGGGGTTTGAATCCAGTATCGTAAAGTTCCTCAAAGTTCCTTTCATTACAACACCATGTCTTCGTCCCTCTCAATACACATGTATCTTGCAATCTAAAGTGATTCATTTTATACTCCGGAGTCTGGTTTTAAAGGTGAGAATCTAGGTTAGGATTTATTTTATAGGCACGTAAAATGTTGTAAACAAATATTAAGTTTTGTGCTACTAGTTATTTTGATCTAAAAGCTTCTTGTAAGCTTCACTTTTAGTAGTTACACAGCCCAATCCTACCCGAGTACAAACTGTATCCACAGTCAAAACAAAACCACCGGCAAATTGCATTCCCACCCCCCCCTTCACATACACTCATTCAACATCTACAGATTTTAGAGAAGTAAGCTACAGGTTTTATGTGTAGACTTCTCTGAAAATATTGATACTTATTTGCTTTCTCCAGATTCCTCTAGTGTGACTTAAGCTTGTATTCTCCTTTGAATTGAACAGATGTAGGTGATAGCCATGGTATTGCCGAAAGGCTTGGTTTCGAGAAGATATCCGAACAAATCATTGATGAATGCAAGTCAACAGCCGTGCTCTACAAGCACAAGAAGACCGGTGCAGAAATAATGTCTGTGTCAAACAGCGATGAGAACAAGGTCTTTGGCATTGTGTTCCGCACCCCACCGTCAGTATATTATAACCACTTTCTTCTTTGTATCTTCTGTTCAAAGCAAATTATAACCACTTGTTCCTTGCATGTCTTCCGTTCTTTATAGTGTTAATAAAGAATTGTTTTTGACTCCATTATAGTAGATATAAAGAGCTGACACTTCTAATCTTAAGAGCGACACTTCAAATATTAAAGTTTATGCATATTTTTTCCATACTCCCTTCTCTTCCTTAATGACATAGTGTAGCCATAGTTTTATATTTTACGTGCTTCCTTAGTCTATAACTTGGAATAGAGTTACCATAAGTTGCTATACCCTTAGCGATTGGATTTCCACAAAAAAATTTCCGAATCACAAAACGAGATCGCTCCAAATTGGGAAGAAACTGTTCAGGAACGGTAAAAGTAACTTTTAAATGCTAAAAGCAGTTTATAGACGTATCAAGAGACTAAGTAGGGAAGTATAGAAAACGAAAGCCCTTTCCTTAGAAATATATTGTGCTTGGTATTGTGATCCAATGTGTATATATGACAACCAGCCATTTTGCTAGGGAGAGAACGAAGGCCCTAGGGAATGTAAAAGGTCCTTGTAAATATACATGGGATTTCGTTATTCCTTGTAGCTTGTTATTGTTCTTCACTTTGTCTTGGACTCTTGGGCTTTGAAGTGGCCATCTCAACCAACTTTGTAGCTCAGCCAACTTTTTAGCTGGCAAAATGGAACAGACAATTAAACAACAAAAAGAAGTGGGAGAGAGAAACATAAAGCTCCTTGGATATATAAAAGGTCATTGGAAATACGTATGGACTTTTGGATTTGTTATAGTTTTTTTTTTTATGTTCTCTTTGTCTTGTGGTTTGAAGTGAATAAGTGGCAGCAAACCACTTAGGTAGCAAAAGATTGTGAAATTATAAGTTAATTAATCCTTTCTTAGAGTTATGAGAAACCATATTATCAGTTTTGGTATCTCCCAAACCGATATTGACTCCAACAATACTGGCCGATACCCACTATCTTTCTTTTCTGGTCAATTCAACTAAAAAGCTTTAAAAGAGAGAGAACTATGGGAAAAAAAGTGTTACAGAATGATTGGTTGTTCCGAAGATCGACATGCTACACTAAGATTCCTTATCAAGACACTATAACCATTACCATTAAGTCGAGTCACAAAATTCATCCATATTGATATAATTCCTTTCAAAACTATCTATTGTGGGTGTATTTTGTATAAAATGTAAAAGCAACTAACTAAAAATTGTATCTATTGCAGATGACCAACTTATCAATATTGAATATTATTCTATCTAAAACTAACCATAAATAACAACAGAACAATTAATACATAACTAAGAGTATCACATACTTCACTATTTCTATTTTTTATTATTATTTTGTCTTTCCGAAATGAAGAACTCCGAAATTTCGATCTATAAACCGCCTTAGTTGTCGAAACCGTCAATATTTGTGCTCATAAGAAGGGTCAGAAACATTTTCAGAGCTGTTCCAAAGTAACATATTTTGTTCCACTTAAGCGTCCGATGAAGCCTACCCTATTATTTCCTGTTCTATAACAAGTGACGTACCATATTTCCGTTTCCCTTCCTTGTCATATGTTTTGTAGTTAACCTTGACTTGAATACAATTTCATGACTTGGAGCAAGTTGACAGTGACATTACCGTTACCGTTACCGTTACTGTGCCTTACTTTGTGAATCTCCTTCTCTCGGACTTATTTCTATAGATCTCTTCAAGGTTTTGTTAGGTTGATTTTCCTGTACTTTTCTCAAATGTTTCAACTAAAAGAGGTAAATATGTCACAACTGGACATTTTGGGTCAAGTGACCCCACACAATATGCCAGACTAGATATTCCCCTAACCAACGTGAAAGATCTGATACTGGAGACATTTGAAGTTCATTAGATGGAATTATCACTTGTCTAGTTGCAGGAGCATTCTAGAGAAACTATTGAACATACAATGTGCACTTCTTTCCAATTCAATCCGAACTATCGTTTGTAGAGCTATTTAGTCTTATCACAAAGATGATAGATTGATATATTCTAACTTTTAGGTAGTAAATGACCTTCTATATGAATTTTTAAAAAGTGTCACTTGAATAGGACTTCATATTGATTGCGTTCTGATGACATGAATGGGCGTTTCTGAGTTTAAACTTAAGAAACTTGTGTTTAGACTGCGTGGCACTAGTTCTACTGGATTTGTTGTTGCTCCAATGTATGAAGACATTAGATCAGTCATCTGGAACTACAACTTTCTGGACTATCTTGATTATTGTAAATATTATTCTCGTCTCTTCACTAATTAGTATTTTACAAGTATGTATCTTAGATTGCATATCCCATTTCCAAAGCATATACCATTACAATGTATTTACTCCAGTGAAGTCCTTTGGGTTATTGGAACTACTCTTACTGGCAACATATATTATTGGTATTGTTCCATAATATTGTATATAGGGTACTTATGCTTGCTGCAATTAATTTATTCAATGAGATAGTTAGAATGTCAGCATTAACTTCATACATATAATTAGACTTTAGCACCATCTAAATTTTCAGTACTCAATCGATTTGCGTCCATATATTCTATGTGAAACCAACAGGTAAACACAGTTTAGCATTGAGCACTATAACAGTAGTTCCGTACAATCATTAACTCCTTGTATAACGATTGCATACATACTGATGGACATAACCTACCTTAGTCGGTCAACATTCACACCAGCAAATGACCTAGTGCCTTGACAATTTGATTTATGACAACTGCAGGAAAGATTCAACAGGCATACCTCACATACTTGAACACAGTGTACTATGTGGATCCAGGAAGTACCCTTTGAAAGAACCCTTTGTTGAGTTGTTGAAAGGAAGCTTAAACACTTTCCTGAATGCATTCACATATCCTGATAGAACTTGTTATCCAGTTGCTTCAACGAATGCAAAAGTAAGTATGCATGAGATTTCTTGTTGCTTCACTTATTTCCATTGTGATGATAAACATTTTTGGTATGTCACTTCGCCATTGTTCAGGATTTCTACAATTTGGTTGATGTGTACTTGGATGCTGTCTTTTTTCCTAAATGTGTTGAGGACTTCCAGACGTTTCAACAAGAGGGCTGGCATTATGAGCTTAATGACCCTGCCGAAGAAATATCCTATAAAGGTTCCATTGCACCATCTCATACTTTATTTGGTTATCCCTTTTTTTTTTAATTTTTTTATCCCAGCACGTGCGGGCTCAGTTAAATCGTGTCTCCCTGCACGATTTTTAGCCGGTCGTCATGTTGTTTCGGACTCTTCGTGTGGATCTTGTCCGCACTGGCTTTTTCATCATCGCCCCACACGTACGCCTCGCGCACTCCGCACGCTCCAGAGCCTCACGGGACGGCCGACGTCTTTCGACGCCGGCAACTCAACACCTCGCTTCACCCACGACGCCAAAGGCGCCCCTGACGTCTACGACAGCCGATGCCGCCCAGCCACCCGTTCTATGCGCACGACACCCTTACGACGTCTTCTCGACGCCCATAGGGCGCCGCATGACGGGACGCGTGGTCAGCCGTCGTTTATACCCGTGGTAGAATGGTGCCGGTCCTCGATCGCCCGGACGACGCCCTAGCCGTTGAGTTTTCATGCACGGGACGCCCCCTTCTGTCCCACACCAGCTCAGATCGTGGCCATATTTGGCTATCCTTACTTTCTGGTAGTTTATAATTTGTTTTCAGGAGGGTTGCAGACAACCTGCCAGTAAACTATCTTTATTAGTCTTTTACAAAAGAATAATCTTTTTAAGTTATCAGTAGCCTTTGATGTTTTAGAAAGTCAACTTTGTCGTTCTGATTATTATTATTTGTGGCATTTGGTTACAGGTGTTGTTTTTAATGAAATGAAAGGAGTATACTCTCAACCTGATAACATACTGGGTCGGGTATCTCAGCAGGCAAGCTCCCGATAACTACCATTCTGAAAATACTTGTATCTTTTGTGTGCAAAGGGTGTTAAACTTAATTGTTTAGTATTTTGTTCTTTTAATGTATTTTTACGCATGATGTAAATGTTCTCATTGGCATTAGGTCCAATAGACGGTATTAACTGAAATGACCAGTCAGACTATCATACCGGGTTCCATTCTAAATCAAATTATTGAGGTCAAAAGCTAGAAAATTCAAGATAATTTGTCACACGTTAGATGGCATCATTCAGTCTCTATGATTGTTAATATACACATGTTGGCATTAGGCTGTTGTATATATGTTCAATATGCCTAGTGTCCTTCCTGTGCATCTGAGGAGCATGGATTATCGAACTTAGATAAGCTTTCTGAATATTTTTTGTAAATCACGATAAAGATGTACATGACAATTTCTTTCAAAACCTTTTCCATAGTTGATCCAATTGAACTGTACAACATTTGATATCAGTCCTTTTTGTACAACAACAACAACAACATAACAATAAAATAAAGCCTTCATATCCCAAACTTTTAGGGTTAGCTGTTTGGATCCTTTTCATCCATTCAGCTCCATTAAGGTCCAAGTCCCCTGAGAAAAAAATCACTTTAAACATTAGCATGGAAATAATATATCTTCCTTCCTAGCCAGCCTCAGAATATTGTCCATTCTCTCGTGTATTTCCATTTTACATATTTTTCGAGAACTCCTTTCAAGATTAAGTTGGCAACTATGATTGCTACATTCAAAGGTCCTTTGTCAACCACAATATGTTATATGTGTGCGCCTAAACCCAGTTGAGGAAGACATATACTTATTACAGAAACAATATAGCTGTTTTGTGAAGTTATAGGTTAATGAAATAGTCTCTTGTAATTGCTATGTGCAAATTGCCTTACCTCACATTACATCTCTGAGTTTCTTACTGGGCTTAAACTTTAAAAGTATTACGATATCTTACTTCTTTGTTTATTAATTTGTTGCAGGCTCTTTTTCCAGAGAATACTTATGGTGTTGACAGTGGTGGTGATCCAAAAGACATTCCTAAACTTACATTTGAAGAATTCAAGGTTACATTATGCTTCTAAAGGAATCCTAGTCCATAAGATGTTTAAAATTGAATTTTTTATTATTCAAGTATTGTATGCTTTTGGTAAAAAAGAATTCTTATTTAAATCTACATTCAAATTATTCCTTGTCATCTTTTTGACCATTACGGTGTTACTCGTTTTGTCTGTGTTTGAAGCTACTCTCTTCACAGAAGTTATAGATAGCAGTGTGTTTCAGCTCCGTGAATTTATTCCGAGTTTCCCTGCTTTATCTTATAGATGTAGCTCGATTATTATTGTTGAGGTCTAAGAATGTCTGCTTGTGACCAGCTTATTTACTTTTTCTATCTTAAAATAGGAAGCATACAAAGTTACAAACTTCTCTTTTCATCTTACTTATTTATCTCTGTAGTTATATCTAATATCTGTGGTTATGACTTGACACATGAATATATCTGCAAGTCCAAGAATGGGCATGTGACTTGACATGCATCTGTATATGATATGTGAAGCATAATTGCTCAAATTGATAGCATAGCCACATCAATGCATTAAGTTATTTGAAGGTGGTCTGTGTGCAGATATTGATACCTACAGTATTGTGCTAACATGTTAAATTGATCTTTCAGGAATTTCACCGCAAATATTACCATCCTAGCAATGCCAGAATATGGTTCTATGGAGATGACGATCCAACTGAGAGATTGCATATCCTAAGTGGTATGTTATATATTTTCTGCATGGTTAATTATCTCTAAGAAATACGTCCATTTAATGGAGATGACGATCCAACTGAGAGATTGCATATCCTAAGTGGTATGTTATATATTTTCTGCATGGTTAATTATCTCTAAGAAATACGTCCAGTTAAAAGGCTAGTGATTTCTTCTGGGATAATCATATGGTTTCTGTAATATATTGAACAAATATGTCTCTGAAAGCTAAAACTTATTGCTTATAGGCTAAAAGCAATAGCGGGGTTGAGTAAATAATAATATTAGTACAATCTTGATTAAAAACTGTGACTTATGGAGTAATAAATACCAAGTAGAAAATGTGTAATTTGAAAAAAAAAATACAATAGTTTGGTAGGGAAAACAGAAAGGAGATGATCCAATTTGGAATATACAATAATCAAATTTACTCAAGTTAATCCAAGTATATTACTCTCCCTTAGGCATGTAATGGTTACAATTATAATTGCTCATAAATATAAGCGCTAAGGTCTACTACTGGGTTGCTTTCCATGTATTATATTACTCTATATCCATACACTAACCTGAATTGTATCTTCATGTCGATTCTCACATTCCACTCAACCCCTACGGTTTAGAATGTTCAACAAGATTTGGTTTTGGTCTGTTCCGACACAGGTTTCACATCCAAGTCACTTATTGGGGTTGAATATTCTCTTCTTATTTTGGTTAGGTATACTCTGAAAGGGTCTAGTTCTTATCGTGTTGAAATGAGTAAACAATTACTTTTTATTTTGTAGAAACATCATTGGCATTCCATTGACATAAATATAATATATAATATTTCAGTAAATAATTAAGCAATAACCATTTATTTTGCATAGCCACAATCAGTTTTTTCAAAACCGGTTCAACCTGGATGGTCGGACGGTGACCCGATCAGTTTTTTATGTCGTTTCGCCTCGAACCGCTTGGACGGTTGAACTGGCCAACCCGGTGCCGGTTCAACTGGACCAAGCAGTTCAGTAAAAACAAGAAATTGTACGTAATAAAAACTGCGGTCATTGAGGTTCGAACCTCTGACCTATGCATTGACAACGAGTGACTTAATCACTAGGCCACCAACCACCTCATGCTAGATGTTGCGTTTTTCATTTCTCTTATCTAATGTACATAGCCATATTGAGAGGCTCAATTTGAGACAGAACATTGAGTAGGTTCGTTTATTTTTTGAGATTATCTATGTTAAGTAGTTGGACTTGTATAAGAACTAAATATGGGTTATGAACTTGTTTGTTTGTTTGAATTGTGTTTGAATTGTGAAATCTTAATTGATATTTGATAGGATTTGAAACTTACAATTGTTAGTAGGTTGTGAACCATAATAAATTAGGGGCTGTATGCAAAATTCATCTAAAATTAATCGTGAGCGTCAACCAAGATCTATGATAATTGTAGAGTGGAATAATGGATTGATCTTATTGATATTGAGAGATACATATATATAGGAGAGGCTAGCCCCTTCTCCTATTGTTCTAAGCAATGTGGGACTAAAGCCTACTAACTAATAGTTCTAATATAACACTTAACACCCTCCCTCAAGCTGGAGCATAGATATCAATCATGTCCAGCTTGTTACATAGATATTGAACCCGAGGACCCAAAAGAGGCTTTGTGAAGATATCAGCTATCTGGTCGTCGGTTCTCACATGTTGAAATTTTATGACTCCCTTTGTATACTCATCACAAACAAAATAGATATCAATTTCAATATGCTTCGTTCTTTCATGAAATACGGGATTGGTGACAATATGATAGCAGATTGGTTGTCACATCATAGACCTGCCGCTTGAGATCCTGCATCTTCTTCCAGTTCTTGTAATAGATGCTTCACATATAATATTTCTGATGTGCCATGAGCAATGGCTCGATATTCTTTTTCTGAGCTTGAGCGTGCTATCACACTTTGTTTTTTGCTCTTCCATGACACTAGATTCTCGCCAATAAATACTGAGTAACCAGATGTAGATCGTCTATATGTCAGGCTTGCTCCCCAGTCAGCATCAGTAAAACACTCAATACGAGTGTCCATGATTCTCCATTCGAATTTTTTTTTCTAGGATTATTGACTAGATAACACAGGATTCTGAGAACTGTTTGCCAGTATGGAGCTCTTGGAGAAGCCATAAATCTACTTGTAACACTCACTGCAATAGAAATGTCTGGACGAGTAATGACCGCTAAGTATTTGAATTTTTCAACTACTCGACGATACTGATCTGGATTGGTCATCAAAATCCTTTCATCTGGAAGTAACTTTGCCCCTGGATCCATAGGTGAGGTTGTCCCCTTGGCTTGCATCATGCCTGCATCATTTAGTATGTCCATCACATACTTTCTCCGAGACATTACAATATCCCGCTCACTTTGTGTGACCTCAATGCCCAAAAAATAGTTCAAGGACCTCATATCCTTGGTTTAAAATTGTTCTCCCAAAAACTTCTTGAGCTCTGCAATATCCTGACTGTCGTCTCCCGTGATTACAATATCATCAACATAGACACCAAATAGTATCCTTCCAGCAGATGTCTGTCGATAGAATATCGAATGGTCCTTCTTCGATTGACACATGCCAAACTGAGTAACAACATGTATAAATCGATCAAACCACGCACAAGGTGATTGTTTTAGACCATAGAGGGCCTTTCGTAAATGACACACTTTACCTTCCCTTGCAACGAACCCGGGAGGTTGTAATACATATATCTCTTCATCAAAATCCCCGTGAAGGAAAGCATTATTGATATTCAGTTGAAGCAACGGTCAGTCATAGCGAATAGCTAAGGCCATTAGGACACGAACATATGTCGTTTTGGTAAAATGAGAGAAGGTCTCGAAGTAATCCTTACCATATGTCTGAGAATATCCTTTGGCTACTAGACGCGCCTTTAGTCGATCAAGAGTGCCATTCGGTTTCACCTTGATCGTGAACACCTATTTGCAACCTACTGCCTGTTTACCAGTAGGTAAGTCGACTAAGTCCCAAGTATGACTCTTCCGGAGAGCTTTCATTTCCTCGTTCGTAGCAGAACGCCAACCGGAATGTTTGAGACCTTTCTCAGCATTTTTGGGAATCTGAATTCCATCAATAGTAGTCACCAGAGACTGAGTGTGACTTGTAAGTCTTTTGTAGCTGTCAACATACAAGGGATGATCACGACATGCACGACGAGGACGAACTGCCGGTGGAGAAGGGGGGTTTGCTGGTGGAATAAGTGGAGCTGTTGGTGGAGTAGGCGGTGGCGAATTAGTAGAGCCAGAGGAGGATGACTCTGTAGGCACCAGTGGCGATGTTTGTGCTGGTGACGTCGGCGCTGACTGAATTGGCGTATGTGGACCATCAGACCGGTTGACTTGCTCGGTAAGGGAGGGCACCCGTAAGGGAGGCTGTTGTGATTGATCAGAAATATCAAAAAATCCTCTTCAGGATAAACTTGGGGAACCAGACCCGTTGATTGTGGGAGTAGAGAAAATTCGGTTTCGACAAAATAACATCCCGAGTGAAAGTATAAGATATTACCGCTAATTCGGTTTCGACAAAAATAACAATCACCTCTAATTCTAGATCGTGCGTGGGGTAGTTCTTCTCGTGCGGCTTCAACTGCCGGGAAGCAAAAGATATCACCTTATCCCGCTGCATGAGCACACACCCCAAGCCCTGGCCAGAAGCATCGCTGAAGATTTGAAATCCCTCCGTCCCTTCAGGAAGTGCAAGTATCGGGGCCGAAACGAGCCGTTGCTTGAGCTCTTGGAAGGAAGCTTCACAGTCGTCTGACCACTCGAACGCGACTCCTTTCTGGGTGAGGCGAGTCAATGGCGATGCAATCTTCGCAAAGTCTTTCACGAAGCGTCGGTAGTATCCCGCCAAGCATAGGAAGCTTCGAATTTCGCTAACTGATGCGGGCCGTCTCCAATCAGCGACTGCCTCAACTTTCTTCGGATCGACTGCAATGCCCGCGGCGGAGATGATGTGCCCAAGGAATGAGACGCTGTTCAGCCAGAATTCGCACTTGCTCATCTTCGCATACAACTGATTCTCTCGAAGGATTTGGAGTACCGTCCGCAGATGCTCTGCATGTTGCGCTCGATCCTTCGAGTAGACGAGGATGTCGTCGATGAAAACTACTACGAATTTGTCAACGAATGGACGGAACACCCGATTCATTAGATCCATGAAGACGGCAGGGGCGTTTGTCAGACCGAACGGCATTACCAAGAACTCGTAGTGGCCATAGCGAGTGCGGAAGGCAAACTTCGGCACGTCATCTGGCTTGACTTTGAGTTGGTGATAACCCGATCGCAGATCAATTTTCGAAAACACTGTTGCACCTTGGAGCTGGTCGAACAAGTCATCGATGCGGGGCAGGGGGTATTTGTTTCGGACGGTAGCTTTGTTCAATTCTCGATAGTCGATGCAGAGTCGCATCGATCCATCCTTCTTCTTTACGAATAGCACGGGCGCACCCCACAGCGAGACACTCGGACGGATAAACCCTCTGTCGAGTAATTCTTGTAGTTGTGCCTTTAGTTCCTTCAGTTCTGCAGGGGCCATTCTATACGGAGCCTTCGAGATCGGCCGGGTGTCGGGGAATGTGTCGATGGTGAACTCTATCTCTCGATCGGGCGGCATGCCGGGTAGCTCGTCCGGAAACACGTCTGGGAATTCTGCCACAACGTCGGTCTGACCCGCGTTTGCACCATCCTGTCGCATTTCTCGAACGGAAGCTAGATAGCCTTCGCACCCGGAATGCAGCATCCGTCGAGCAGATATTACGGAGATCACCATGCAGGTCGGCGACGCCTCACCACACGAGTAGCAGAATTCAGGCACTCCAGGTATGCGGAATGTGACCCTCTTTTCATCGCAGTCTATGGTTGCGTTGCACGGACCGAGCCAATCCATGTCTAATATGATGTCGAAGTCCTTCATATCTAGAACTATCGCATCAAGGCCGATCTTTTGACTCCCAATACATATGGTTCCTCCCCCGCAGGCTAAGTTTGTTAGTAGTGGCACGTCCGAAGGCATACTTATGCTAAGGTCAAGGTCTAACAACATTACAGGAAATTTGTGCTCGGCGGCGAAGTCCGCTGATATGAAAGTATGCGATGCGCCTGAATCAAATAACACACGAGCAGGTACATTATTGAAATTCAATATACCTGTCACGACAGTGTCGGAAGCAAACGCCTCGTCTCGAGTCAGGGCGAAGACGCGCCCTTGTGCATTAGGACGTCGGTCTTGGTTGTTGGTTTGAGCGGGCTGAGCAGGTCGAGGCGCCTGTCCTCGATTCTCTTGACGGTTTTGTTGTGGCGGGACATTGCGATTCAGTCGAGGATTTGGACAGTCTCGAGCAAAGCATCCGCAAGCGAAGCACTCTGACTTGGTAAAGCAGTGGTCGTCAGTGTGTCCGAGCTTGCAGCAATGTCTGCATCGCGGTAACGGGTTCTGGTCTTTATAGCCACTAGTGTGTGGACGCTTTGACGCGTGGTTGTTACCTCCCGTATAGCTAGGACGTTTGTGATTGGAGTGGCGCACAACGTCGTCAGCACCGGAAGGATGCAGGCTCTCAAGGCAGAGAGCGTGATTCATAGCCTCGCCCGTGGTCTTGTACTCCGGGACCTCGACATGCGCACCGATAGAGTGTCGCAGACCCACTTCGAACCGTCGCACGCGGCACTCCTCTGTAGGCAGAAACGTACTAGCAAACTTGGACAACTTGTTGAATTCTGCGGCGTACTGTTCTACTGTCCGATTCCCTTGCTTCAATTGTATGAACTCATTTTCCTTCGCTTGACGAACGGCTGACGGGAAGTACTCGACTTCAAAAGCCTTGCGGAACGTGGCCCAAGAGATCGGCGCTGTGTTGTTGTCGCGTCGGATCGCTTGTGCACGGCCCACCAGTCGTGCGCGTTCAACCGTAGTTGAAGTTGTGCGCAGGCGACTTGCTTTGATTCTTCGATACCGAGGAGCTCGAAGTGATCTTCCAGCTCTTCCAACCAGTCGATCGCCATAGAAGGGCCTTCGGTGCCGCTGAAGGAAGTGCGGCACACTTTCTTGAATTCTGACACTTCAAAGTTATACTTTTTCGGTGTCGCAGGTTGACGCTCGGGATCCTCCGTGTCGACTTCAATGGGTTGGACCGCCGGTACGGTGACAGTAGGTGTGGTGACGGCAGGCGCAGTCGCAGAATTCCCGTTGGCCACGATTGTTTGGACGATCTGCTGCAGGGTATCCAGCTGCTTTTGTTGAAGTTTAGCATGTGCGTCGAGGCGAGCTTCGAAGCGAGCTTCGAGCTGGCCCTGTCGTTCCTCTGTCTGTTGATGTCGAGTCTCGGACTGGTTCCGCTGCGCCTCCATCATGCGCAGCATCCTTTCGATGGTATCGTTAGAAGGTTCGTCCCGCGAACGACGAGAACTACTAGAGCCGCTAGAAGCGCTCTGCTCTCGCTCGGCCGTGGGTTCCGTCACTTCTGGGATACGAAGACAAACGCATCAGTCACAAATTATTACGGACTCATTGTATGGAACAACTTATCTCATCGATGCGAGGTCAAAGGATGTAAAGCCGTGCTTTGATACCATTATGTCACGTCCCGATTCCGTAGAATCGATAGTCGTCCCCCGGGCGTGATGTCGTGCGAACCTAAGTTGCGATCGCACAAGGCATAGTCATAAGGTTATCCGAAACACAACGTCAAGGTCAAGTTAGAGTACGCAGAGAAATTGATTGACACAATTGAAATAGAAGTAGATTTTTCATTGATAATAAAACTTCATTTACATTGACTTCATTACATTCATTGCCTTGTGTCAATCAATGAAAAAATCTACTTCTATTTACAACATGACTCGACTTACAAAACGAACGCCGATGAGATAGTCGTTCCATACATTACATCCCTTTTTACAAGCAAAAACTATTACGCTTTCCACCTGGGATTGAGGGAAGCCGAGCCGCCATCTATTCTTCTTTGTACTGAGTGCGGAGTCTTCAAAAGGATTTCAGAACGCAAGCCTTCACACGCGGCAAGGCTTCAAAAGGGTTCACGTCGCCTTGAGCTTTTAGGTGGCACACCCTTCGTGGTTCGGGGTACCTGCGTGGAGAGCGAGGATCAGTACATTACACTTTGTACTGGTGTGTGGCTATTTAGGCTCCAAGCTCTCATTTGGTTGAAGAATTTATATGACTTTAGTTCATGAATGTTTCTAACCATCCTAATGAATTTCAAACAAGCAATGACAAGCATAATGTAAAATACGTTGGAACTTACCCATGGCGGACCGCGCCGCGCCTTATGAAACTTCATGTTCTTCCCTGTCAATTGTTATCATTTACATTCTAAGTGCAACATTACGTGTGTTTGGTCACTGGCTCCCAGAGCCATCGTGGACTCCCTTTTTGCTTTTATTAGACGAGGCCCTTTCAACGCGAGTAGCGAGCCCCGCTGCAAGTCCTCGCCTAACGTCGTGCCCAGCACAGCTTATGTAAATGTTTCCTTTCTTGGCCGCAACGGTCCCGTGGCCCCGGGTTGCCGTGCGAGGAAACTCTACCTTGTCGACAAGTTGTCCATGACCGTGCAAAGACCATTTTTCTTTTAGTTGTTAAGACAGCCTACTTTCTCTTTGAAAACTCGATCATTTTATCGTGTCCGTGCCCTTGCATTTATTCTTTCATGCGCAACAACATTATCGATTTACCTAAGAAGGGGGTCGAGAAGAGAAGGGTCAACTACTCACCTTGAGTTTACTTCAGGCGAGAGAACTTGCTGGTCGCGCTAGACGTCGCCTACGCGATTACCTGAAATCGCACAAGCAACCGATTAGAACACTGCATTATTCAAGAAGTTCGATAGGAAATGCGAGTTCGAAATGCAAGCCATGAAACCATCGAAAACAGTCACGAAAACGCATTCAGAAAACAAAGCCAAAACCAACGTAAGCGGCATGAAAAGCAGAGCAACGGGAGGTCTCTCCCGACTCAGCCGCAGAGTCAATCCTTGAGGCGCAACCCGCTGAATATGTGACTTGGTTCCGAAGAAGACATTCCATAACGAGGAATGGATCTTAATTCAACCGTTCCCGTTCGATCGACTCGATCGATCCCGACCTATCTGTCCCGACCGAATCGATAGCGACAGTGTTCCTTTTCGCGCACCCCGTGGACGGGGTACGGGGCACGATGGAGGGACGGGACACTACATGGAGGATGCCTACAGGAGGGGTTATTAGCCCCTCGAAGATGCTACAATTTTGTTCCCTCCATACATGTCAAATAGCGGTAGCCAGTCGAACTCTGGCGGTCCGGAACCAGTCCTGCCCTCTTCCTCTGCTATCTCGGAGCATAGTGATGATGTCCCCAATCCTCTTTCCGGAGTCACATCCACCCAGCATCCTAGTTTGCTCAGACCAAATCTGCTATGACATGGCACACTCAAAGAAAATGTGTCCTATAGATTCATTCTCCACACTGCATAGCACACACTTAGGGTCAGGAACCGGAACCCCAAAAGCACTAAGTCGATCCCTCGTCAATAGGCGGCCCGGTAGAAGCCTGTAAACACAAAGTTGCATCTTCCTGGCGAGTCCCTTGCACCATACGAACTCATAGTCAGTACTCTGAGGATAAGTGTGCCGAATGAGGTTGTAGCAGCTCCGAAACTGGAACTTTCCAGTCCTCGTAGAATCTCCTGGCGGCTCTCAAATCTACCGATCAACTGACAATTCGGGATCAATGGCGACAGGTACTGATACTCTCACCCAACTCCTCGGTATAGTGGTAGGACTAGGCCTCCACTCTCCATCACGGATAATACGTTGGCAAGTCAGCCCCCTACTATCCTCCTGATGCGACGGGATTCCCCTGATCTCTAATAGGGATTTTCGATCTATCCAAGGATCCCGCCACAGGTCCGTTCCAGACCCATCCTTCATGACCCTCCGGATTGCAGATTGGAGTACCCCCTGTGCCTCAAGACAATCTTGAAAGTGACTGAATGATTGTTGTCAGTAGCACAGGACCAGAAGTTGTCCTGTTTCACATATCTGCTATGCATCCGGTCAGCTCAGAGGGGCCCCCTATTGATGAATCTTCATGCCAGCTTCAGCGCAGAGGCCTCCCTGATCTCCAACAACAGACGAAGTTCCACTCCTCCCTCCTTCCTAGGCCAACAAAGCTGCTCCTAGGAGATCGCCTGCATACCTCCCCTCCATATGAAGTCTGCACAAATTTGCTCAATTTTCTTGATAGTGGCAATATGAAGCAGGATGGATTGCAGCCAGAAATGAGGCACAACCGATATCACCAATCTGACCAACTCGATGCGACCCCCAAAGGATAGACCATCGGCTTGCCATCCTTCGACCCTCCTGTGGACGTACTCCACCAGACAGTCCTGGTCCCGAGCATAGTTGACAGTGAGAGAAACCCCTAGATATTTCACCGGAAGATCACTCCTCTCTACTCCCAAGGCTTCGGCTCGCTCCTCCTTCTGGGGGCAAAGGAAGTTGAAATACACCCTGCTCTTCTCTCTGTTCATTTGGAGGCCTGAGAGGGATTCTAGTTCTTCCATAATCTCCGCAATCGTGTGCATACCCTCCGTAGATGGCTGGATGATATATATATATATATATATATTATGGATGTGGCAAATGACCTCTAGCCTAGTGGTTAAGAGAGATGCATGCGACCCAAGTGGTCAGGAGTTCGAATCCCAGTGGAAACGATTCCAAAAACAATTTACCTGGTTCCAAAAAAAAATATTATGGATGTGGATCAAAAGCCCTACGAGAAGAGCCCTGTCATGTCTCGACCGTTGGATCAAGCGCGCAACCCTCCCTACTCTCCCGCGCGCTTGATCCAACGGTCGAGGCGCGACGGGGCTTCCGCGGGGCTCCCCCCTCAGGGCTCCTGATCCACATCACACACACACACACACACACACACACACATATATATAACCATTAATTGGAAGGAATAATCCGCTTCCCTGTGGAGGAGAAAGGTGATGAGGTGGTATTCTCACTTTGTGTATTGTGGCTATTTGTCACGGACTTAGTGTTTTGCTAGCATTTCGTCCCGTGCGGCGCACTATCTTCCTCCTCGAAGAGTCGTACAAGCTTTTCCGAACCCGCTTAGCTAGATCGCTAAGGCGATATTGAGAACAATGTGGAGCAAAAGAGAGAGATAGTGGACGATTAAAACTTCACTATACTAGAAAAGGCTACAACTTTGGGTAGTGAGGAACAAATGAAAGCCTCCCCCCTTTTATAAGTGCTCATAGAGCAATACAAGGAAAGTCCTGGAAGGAATATTCCGAGGATTATTACTTTCTACCATAACTGGAATGGCATATTCCAGGTTTATTTCCTAGCAGCATAAAAGGAAACTTCAAGGGCCTTCCAGAAGCTTCTTGGGCCTCCTAGAATGATCTTGGGCCTTCCGGAGAGATCCACAATCTTCTAGAGCCTTCCGCCATCTTCTAGAATGTTCTGGAAGCTTCCCGCATAACCTTGGCCCGTGTAAAGTCATGCAAATCCGTCTCGGTAGGACGCGAACTTTTGTACGTGACATTCTCCTCCACCTGTTTCGTCGACGCCCTCGTCGACGGGTGCAGCAAGTCTCGTGCGGTGCTTCCCCTTGTCCATCTTCTCCTCAAGATCGGAAGCAAACTGGTTCGCCGCACCAACTCTGACCTCGGTCCGTGCCCTCCTCGGCACATGACGAATCTCGTGCGGATTGTCGAGTCGTTGGTTCCCCTCGTCTCGTGGCTGCACATGGTTTTGCACACCTCCGCGCATGCGAACCCCCTTGCAAGTCTGTCGACCCGAATGTCTCTCACGAGCCTTGAGCAACTCCTTGCGCGAGTTACTCCGCCTCGTCGTTTCTGCCTCCGCGTAGCTTGCGACATGCTTCTCTGCCCTCGAGCCCAGCCTGGTAGCACGGTCCACCTCCCTCCGCGGAAGTGGTTCCTCGGGACGCCCCTTTGCAACACCCTTGGCCTCGCACGAAAGGCCTTTCTCCTCGAAGCCTTCCTTCTTCTCGAGCACCGCTAGGTATGCCGTCTCCCTTTTGCCACCTCTCTTGAGCTGAATAGCGGAGATAGCTTTTCCCTTCGAATACTTACATCGTGCACCTTTCACCATGCACGATGAGCCTTCTTCCATGAAGCCGACAACTCCCAAATGTGGCATCGGAATCGCCTTAGCCGCGATAAGGAAATCCATGCCCAATATCATCTTGAAGTCATCCAGCGCCGTAACGGTGAAATTGGCAACACCCGACCAATTTCCCACCGCTATGCGGACCCCCTTGGCTACCCCCTGCACGGGGCGTGCCTCCGTATTGACGGCCTTCATCATGCCCGAATCTTCCTCCAAGGCTAGACCCAAGCGACGGACCTCCGCGTCCGTGATGAAGTTATGAGTGGCGCCCGTGTCAACCAACGCCTGTGTGCTCATGCCATTGATCCTCGCATCAACGTACATGAGCTCCCTGTTCGGAGCCTTCGACACAGCAGATTTGGTCTTCACGGCGTTGAGTAAGCGCAACGCTCCCATGTGCGCTTCCACTTCGCACTCTTCGTCCTCCTCCTCGCTTTGGACGACATTTACACGCATGTTCCTACTCGGACAATCCCGAGCAAAGTGCTTCTCTCCGCATATGTAGCACGAAACAGCTCGCTTGGGTTGGGCCTTCTCGTGCTTCTTTCGCTCGGACGGACCCTCCTTAGGAGAGCTCTCCTGCTCTCCTCCACCATTCTCCTTGGTGGGCTTTGGCTTGGCCTCGGCATCGTTGTCGTCCCACATGTACTCGACGAGCCGCTCAGCTGCTGCCACAGCGGTGTTCAAGTCTTGCACCCTTTGTCGTTGCAATTCTCGAGCCGCCTAAGGTTTGAGTCCATCGAGGAAGTAGAACAAACGATCCTCCTCGCCCATGCTAGATATCGCGAGCATCAAGCGTGTAAACTCTGCGACGTACTCCTTGATCGTCCCGGTATGCTTCAGTTGCCGCAAGCTTCGCCTCGCTGCAAACTCCACATTCTCTGGATAGAACTGGGACTTGATCTCCTTCTTGAGATCCTCCCAAGTCTCTATCGAACACAAACCCTTCTCGGCTTCCGTGCACCTTCGATGCCACCACAGCATCGCATCGTCTGTGAAGTAGAGTGGAGCAATATCCACCTTCTCGGCGTCATCGTTGATGTGCAACGCCTTGAAGTATCGCTCCACATTCCACAAGAAGTTCTCAACTTCTTTAGCATCACGCACCCCGCTGAAGAATTTTGGCTCAGGGATCTTCCTTCGCCTTGGTGCCTCCTACTCGAAGGTCCACCGTTCGCAACGGCCTTCTCCAAGATGGCAACTTTGGTCTTGAGTTCTCCGCAACTCTCGACCACGGTCTTCAGCTCCTCGTAGCCTTGGACCTTCTTACGCAAGTCCTCAATCTCCGCGCGATGCCCCTTGAGCTCCTCCTCAAGTGCGGATCGGACCTCTTGGAATTGCTCCCGAAAGATTGCCATGGACGAAGCGACGTCATTCTCCATCCCATCGAAGTACTCTTCTAGTCTCGTGTTGCTTTGCTCCACGGAGCCCATGCGCATCTCCATGTCCCTCGAACCCGTCTCCAAGACCTCGACACGTTCGGCAAGACCGGCAAGGCTACGCTCCACCGCAGACTCCTTGCTCTTGCCCCTCTTGTGCGTCTTGGCGTGCCCCTCCTTAGGCGACGCAGGTCCCTCCTGGACGTTCTCGGATGTCGACATGGCACCAACCGACCTTCGCTCTGATACCACTTGTCACGGACTTAGTATTTTGCTGCCACTTCGTCCCGTGCGGCGCACTATCTTCCTCCTCGAAGAGTCGTACAAGCCTTCCCGAACCTGCTTAGCTAGATCGCTAAGGCGATATTGAGAACAATGTGGAGCAAAAGAGAGAGCGAGTCGAAGATTAAAACTTCACTATACTAGAAAAGGCTACAACTTTGGGTGGTGAGGAACAAATGAAAGCCTCCCCCCTTTTATAAGTGCTCATAGAGCAATACAAGGAAAGTCCTGGAAGGAATATTCCAAGGATTATTACTTTCTACCATAACTGGAATGGCATATTCCAGGTTTATTCCCTAGCAGCATAAAAGAAAACTTCAAGGGCCTTCCAGAAGCTTCTTGGGCCTCCTAGAATGATCTTGGGCCTTCCGGAGAGATCCACAATCTTCTAGAGCCTTCCGCCATCTTCTAGAATGTTCTGGAAGCTTTCCGCATAACCTTGGCCCGTGTAAAGTCATGCAAATCCGTCTCGGTGGGGCGCGAACTTTTGTACGTGACATATTGCTTCTGAGCCTGCTATGATGGTGGTGACTTGTGTGCATGTATACACTCATTTCTTATTCTATCTTTCAATTTATTGCCTCTCATACACTTTCTGGTATGAGTACACTAATTTATTATTATATATTTTAATGTATTTTCTCTCATCCATCTTGGCGTTCTCATTTCATCGACGCTCATTTTCTGCACATGTTTATTAATTGTCCAACACTCCCATTCATAAAGCATTGCTCGTGTTATAGCTATCTATAATCCTTACAGAATAATATATTATTAGCTGTATAAGATAATAACTACTGGTGTATATAGGGTAGTAACTGATCAGGTATACATGAGGTTTCTGGTTGAGGTGTAGAATGTGTTCTCCAAAATACCACTATAAGGTTAGCTTTAGTTCTAGTCCGGTCCCTTAAGGTCTATACTTGATACTGAAAATTCTTTCAGGGTTAATATGTGCCCATATCTTACGCATAAACAGTTGGAAGCAATATAGAACAGTGTTGGTCCGGGTAGGGTTCAAGTCAGATTCTAGTGATAGGGCAAAATTCACTGCCCTAATTAGAGCGTTATCAATTAAAATTTGGTGTAGTTGAAGTACATATCTGTCTGAATACTGAAAAAAAAATCGGATTTTCATGCTGTAGTATTGCATCTGTCATGGTATAAATAACTTATGCATGGGGAGCCCAGTTTTACTATTTTTGCCATTTAGGAAAACAGGCTTAAGCTAACCTGAATTGATACATTTGAATCAACAAAAAATAGTTTTAGGTTTACCTAGCCTGAACCACTCTGGATAGTAAGCCCTGTTTGTGTATATATATTAATGAACCATACACAATTGCAATACTCCTAGACATAAATTGCTTATGTCATAACTCCATAATGGGTGTATAAAAAATTGAGACCGATCATTAATATTGACATCAACATCAGAATGGAGCAGTCGGCTATGGAGCGTAAGCAAGCTCCACGAAAGAATTAACGTAGCTATTATGATTTACTATCAACTTGACGTCAACTCTAGGTTTGGTGCCAATTTCTCAGCCATGGTAGTATGGGCAAATAAGGTTCCATAAAAGTTTGATCCTGGTGGGTAGGTAACCTGCCTTTTTGCTTATGTAGTTTAATCTCATTCAACCAAGGAGCACCTTCCAAGTTCCCCTAGAGTAGAAAAAAGTGTAGAAGGAGAGTTGAGATTGTTCCATTCTTTTTAGGCATTAGTTGCTTGAAGACTTGGACATTGTTTTGTTGCTTATAGCCTACAATGCATTTCATGACTTGGAAATATAATTTTTTTAATGTTCTATTGTTTGCTTCTGTGGATCCTTTTTCTTTCAATACTTGAGTTCTTTATTATTATTTTTTTCTGCTTCCATAAGTGATCCATCATGATAATCCACTATGATAATCCGCTAATAGCTTGTTTACTTTCACTCACCTTGGTCTATGAAACACGGAGATTGGAATTGTCATACTAAATGGTAGAGAGATATTAGCATCATAAGAATTGATTTTGGCATTTGTTATTGAAATGAAGTTCTTCTTTCTTTTATCACTAAGGAGCCGTGCGAGATGAAAGTCTCATGCATGATTTTGAATGAGAGAAAGAAGTGAGGAATCCTCTTTTCTACTATGACTCTCCCACTCCAATCGTTGCTTTTCTTTCTGTTACTTCAAAAGTAGTTGCTTCAGCTAGCCATGCGAATTTTTGTTCTTTTTTATTTCTCATCAAACAAATGGCATCTTCTTTTGGAAATCCTAGCTATTCTTAGCATGACAGTGGGAGCCTCATTGCTATTACTCAAACAAGCATGAAAGGCATGCTTGCATATTCAAGCATACCCGAGAGATATTAGCATCATAAGAATTGATTTTGGTATTTGTTATTGAAATGAAGTTTAAATGTCTACCCTTTTTGTGGCGTTTGGAATGCAAGAATGTTGCCTGGGATTTCAAGGTCTTCTTGAAGATTCCTACATTTAGCATATACTCTTATTATTCCTGTGAACACATTCCCACGTTTCATGAGAATGTGACATTCCCGTCGGTAGATATCTTATTAAATGCTTGTTGTCCATTGTGTTCCTGTCGATCATGACGTCCGGTAGGAAAATTGCAATTTTATAATAAACACAACTCTGAAATGTAGTGGTCCTCAATTTAAACTTCACTAGCGAATCAGTTAAATTTCTGACGTTTATTTCTCTCTCTATGGCAGCATATCTTGACCAGTTTGAAGCGAGCCCTGCTGCAAATGAGTCAAAAGTTAAACCGCAGAAGTTTTTCAAAGAGCCAGGTAGAGTAGTAGAAAAATTCCCTGCTGGTGACGGTGGTGACTTGAAAAAGAAGCACATGGTTTCCCTTAACTGGCTGCTATCTGAAGAGCCCTTAGACTTGGAGACTGAGCTAGCGCTTGGGTTTTTGGATCATCTTTTATTGGGAACCCCAGCTTCTCCTTTGAGAAGAATTATATTAGAAAGTGGCTTAGGAGAGGCTATTATTGGTGGTGGAGTGGAAGATGAACTCCTTCAACCTCAATTTAGCATTGGACTTAAAGGTGTCTCTGAAGATGACATTCATAAAGTTGAAGAACTGATTATGAACACGCTCCAAAACATAGTTGAGGAAGGATTTTCTCCTGAAGCTGTGGAGGCATCCATGAATACCATCGAATTCTCTCTTAGGGAGAATAACACTGGTTCATTTCCTCGAGGCCTTTCTCTAATGCTTCGTTCCATTGTATGAGATTCTTCTGCTCTCACTCATTATCCTTGATAGGTTATATGTGAATCCAGTTGCTAAACTATCTTTGCTTGTTATGGAAATTGCAGGGGAAGTGGATATATGATATGGATCCATTTGAGCCTTTAAGATATGAAAAGCCATTGCTAGCTTTAAAAGCACGCATATCTGAAGAAGGTTCTAAAGCTGTTTTCTCTCCGCTGGTGGATAAATTCATCTTGAAGAACTGTCATCGCGTCACAATTGAAATGCAGGTAGGAACATATATCTTCAGCATAAAAAGCTTATTTGAGAACATTTTTTGAAATTGTAAGTTTTTTAATTCCTTATTTCAGCCTGATCCAGATAAAGCATCTAAGGATGAAGCAGCTGAGAAAGAAGTTCTTGAAAAGGTTAAAGCAAGCATGACAGAAGAGGATCTTGCAGAATTAGCACGTGCAACTCAAGACCTTCGGTTAAAGCAAGAAACTCCTGACACACCTGAAGCTTTGAGAACTGTCCCAAGTCTTTCATTAGAAGATATCCCTAGGAAACCTATATATGTTCCCACGGAAGTAAGTTACTTAGCATCTCTTATATTGTATATTTAAGGAATTATACAATTTTTGGTGCACATTTAACTTAGTCCGCGGTGTGAAGCTCCGACTTATAATGGTCATGCTATTCAGCTAACTGTTCATATTTTTGTGCGTCCCTTTGCATGCCAAAACATATGCTTTGTAAACTTCTATCCTCTGCTTGTGTTTCACAGTTATCTAGTAGTTTGCTATGCCCAGTTTTTTTTCACTTTTAGTCCACGGTGTGAAGCTCCAACTTATAATGGTCATGCTATTCAGCTAACTGTTCATATTTTTGTGCGTCCCTTTGCATGCCAAAACATATGCTTTGTAAACTTCTATCCTCTGCTTGTGTTTCACAGTTATCTAGTAGTTTGCTATGCCCAGTTTCTTTTCACTTTTCTTCAAAATCTGAATATTTTCTCTCTTATGTCTACCACCACACATCTGAACCCCTAAAGCTTGATAACCGATTTGATTTCCCATTTTCCTCCCTTTCGGCTTTTCCCTTCTGTCTCTTCCATCTTCCATCTAGCCCCATTGGTTTCTAAACCTATTGGCGACAATTTGATAGCTATGGATTCTTATCTTATTGGTGACAATTTCCACCTAATGTGTGCATGTTTCTTTTGTTTGTCTTCCCTAATTTTGGCTTGGAATAAAAGAAAACATGAAAACTACACTTTTCTCTTTGAATATGATGGTTCCCATTGCTAAAGGCTAAGTTATTCTCTATGAGTTTGCTACTTAAAGTAATGACTTGGGTCTTTCTAACATTGAGAAAGAAGGAAAACCATTTATGATTATCTACCTCTTCATTGCAGATAGGAGATGTCAATGGTGTAAAAGTATTGAGGCACAATCTTTTTACAAATGATGTTGTCTATTCAGAGGTTGTCTTTGATATGAGTTCATTGAAGAAAGAACTACTCCAGTTGGTGCCGCTGTTTTGGTGAGCATTACTATTACTATCTTGGTTCATATTTGATGACTTCTGGATATACCTTTCATATTTTCATGTCTTCCTTAGGATAGTAAGACAACTATTGTTTTCTCAGCATTTGAAGATTGAACTAATACCCATGCGTTTTCTTACAGTCAATCGTTGCTTGAGATGGGAACAAAAGACATGGATTTTGTACAACTCAATCAATTAATTGGAAGAAAGACTGGAGGAATATCAGTCTATCCTTTCACATCTTCTATTCGTGGAAAAGTAGATCCATGTACTCGAATGATACTTCGAGGCAAAGCAATGGCAGGAAGGACGGAGGACCTATTTAACCTGGTACTACCAATATTAACATACATAAATATATGCTTATATCAACGCACACATTAGGAACTCTATGTTGTCACTCTATACTGCAGTGATTATGATTAATTATGACATTTGTGTGTAAAGGTTTTTCTCATAAATTTCACTTTCATTCTGAATCTCCTTGCTTTGAACTCTAGGAGCTATTACTTTATTTAATTGCAAGGACTACTATCATCTCTTTATGGCTATCCTATATTTAAATGAACTTTGTAAAATGACTCTGGATGGGTTGCTATGTTGTGACTTCATTAACAGTGGTGATATGTTCTTTTTTCTTTGGTATGTTGGCACTATGTATGCTTGATGCTACCAAGCTAAGTAGAGATTGTCTTATTACTATTTTAGAATCTGTATAATTTTTTTTTAAGGAAATCATAGTTAATCATGTATTAGATTGAAATAAGTTTTATTTGACACAAGTGGTATAGGGTACTGATCTAGATAAAAAGATAAATCATGTATGAATCAATAAACTTTTAATAAAATGTAAGGAAGAGTCACTACGTAATTCCTCATCAAGTTATGGTGATTTTTTTAATACTGGTGACAACTCGTAGTTTATACGAGCAGTCTTGACTATAACTCATTTCTCACCTTGCACTTTCTTTGAAGTATATTTTGATTCTTGAAATGCAAGTAATGAATGTCATAGTTATATTCACAAAGCCACAACTTAATTGCTCATCATTTGAACTATATTTTGAAACTCTAGTAATGAATGTCATAATTATATTCATCGAGCCGTTGAAAGAAGAGGATTATAGACCAATGTTCTAAAATGCGTTAACAAGCGGTGCCTAGGTGCTATGCGGCTACCCACCTCCAAAATTTTCAGTATATTGTGCGTTCTAGGCGGTAGGCAGCATTATGCGGAGAAAACCTGATATTATGTGAGGAAAAACAACATTATGCGGCCAAAGAAGAAAAAGAATGGCCTAGATTTTGGTCTAGTTACTTTTTTTGTCAATTTTTTTTCAAAATTGTTTTTTTGACTTGATCCCTTCTATTTTCTTGGTCAGTTTTTGACCTGGCCCAAAATATTTATATTGATCTTTTATTTCATATTATTTTATTTTTGGTTAATTATAAATTATAATCCTATTTGTTCAATATTTGTTATTGTATGTAATCCTTGCAATATAATTTTGTATTACTTTCAATGAACTAGAAAACCTAGGCTTTTTTCTAACGGTAACACTTTTTTCTGCATAAATCCACCTAGGCGGCCGCCAGGGCACTAAGCGTCCCCTTGCCGCATAACGACCGCCTAGCGCTTTCTATGATGTTGATATAGACCCTTTGAAATTTTGGCTGTGTCACTGAAATATTAAAATTCTTCTGATAAAAGAATAGGGAAGCTATTATATGCCTGGTGGTAGAACAATGGCTGTGTGACACTAATAGGTTTAGAACGCTGCATCAGGAGGCAATGCAGGTCCAGCTACAGTACAGCATCTTATTGCAGGAGTTGGTTCTACACTGCAGCTGTGTGGCTGTATGCAGCTATGAGTGGCACTTATGTGTCCGACTATATATGGGACACCAACATTTAAAGAGTATTAATTCCCACGTTCAGCTCACGGCCTGGTTAAGTTGCATGCTTACTTGCAGCTGAAGCTAACCAAATGATGGGGAATATCTGCTAGCTGCAAGAAAAACTGCACGCAACTGCAGCAGGCCAAACAGCTCCTAGTTGATCTTTGTCTGGTCTTCTTTTGCATGTCTCCTGAGGTTTTTGACCACAAAATTCTTGGAACATTTCTGTTCTCTAATAACCTTTCTATGATGGCATATCAATTGTTTGATAGTTGTTACTGAATATCCTGTCAAAATATGTCGTCAGAGACATTGGCATCAACCAGATTCTATGGCTGGACTTTTTCTATTGACCTGCACCTAATCAGGTAATTATACAGTTTGTATAGATCTGCTGGAAAAGGCGGGGAGGGGGGTGTCTATGTTGTCACGTGCTGAAAAAATGGCTAATAAAACATGAGAGGGAGGGAAATGATGGGAGAGAGGGAAGGTGAAAGGTGTCAGGCCGCTCATAATGTTGAAGCTTGGCATCACCCGTCATGTCATGCTTGCCACTGCTGCCGGGGAAGGAGGACATGGGTTGAAGAATTTTTTTTTACTTTTTTGGGAATTTAGGGTAAAAATGTCGTTTTCCCGCCTATTTTAATGACCATTTGAAGCCTATATCCCTTGGACATAGTTAATGTGCGTTGTGTCCAAAATACATTCCAAAGTATCTGCATTGATCTCTGTAATAAGGAAAGAGGAGGGGGGGGGGGGGGGGGGGGGGTTGGTTCCATTAACCCTTTTATAAACAGATTGTAGTGTTTCTGTTCTATAAGTTGTAGAGAATATATGTGGTCACACTCATTCACCTTTAATGTATAATAAAACTCATTGATGATAATCTTAGAGGTTTTTTTTTTTAAGGCAAGTACGTATTATTTACTCTTTAAATGCATCTTTGTCAAATTATTTTAGATTTAGTTTGCACCACTCATACTAGCCCATGCTTGTCCCAAGATTAAATTTTCTGCAATTTAAAGAGGCCCAGTGTCCTAAGTTTGTTGTTTGAAAATAAGATTTTTCATTAAGAATGTTCTCCAGTAACTAGTAGATTTATAGTATAACTAAGAACCTAATAATATTTTCATTAAGAATGTTCTCCAGTAACCTGTAGATTTATAGTATAACTAAGAACCTAATAATATTGTTATATAGTACGAACTACGAAGGCGTTAATATGATTGAAGCACGATTCTATTTGTTTCTCAGTTTATTCTAGCATCTTAAGCTTTATGAGCAAGCGTCTGGTTTGCTAGGGCATTAAATTAGAGGAAGGAATTAGTAAAAGTTTAATATTTATAAGATAGATAAAACAAACTTATAAATGTATACAATTAAATTAGTTTACTTATACTTAGAATAATCATAAGATAAGAGAGATATTTATGTTCTATTGATGATGGGGGGTTGTTGGATTTCCAATAGCTACGGTTTGCTGAAATCATAGTGTCTGATGAGTATCTTATGTATTTGTGTCATACCCTATGCTAATTTCATAATGAACATATTGGCTGTCTATATTTTCATACTACTGTTGGTCAAGCATCTTGAATGTGGAATTTAACATTGGATGTAGATTTCTCTATTACTTTTTAACCCTGTGTTTGTGTCAACCTATAAGTTTTTCTATCTGAAACTCTCGACTACTGTAGTAGGTTGTGTCCCAAACTGTAAAATATGCCCAGTTATAAGATAGGGACGACGAACACAATTCAAGTTCAAGATGTTTTATCTTCTGATTGTTTCATGATTTGCTTTCACATTGTGTTTCTTGAATCTATAGAATAAACTCCCATGCACATGGTACTATAAGGAGCCTGTCCAATGGTAATTAAACCTCCACCCAAGATGTCGCAACAAAACTTTGAATCACTATAGTAGTAATTTAAACTTTTGCAAGTGACATCTATTGATTACTAGTAACTGTTTGTGTGAAGAAATGCCAATGTTTTTTTCTTTTCTTTTATATTCTGTTGGTGACAACTACCTAGGCTGATTCTGCTAGTTTCTTGCAGATGAGCTGTGTTATTCAGGATGTTCAGTTTACAGATCAGCAACGCTTCAAGCAGTTTGTTTCTCAGAGCAAAGCTGAAATGGAGGTACCTATTACATGCATGCTTATCCTTTATCAACTTGTTTGTTGTCACATGTTGTAACATATACTATTTGCAGAGCCGATTAAGAGGTAGTGGTCATGGCATTGCTGCTGCAAGAATGGATGCGAAGTTAAATGTTGCCGGATGGATTTCTGAACAGATGGGTGGTATTAGGTTGGTTTCTTTCTGTTCACTTCCCTAAACCTTTAATTTTCTCTCTGTTAATAGCTCTCGGTCAAAGCTAACAATTTCAATTACTGTCGTCTCATTAGGCATGTCATACAAAGGTTGTATGGCATGCAACTCAAATGTTTTGCAGCATTAAAATCCTTATTTGATTATATACTAGATAAAATATTTATGCTCCTTATCATTCTTTCATTTGCCTCCTGGAATAATTTATTGAATTCCCAAGTTTCTAGTTTTATAATTGAAAAAAATAAAGAGGTTTCTATGTTTCATTTTGGAACTGGATGATTGCATATAAGATGGTTTTGTTGTGGATGCCCTACTTTCAAGATAATCAAAGTCACTCTTGTGGTATGCATTTCTTGGTACCAAAGTATTACTTCTGTTATTATGCTGATTCGCTGAAGGTTTATTTCAAAGTTTGCAGTATCAGCTGATACCAGTACAATACGGACGATACTAATACTGTTTGGCATGTCCCGATCCGATACCGACCGCACTGACCGATACCGACGTTGGGGGTCTCTTTCCCAGTCAATTCAGCAGAAAAAAAAAATTGAACGAAAAAGAACAATCAACAAGGGTGTAAAAGTATAGTAAGATGTAAAAGCATGTAAATGAAGAAAACTTATTTACCATAGGTAAACCAATCAACAAGGGTGACTATTAATTCCATTCAATTTCAAAACTATAAGAAACAACACAAGAAATACTTGAAATTATGCCTAAATGTATAAAATATTTTTTTATTATAAAATTTTAATATTTTTTTGCTTTCTGATAACAAAAAAAAATCCGATGCTCCGATCCGAAACCTCCGATGCTACCGATACCGCCGATTTCAATACTCATAGGTAGGTTCCTATACCGATATTGCGAACCTTGGTATATTTAGCACCTTTCTATTAAAAAAGAGCCGAGTTGCAGGAATCATATCCAATTTTTTTTATTCCCAGTTTTATTCTCAAATGATATAAAAGGTTTTGCAATTATTGTAGAAATTCCATGCTGCTCTTCGTAAAAGAAAGAAAGATTCAAAAGGCAAAATGGGCTTCCTATCCTAGTTAAAACAAGTGTAAGAGAAATGCAACTACGAGACCCTGGGGTAAGGTTTTAGGGCCTGACAGAAATAAGATGCATAGCTTAAAATTGGAAAATGGCTGCAAAGAAATTTTAGAGAATCTAAATATCCATAATACACATGAAGGAACACAACCAACAAATGCATCCATTCTCTCTCTCTCCACTCCTTTGATTTGATATTCTTTGAGTTCTCTGAAGATTCAATTTCTTCTTCCTTTATACTCTTCCTTAAATATCTTTATTATGTTTTGAAATACAGGTAAAAACCTTTTTTTTTTGCGATTTGGTTTCATTTGGCAAAATTTGATCTGTACTTGTGTCGTCCTTTAAATTTTTAGAAGAGACGTCCGTAGGAATGGAGTTTGTATGTGTAACAACTTGTTTCCTTGTTAATGTAAATTGGTTTGGAATTTATTCTTGGATTAGAGATTACAAAGTACATGGGTTTGATCAAAATTTCAAAAGTGAGCCTCTAAGAGAGGGATCAAGACCAGTACTGGAACCGACTATTAGACTTTTCTTCAAATAAATATAGATTTCTTTGTACTTCTGTGTCAAATGTCTTTACCGGAACTATATGCTTCATTTAGCATCCTTAATATATGTAAAATATTCAGACCTCTTCGATGATATGTGGGTCCCACATTATATGACATCCAGTGGTTGAGGGGGTAGCTTGTTATGCGGAATGTAGGTATCTTGTAAGGTTCATTGCCTCTTTTTGCTGTCCAAAACAAGAAAGAGTATGAAGGGGTTTGATGATCTCTATCATATTAAGCTGCATCTCATTGACATCAAAATCGAAGTATATAAATTATCTATAAGCTCATTTAACCCTTCTTGTATTAACTATTAATTTTATACGAATTTTAAATCTTATGATTTTTAAAGTCTGAAACCTGTAACACCAAAACATATCTTTGAAATTGCCAAACTTATATACAAGTGAACCTCAAATAGAGGGGTGAAACTTTGAACCTTGATCGACATGTCTTTTGTAGCTGTTTGTATGGTTTTGGTTGAGAATGTACCATGGTTGTGGAATCAACTGGAATGAATTTGGGGTGCCTGAATTAGGGAATCTTGTCATGATCAAAAGAAACAAGTAGGAATTCAATGTGGATCGCAATAATTTAGTTTTGTAATACAAAGGGTTCGAGATGTATGAGTAACTAGGATGAAAATAGCGGACACGAGTAAACATAAGAACTATATGGAAGGATCTAGTATATAAAAGGTCTTGTAGGTGGACTGGTCGAGGATGAAGTAAAAAATATCCAAATACAATGGCGTGTGAGGAAGATTGTATGAGGCCCTGTTAACAGTCACTTAAATATGTTTTCTTTAAGATCTCAAATTTGAAGGGGAAGATGATGATAACCTGGATGTACATTTAAAAAGGGATGTTGTACGACTGCTATGTTAGTTGATATTTCCCTTAATGGTACAGAAGGGTTCATAAGGCTGAGTAGTTGGGATAAGGGCTGGTGATTATTGTTTACCATTTTTTTTACAATGCATAAAGTATAGTTTATTCATTTCCTCTTATTAGTAGGTATTGTTTAATTAAGTTGCCGACTTAGAAAAGAAGTACATTTGACCCCAAGAAGGGGGAAGGCCTCGTTGATTGTTGTTGTTGTACTCAAAAAAGAAAATTGCTAATAATAATGCAAGCATTGGGAGTTGGTGAGATGGCCATGCCATTACTTGTTTTAAGTTATTTTTTTTATCATCAAGGGAGGTGACCTCAAGGGATTTTTCCTGGATAACTACCTGTGTGTTCAGAGGATTAGGTGGGTTCTTTAAGAGTTCCAGAAATTTCCGACCGGAGAAACATTGAGAATGCAACAGTCTTCATTACGATCTTTTTGTGCTTTGTTTTGGCATGTTGTTGTCCCTTGTATCATTCATTACATGTAAGTGTGTAAGCTTGATTTGGCTTCCGTTTCCATATTAGTGTAAATTTGTTCTAGTTGAATGAAATATTTTCTTTACTGTAACAGTAATGCTGCTCTAGTATAAAAGTTAGGCTGATCAATTTGATTGGAGTAAATCTTGAAAGAATCGTGGATTTACATTTTTTTCAGTTATTTGGAGTTTCTACAAGATCTTGAAAAGAAGGTTGATGAAGATTGGGAAGGAATTTCTTCTTCACTTGAGGAGATCCGCAAATCTTTGCTCTCTCGGAAAGGTTGCTTGGTTAATATGACAGCTGACGATAAAAATCTTGAGAACTCAACAAAATATTTGTCCAAATTTCTTGATTCACTACCAAGCACTCCATCCATCAAGGCAGATTCGTGGCACAGCCAGCTTTCCCCATCAAATGAAGCCATTGTCATTCCTACACAGGTTGCATTGATTACTTAGAACCATCCTTTTATCTGTCTTCTTCACATCTTATTCTTTCCAGATACTTCCTACTCTAAAGTCTAATCCACAAACGTTACATTTTATCTTCACAGGTTAATTATGTTGGAAAAGCAGCTAATTTATATGAATCAGGATATAAGCTAAATGGAAGTGCATATGTCATCTCCAAGTACATTGGAAATACATGGTTGTGGGATCGTGTTCGAGTTAGTGGAGGAGCATATGGAGGATCTTGCGAATTCGACACTCATTCAGGTACACATTTCGTGGCATATCTATTTTGTTTATATTCTTCTTCATCCATTTATTGCTGGGCCTTTACAGGAAAAAGTCTTTCTCCCTTTGCCTAACTTTAGGCTTGAAACCAAGTATATATAACTTTAGGCTTGAAACCAAGTACATATCTAAATGCTCCTGCAAAGTGCTATGATTCTCACACAAGGGTTACAATCCATTTTGTTCAATCTCTCCCGTGGTGCTTTAGTAGCAACTTTCCTTCCAAAAGTTGCAAATGCTCTTGAAAGAAGCCTTAAATGGCAGAAGGGATAAATGTTTTCTCTGCAATTTTTTATTTTTTTTCTTTTAGACCACAAAGTTATATCCAAAAGTGATATACACTGGACTCTTACTTGCTCTTTATTGTGTAGCATGTCATTATTTCATTTTTTTTTGGTCTGATCACTGTTCGAATGACAGGGGTATTCTCTTTCTTGTCCTATCGCGATCCAAATTTGTTAAAGACTCTTGTGGTATATGATGGTACAGCAGACTTCCTTCGGGGACTTGAACTCGATGATGATACTCTAACTAAGGCAATTATTGGTACTATTGGGGATGTGGATTCATACCAGCTGCCAGATGCAAAGGGATACAGCAGGTATAAGGATGCTACTTACGAATCCCTATATTTCTCTGTATAATTACTGGAAATTTAATAATGTATCAGCAGGGCCGGCCCTGGCCAGGGCGACCGTCCAGGGCCCACGGATCATGAGGGGCCCAAAAAAAAAAGTTTAAAAATAACTATGTTAATGATTTTGTATCTCAAAAGAACTAGTATGTACCATGGGCCTTCTTAGTCATAAATTTATTGTGTGTAGTGGTTGGTACTTTAGACTTGTATACTAAAGGTCCTAAGTTCAATCCTTGGTTGTAACTTGTAACTTTTTTTTTTTGAATTTTTTTAATATTTTCTAACATTATGTATGGGGGCCTTATTTTGAAAGTTTGCCCTAGGTCTCCATTAGCTCAGGGCCAGCCCTGTATCAATGTACTATCTTCACATTTGTTTGATTAAAGGTGTCCTCTCATGGGTTTCTTTAAATATTCATAGATGTGTAAAGCAGCATAGTGACTAACATCTTCCTTGGGTGTATTGGGCCATTGGCTCTGCTTATCCCTTTGGGCTAATCCATTTTGGGTTCTTGGTTCCCCCTAGGCACCACGTAAACCTACTTAGGCTTATGTAATCCTCACATAATCAATATTAGCAACTTACTCTTTCTCAGGGTAAGTGAATGGTTGGTAAATAGTGATTGGTTCATTTGTCTAGTTGCATACTTTTGCCCTTTTTCATTTGTTAACCTTCAGTTGGTTTATTTAAAATAAGGCTATATTCTAGAATCTTTTAGATTTATCATTGTTTACCCATACTTGCAGGATGTAGGTTCGAGTCATGGAAATAGCATGCCCATTGATATGGGGTGAGGTTGTGTACATTTTGACTCTCCGCAGGCCCTGCGTAAGCGGGAGCTTTGTGGTACTGGGATGTCCTTTAACCATATTTGGAATGCCGTATATCTTGGGTCATGATATGACTTTAGGAGTGGGGTATGCTACTTGCCTTTTATTTCTTCTCAAGGGGATTAGCTGAGTTGTTTCACCAGTTTGGTTCCCAGTATGCTTTAGAATACTACTTTGGTCGATGTTAGCAAGTTCAATATTCAACTCAATAATTGTGTCATCATACGGGAAAAACCCATATAGTGTATGTAATAAAATTCATAATAGGATTCAGAACTATAGGTATAATGATGTTGGACCAAAACATGTAAATAAACCATAATAAAATAGCAAAAGACTTGGAGCCTTCGTACAAAATTAATAAAGACATCACAAAGTATCGAATCGTTTCTTCTTTTGCATGATAAACATACATAACAGTGTATGCTGGCTCATTAATCATGACTCATGAGGAAATTAGGATTTAGGAAACAACAATCTAAACTACTAAGTTTCAGAGTTCATAACATGATATATGTAGCTATGAAGCCCAATTGACAGAAATCTAAAGTTTCTCTTTTCCCAACCTTTTCTATTATTAAAAGAAACTATAAGAGCAACTTTGTGTGGAGATATCAACTAATCTCAACGATAGAGTCAGATTAACTTTAGCGATCTGGATCCGGTGGAATGTGGTTTGCTGGGTTGGTGTACCTGGTAACAATGATTTTTAACCCTTTTTAAAGCATTTTCAATATATTCTTTACTTTTAAATATGTTGAAACATTTAATGCTGCTAGGTTCGCTTAAGCCAGTTCTAGGTCCCTAGGTGCTTAAGCTCCCTCCTGGTCATCAGACAGCAACTTCTGGCTTTCACAACATTTTCACTAAAACTGTTTCGAAGGAACTGGTTGTGATATCAAATTTCTAAAGTACAGTAACACTAGTGTGTCGGAAGAAATCTCTTCAAATTGTTAAGAATTAAAAGATGAGATACACCCTAGTCTAAGACTCTAAACAACAAACATCCTGAGTAATTCTTTACAGTTGATTTCTTCGATGAATCATGGTTCCATTTTGACAGTACATCAATGAATGCCACAAGGCTCTTCCTTCCTGCCAACTTGCTTTTTAAGTTTCATGGTTGCCTCGGCTTGAAATTAGTCCCCCTCTTATAGAGGGTTCTTTAGTGGTTAGAAATTGTCTTTGTAGTCGTTAGAAATTGTCTATTCTTTCGTGGAGCATACTATCTCGTGAAAGCTATGAGCTTAGAAGTGGAGAGCAAATTGAAGAAGCATACCAGATAGTATGCTCTCCATGATCTACCCCATTTTGATAGAAAATGGGGCTCGGATGACGATCAAACAATCTTTTGTTGGGGCAGTGACCGCAGTCGACTGCCTGCTGACTCTTTACACAAACCTATATTTCTACTTTGCCATGTTATCATATGCAAGTACTTTTGGTTGTGTATTGTTTTTCTTATATTTACCATACTCCAACATCTTCATTTTACGACAGATCGATCTTAACTTCTGTAATTATGTTAATATATTTGTCATACTCCAACATCTTCACTCTACCACGCATGCCATTCTTAACTTCTATGGGAGTACGATTCGATGTGGCAAAGCCGGTTATATGACTTACTGACTTCTCAGTCTCGGTGATATTCCGAGATTTACTGTTGTCGTCTCACTTGTGTGCTTTTCAACAACAATTTAACAATTTTTACAATAAAAAAAAATCCTTTTCAGTCTATTGCGGCACTTGTTGGGTGTGACTGATGAAGAAAGGGAGATCAGGCGGGAAGAAATTCTCTCGACCACGTAAGTATTTTTTTTTTTTTTTTTTTTTTTTAAGTTTCAAGTTACGTTGTTTTATCGAGGCCAAACTAGCTAATAGTGTGTTTGTTGGTATTAGTTAATTAAACTGAATTTTTGTACATTTTCGGTACCCGTTGACAAATTCCTGCTGCCAGTGTGAAGGACTTTAAGGAGTTTGCAGATGCAGTCGAGGCCGTCAAGGAGAAGGGGTTTGTGGTTGCGGTTGCGTCTCCAGAGGATGTCATTGCAGCAAACAGCGAGCGGCCCGGTTTCTTTGACGTAAAGAAAGTCCTGTGATGAGAAGTTCCACGAGCCCGAAAAATTGTTTCGGCCATAAAGATGTTCGCTGTCGTATGTGCGCAGATTTTCATGCGTAACGCCAGTCTTGAGATGGTGCCTCGAGCGAAGATCAATGGTTGGAAGGGTGTGGTTGATCTCCGGAGAGTACATTCTTGTAGCTCAACTCAGAGAGCCTCGGGATGATTTTTTTTGTCACTAATTATAGTTGAAAATGAAAATATTAGTCGGTTTAATTGAGACTTTTTGTATAAGTAACTATAGTAGAGAACAAAATGCCACTCAGCTGAAGTAGACTGAAACCATCAATAATAATTGCCATTTCTTGTCTTCCTATACAGATTGATAGATAGTATGTTTAAGTCAACTGAGGAGAATGAGAAATAGTAAACTTATTGCAGAACTATTGGGAAGCAGAATAGGACAAATGTAAAGATTGATGGAGCAAATGTAATGTGGGCTGGCCCTATTTGGACCCACATTTGATTGGGTTTGGGCCGGGCTAGGTCGAAGGTTCTGGGATGGACCAGACTCTGATCAAATAGCAGCTAGGTCGAAGGTTCTGGGATGGACCAGACTCTGATCAAATAGCAGCTATTTCGGAAACATTCGAGAATGTTGAGGGATTCTGATCTCTCTCTATATATATAGGATCGGGCTTATGGGTATAGGGTTAGCAAATTTGGCTCGATCCGGTTAGGAGAGCAGGTCGGGCCCGAGTCAGCAGATAGATAATCCGGCCAAAATGGTACAATTTTTTAACATGGTATCAAAGGAATCTAGGTTTGAACCTTCTTATTATACCCTTTTTTTTTTTTTTTTTTTGGTATGTATTTTGGGTGTCTACATTAAGATTTCAATCAAGGACCTCTTAAATACAAGTAACATTATAACCACTACACCACAATATTTTTTTTTTCCAGTCTTTGTCCAAAATGACCTTCTCTCAGCTCTCATATACAACTCGAAAATTTTGGTGCAATGGTAGATCTTTTCACCACATAACTTCACATACAGTAATCTTAACCAAAAGAAATTAAATACATTTCCTTTCTATGTTTTATGGGTACATGGTGGTTAGTGTAATAACTCTTTATATAAAATATAGGAGATGTTCGGGTAATTATTCTCAAAAAAAAGAAAAAAAGAAGAAGGAAAGTTTGTGTAATAAGTTTGAAACATAGGAAAAGTTGACCTAAATTGCCCTAACAAAAAAGATGAAGTGTGTAGTTGAAAGCTTGATGATGTAAACTCTAAGGCTTATTGTTCATCTCTAGTATATATATATATATATATATGAGAAAATAGGGGTAGTACTAGTGGGTGGTCACTCTACATGACTAACTTGTTATATAATTTCCTTTGGCTAACTTTATCTTTACCCCAAAGAGTTTATACTCCTAATCCAAAGTTACCTATAAGTTGTAATGCCATTGTCATGCACGTCCGTCTCAATCTCAACATCAATATCAATATGTGTAGCTAGCTCATATATATATGTACACACAATGAACAAAGCTACAACATACATATTAACACTACAATACTAATCATGGGTTGCTTTGCTCATGACGAAGGGCTCCCCAACGCCCGCAAGCTCCTGCCAAGCTTCATAAGGGAAGCCTGTTGCCGCTGCCATCTTCCCTGCTTCAAGATCCCTCCTCCCTTCGAATACGAAGACGACGACGACGACGCAGAAACAATTGCAGACAGCGATATCCTCGACAACAGACATGTTCTCTCTCTCTATATCACAACGTTCTATTTCATATATATATATATATATATATATATATATATATATATATATATATATATATATATTTTTATATATATATATATATATATATATATATATATATAAAGAAAATGATATTTTTCCTGCCGTTAGTGACCGCGGGCTGTGACCTGATCCCATTGCCCCTCCTATTTGTTCTGGCAAGCCATCAGAATTCTTGCCAATGGAACAGTAACACATGACATGCGGTCACAACCTGCGGACAAAATAGCATCGTCATATATATTTTTTTTCGAAGAAGATAAATATTATAGATAAACACGATGATTACAGCTGTTATCCCGTCTAGATTACAAAAAAGGTCATCTAGGGACTAGGATGTCTATGTCACCATTTTTTTTTTTTTTTTTGTACAAGTATACTAACGGAGGGCCCCTCAAAAATATGTTGGTTTCGTTCCTCACCACTCGGGACGCATGCATCTCTCTTAACCACTAGGCTAGAGGTCATTTAGTGGTTGAGATTAAAATGTGTAGACCCCACCACTTTTTTAAGTCATTTAATCTCAACCATGCAATTCCAATCCAACGTGTATCACATAGGTTAGTTTCATAATACAAAACCAACCGGTTGGTTCTAGAGCATTCATATATATATATATATATATATATATATATATATATATATATATATATATATATATATATACTTTTCTCTTATCATATGTTTCTCTAATGATTGTGTGTATATATGATTAGGTGATACTACTGGAGATCAGAAGTCGCGCGATGAGAGCGAAAACGAAGTCGAGGGAGTACTTGTTCGCGGGGAGTCTCCGCTGGGTCGTGTCGCCGACGACAGGGAAGCTGCTCATCGCCCACAAAGAGGAGAAGGAGGAGGAGAGTAGAGGAGGAGGAGATGGCTACGAGGAGGAGGATGACTGCGGGAGTAACTATAGTGAAGCTTTCTACTCGGTGAAGAGCTGCTTCTCCCGGTGCTCGAGTGGCGGCGGCAGCGCCAGTGAGGAGGCGGCCGTGTGCAAGGATCCCCGAGGAGGAGGAGGAGGACGGTCGGTATGGGAGGAGTTCTGCGGGTGCGAGGGGTGGCCTTTCGGGCTGTGCCAGCGGCGGAAGGAGGCTGTGGTGATGCTGCCTCCGCTGCCGGCCTCCCCTTCGGATTCGTGGACTTGGAGCAAGAAGAGCCTCGGCGGCAAGGTGGTCAATGCAGGTGCATGATTGTGTCGATCGAGTTCTTGGTTACTCGAGGAGACTAGGCATGTATGGCAAAATAGAGAGAGAGAGAGAGAGGTGCAATAGTTGAGAATAATAATGCTATTAAACGAGAATTACTATGTATCAAACTTTTTTTTTTTTTTTGGTTGAGAAATTCAGATTGGCTTTATTATATCCACTTTGTGTACTGTTGCAAATAGAGTTACAGTGAGAAGAGTGAGAAATAGCATATCTACATATATAACCACATTCTTCGTGTTTTTTCCTTCTAAATTGTAAATTGATATCATCTACTATTCATATTTTTCAACTTGATACGCTCAACTTTGATAGATATCATCTTGATATCCTAAACAATAATAATCACGAAACCACTATCATCCTTCCCCTCTCTCCCTCCACCCCACCCAGTTGCACTCCTCCTCCCCCCCCCCCCCCCTCCCCCTCCCGTGTCGCTACCCCAACTCCGCCCCCCTCTCTATGCGGTGGCAGCAGGAGCAGCAACGCGTGGCGATAGGAGGATGGGGTTGGGGGCACGGAAATGGAGGGAGGGGCGGTTTCAGAGCGAGGGTGTGCAACTGGGAGGGGAGGGGCGGCCATGTGTGTGTGTGTGTTGGGGGGGGGGGGGGGGGGGGGGGAGGAAGGGGGGACGACTAGGAGGGTATTGGGTGGGAAAGGGGGTAGTTTCATCATTTTTATTTTTAGGATATCAAGTTGATACCTATCAAAGTTGAGGGCATCAACTTGAATAGTCAAAGAGTATAAAGTTGTAATTTAACCTCTCTTTTTTCAAATGGTGCAATGACTTATGTCACCCAATCTAGTACTATTCTTTTTGTACAATGGTACAACAAAGACCTTTCAGAAGGTCATCCATCCTAGTACTACTCTGGTCCAAACACGATTTAACTTTGGATTTCTAATAGAATCGGTGTTGTAATGTTATGATCGCGGTAACCCAATTCAAAATGGCAAATGCTAGGAACCAAACACGTTTGCCTTTTGCCATTTTTGGAAACCAAAAAGTCCTTAGGAAGAGGTAAAGAGAGGCCAAAATGAGTAATGATACATAGAAATCGTAAATTCTCAGCAACCACAAATATACCCGTAATCTTTGGTAAAGGTTAGAAGGCAAAATTACATGATTACGAATAAAACGTGAAATCTTCAAGATGTTAACAGCCACTACAGATTTTTCTCATCTAAGTGGAAGCTGGAGAAATGTCCAGATGCCTACTTCCAAGTGTAATCTTCAACAAACCACCCGTCAACGACAGTTACAGAAGCAAATGCCAGGGCCTGGCTCGAGCAATCCGCCTCCTGACGCAACAAAGCCTCTGTATGTACAGATGTGGAAGGAAAGACGAGACGGTGATTTAGAATTTCAGATCACGAACCCTTGCTTGAGGATAAGCAAGGGGGCAATGATGAGTCTGGCCTGCGCGGTGCGGGACACCGGCAACGTCTGAGTACTGATGACAAATGGGACGTCAGTTCATGATAACTCAACTGATAGGACGCCGCGCAGGCGGTCGAAGACTGGCACAATTCTACCACCGGTATAAACGACTGCCGACCACGCGGCCCGTCGTGCGGTGCCGTAAGGATGTCGTGCGCATAGAACAGGTGGCTGGACGGCATTGGCTGTCGTCGGCGTCGTGAAGACGTTAGGGGCGCCTTTGGCGTCGTGGACGAAGCGAGACGTTGAGTTGCGGACGTCGAAAGACGTCATGGCCGTCTCGTGGAGCGCACGGAGTGCGCGGAGTGTGCGTGTAGGACGATGATGACAAAGTCAGTTCGGACAAGATCCGCACGAAGAGTCCGAAGTGAACTGACGACCGGCTAAAAATCGTGTGCGAGGGACACACGATTTAACTGAACCCGCACGTGCTGGTTAAAAAAAAAAAAGAAAAAAAGAAAAAGAAAAAGGATAAGCAAAGCAAGGACAAAGAATGATCAGACTAACAAAACAATACCTGTATAGGCTAACAAAGTAGACTACGGCATGAACTAGTTTATATCAGGGATTTATACCATCGTAGAGTTAAAGTCCAGACATGTCCAATTGATTGAAAAGTTTGGACCAACAACCAACACGTGGCGCTGGAAAGGAGAATATAACGGAAAGATGGAAACGCAAAAAATAAAAATTCAGGATCCAAACCTTCCAATTGGACATGTCAGGGCTTCAACTCTAAACCGATATGAAATCCAGGGTCTAAACACTAATTAGCCCTTTACATTATATAAGAACAGTTGACGCTGTTTCATCACAACAGATGCATCAAGCTTGCAATCATCTGACCAAATCTCTAAATTATGTACAGGCAAGTTATATTGTACCAGGCACAGCCCCATACACCAACAGAGGAACCGATACCTCGCAAGTGCATTTACCCATTTCACATCTTGAGATACCAGGAAAGTACCATCCGCCGCGCTCTGCCAAAATTGAATATAACAAGGTCATTAAAATGTAAATAAAACGAGCTTTCTAGACAAATAAATTGATAGCTGCACAATTTAACTGAAGATTGTTCTTCAAGTTGGCACAGATAAATATGCCTGGAATCCTGCTGAAAGAACCACAAATCATAAAATCACAAGTGGGCTAAAAATGAGAGATCCTGTAGGGAACTTATGGAAGCACTAATCAACTTTAGAAGGTTCGTAGTATCGGTATCGGACCATTCCTATGAGTATCGGTATCGGCGATATCGGTAGTATCGGCGGTTTCGGATCGGAGTATCGGATTTTTTGTATCGGAAAACAAACAATTATTAATAAATTGTTAACATTTAAAAAGTATATTTTATACATTTAGGCATAATTTAAAGTATTGCCAATGTTATTTCTTAGTCGTTTTGAAATTAAATGAAATAGTAGTCACCATTACCGGTTGTTTTACATGCAATAGATCAATTTTCTTATTTTATATGCTTTTACAACCTTATTATGCTTCAAACCCTTGTTGATTTGTCTTTTTCGTTCAATTTTCTTTGTCAAATTGATCAGAAAATAGACTCCCAATGTCGGTATTGGTCAGTATCGGGTATCGGATCGGGACATGCCAAACCGTATCGGTATCGGCCGTATCGAATCGGTATCGGCCAATACTTTAACTATGCTTTAGACAAACTATGCACTCAAAAAGAAACAGTGAAATCTGGAGGATGAAAACTTTCATTTACATCTTACTAAGACCTTTATGTACTTATCCCTCCCCAGCCTCCTGAGTTCCTGCCAAGATGTCTTTTCCGACTTAATGCAGCTTGAGGCCAAGCATGCTACAGTTTAAGAAGCATGGCCACGACTTACCAGTATGTGCGGTAAGACGATTTCTAAAAAATGCACCATAAGGGTACGGCGAGAAGAGGGGGGGGTTCTTCTTCTTTTAAGTTCTTAGATTGTTTTTATTGGAGTGATTTTAATCCATTTACTTATTTAGAGGCAAAATGTCCCAAAAGGTCATGTGCGAAAAATGAGACCGCGAGTGAATGCATGGAGCGGCTTTGCCGAAACTTAGAAAGTGCAGGGTATTAACTTTGCTAAAAAAATTACTTACGGGTATTTAAATGCAAAAATTGAATAATTCAGGTATTAAATGCAAATTAGCCAATGTGTAAGTTGTTTAGTAAGGCAATGTCATATCCAATGAGTTGCACTAGAAAAATACCACAAAGTACCATGGAGCACGCAAAATTCAAATTAAAATAAAATTTGGATATGTATGCGGCACACGTACCTATGGATACCCAAGGAGTACAAGTACCCGGTACGGTACACCTTCATGAATAGAGTACCGGTGTTTCATACCCTATAGTCGCAACTGAATGGTTTTAACACAATGTTGCCAAGTAAGCACTCTGAAGAACTTAGAAGGGAGGTCTCACAAAGTGTTATATGCACACACAATGTACTTAAAAACGGCCATAACTCCTATAATATAGTAAAACCAAAATTTATCTCCCTTCTTTAACGGTATGAAATCAAATATTAATCCCGCAACAATTACCAATAACTAGAATCCATTATAATTCTCTTGTATGCTTTCACCTTCTGCCAAAGTGTGTTGTGAAAGGTCTCACCATGAGTAACACAACAGCTCGAATATCTCATATACTGTCTTAAAATGCATTTTGAGCATTGCTATCTACTGTAAATTGGATCGACTGCATTTTGAGTGTCCACAACTATATATGATCTTCATCTTCCAAGCTATGTTACCTGGACTTGGGTACGGATGTCGAATACGGGTACATATCCAAGAGTCGGGTCCTTTAAACTCATAATTGAAGGACACATAGACCCGGCTAAAAATATCCAAATTTTGGTTACGGGTACGGAGATATAACTAAGGTTTCATAAAAAGAGAACAAGTAATTATAAAGTACTAGTGAACTTTACTGAACTAGTTGAATAAGCCCCTTAAGGGACCGTCCCTTCAGCTCCCTACTACTTTATTACCAGTTTACCATATTAAAATAAAATATCTACTTCACTACCACATTAAAATAAACTATCTACTTTACTACCAGTCTTCCGATTGTTACCATGATGGATCCGACTGTCACCATGGAGGATCGGACACGGATTCCATACCCATACCCATGTCCTATTGGGATCGGATCAACACCGGTACTTCTCCTTAAAGTGGAGAGTCCAGGTAACATATAACTTCCAAGTTAGAGTTTCAAACTACAATAAGATGTACAATAAACATGGAACTATACTCTACAAATTATTATTTGTCATCTCTTACACCTCGTAGAAGTACTACAAGCCTTTCTTGTACCAGAAACCTCCCATGCTACACATCTGCTTCCTCACTCTCCTCCATTCAGCTCTTGAAGCTTCTATGGAGATCTTCAACAAATCAAATTGCCACCTAGGTTTTCTTGATAACACGGAGAGTTTGTAGTGAGCCTCAGACCAGATCTTTTCACCAAGCAATGGCTCAATGGCTGGATCAGCAAGAATAGGGAACAACAATGGAAGGTATTGGCTGTGTTCTTCAACTCAAAGGGTTTGAGGACAAGGAATTCAAACAGGATGTTAACTTTGCCTACAAGAGGGTGAATGAAGAATAAGAAAAATCTCTAAGTTCAATATTTCCTCGGATAATAATGGTAATTGATGATACATGTTCAACAATATCTGAAAATTAGGGATGATGAAGACAAGCGATCCTGACCGTCGACCAAGCACCATGAAAAAAAATGACCGTACCCCGGACGGCCCCTGGAATCATGTAAAAAAGGTACTGACCGGGTAGGGGGTCCTGAAAGATGTCCCTATGATGCCTAAGTTATATAAGACTTTGAGAGGAAATAAAATTAGATGTTAACTAAAGTTGGGACATCATACCTTTCTTATTCATTTGGGCTTATTTAAAGTCACGAGTAACTCGAACTCGAGTCATAAAATGTTACTAAAAAACCATGTCTGGTGGTTCCATAGGCATGAGTTTTCACTAATAGTGACTAGGCTCAGTTATTTGAGCCTTAAGTAGGGGTGAGCATTATTCGGTTTTGGACCGAAAATCGAACCGAACCGAACCGAACCGAATAAGAGATTCGGTTCGGTTTTAAAAAAAATCGGTTCGGTTTCGGTTTTGAAAATACTAAATTTTCTTATTCGGTTTCGGTTTTGGGTTTCGGTTTCGGTCCAAAACCGAAAACCGAATAAGAAATATATATATATATATATATATATATATATATATATATATTATACTTAGTATATACCTATAATTAATACCTATATATATATATATATATATATATATATATATATATATATATATATAGGTATATTTAGTTATTATATATATTAACAAAAAAAAACACAAATAAACCCAAAAACCGAATAAACCGAAAACCGAACCGATTTAATTCGGTTCGGTTCGGTTATTGACCAATTCGGTTCGGTTTCGGTTTTGCTTATTCGGTTTCGGTCGAATTCGGTTTTCGGTTATTCGGTTCGGTTGGAACCGAATAAACCGAATACTCACCCCTAGCCTTAAGGACTCTCTTCATTTGTGGGCTTTTATGCTTTACCATCAGATGCCCATACATCCCCGTCCTAACCTTTTAGATTTGGCCGGCCTTTTAGATTTGGCCGGTGGACGTGCTTGTCGGTCTCGAACTCATGTCACTTTAACCCTGAATCTGGCCCTGTCGAAGCATTTCATATATGGTTTGCAGTATCGACTTGAAATTGGTATTGCAACCTTCTTAGTGGGTTTTGATGGTTTTGAATCAGTTGGTTTTGAGAGTGTGAGAGTTTCAACGGTTTCGGTATTGAACGATACCGTGAACTATGATTTAAACACAAGCTGTGTATAAATACAAGATGATCGTACTATCCCGTAGACAAACAAACACGTCCATTGGCTAAACCACTGTTTTAAAAAGCCCTAGGCGCTCCTAGGCGAGGAGCCTCGCCTCTTTGCCTGGGAGTGCTTAGGCGTGCCTAGCCTCGTGCGGAGAAGAAAAGCGCCACCCAGACAGCTTCTCAAATTCCCTTTTTATAACACATTTTGTCACTTTTGTAGCTCATGTTAGGTTATCCAAATTTGTCTCATATCCTTAAAAACTCATCAAACTTGAGTTTCCAGACAATAAACTAAAAAAAATAGTCAAAGTTAACACCAAATAACCAGTAGAAAACAACTTAGCAAATCATGTGATTATTTAAATAGCTTCAGTCATAAACTAGTTACAATTTTGGTGATTATTTAATCTATTTATTCTATTTGCAAATCATGTGCTCTTCTATGGAGCGAGTGGCCCAGCCAACTAATGACCTCTCTTGCCATTCTTATGACCTCTCTTGCCGACAAATTTTGAATCTCCTCACATGAAGATCATGGATCTTTGCAAAATCATATCCCAACTGGTTTGAGTTCGGATGCTAAAAGGTAATTTCTGAGACAAATTGGACACATTAATTAAAAGATATTGTCATAAAATTAGTAAAAGATATTTTTTTGATTCTGTTAATTGTTTTCTTTCTTCTGCTTCTATTGTTTCTTTATTTATTTTCCTCTTGTTTGAGATAAAGGATGCGATGAAGTATATCCCAGTATAACTATTAAAGGTTATAAGTTTGATAAAATGCAATAGCCCAATTTCGGAATACTTTTGGAGATTTTACCTAATCTTCACTGTCATGGTTACAAGAATGGATGGCTCAAAATAGCTTTTGATTAATTCTGGTTTTGATGTGTCCTTATATGTATTGGGATGGCATGGGATTGCAAAAAGGTGAACAAATGATGTGATCAATATATCAAGATATCAGGTAAATAAGGTACTTTGATAGGCAATTTCTTTTGCAAAGAGTTTACCTAAGATGCCAATTTAATTTCCCCTTTCCCTGGAGAAGATTTTGAGATCAAAACAATTTTTGTGATTGACCTCTTACATAAATCAATGGACATGCCACACTACACCAGTCTACTTGCGAAATTCTAACACAAAAATTCCATATAAACAAACTAATTTTTAAAATCCATGCTTTATTTGCACAGAAGATGTAATATACTAGGTTGTACATGGTAAATTATTAATACATCAGCAATGTATAGCTAATTAAGTGATCGTATATATACACCCCAAAACTAGGTATTCACATGAATATGTCGATTTAGGGAAATGGAAAATATTTTGCACATGTGCACCATATATCCTTGTTACTCTTGATAAAAAGAGGCTTCTTTTCATACTGGAGCTCACTCTTTCTCAAGGGTCAAAAATTATTTGTCAGACATAATACATGTGGTGCCGCCACTTAACTTCCAACCATGTATATCTATAATGAGAAACCGTAAGAATATATCAACTACGATATTTATAATGGTGCATTTGTTATAAAGCATGATTCTTAACAGATTTAGATGGAAAACAAAGGTTTATATGGTTCACAATTTATATCGTTTATTCAACAAAATTTATGCTTAACGAAATGACGAGTTGGAAGTGTCCAGAGTTTGATGGACCAAGCTACGAATACTACGGAAGAAGTAGTATCAAAACAAAAGAATGTCGTGGAAGACCAAGTTTTGTTTGTTGGTAAGATTTTCAATTCTTTACCAGAGACATAAACTTGCTATCAAGAATATGCATTCAATAATGGTTTTAGCATCCGAAAGAAAGCTACAAATCGATCAAAACGCGGACTCTTGGATCCAACAAGTGTTAGATATACATGTTGTTATGAAGGAACCTACAAGCCGAATAAGGAGATAGAAGGAAGTAAAATCAGATGAAGAACTTCATATACAAATTGGTTGTATGGCTAGGATGCGTGTCCAAAATGTAAAAGATTCAAACTTGTGGAATGTCAACATGTTTGAATATTACACAATCATGTCTTGGTCAACCCAACTAAACGAATTCATATGAGATATAGAAGATACTTGTCTAAAGTTGCAAAAGCATTAACATAAAGTTTTAGTCAAAAACATCTTCAGATTAGTAAGATCCATGCACTTCTCTAATACCCAATTTAATGCTAAAGATCTTTATAATCATTTAAGACGGATAAGAGCAGCCATCAATGATTGTGGGGATGCTAATTCTGTGAGAGTCTATTTTCAACAAATGGGATGTGGGAACAAGAATTTTGATTATGCAATTGATACAGACGAATCAGTTAAGTTTTCTATATAGATGGATGGTTATGCTTGACATATCAACAATTTGGAGATGTTACATTTGACACAACATATAGAACAAACAAGTATTCCATGCCACTTGGACCCTTTACGGATGTGAACCATCACTATCAATCGAATCTTTTTGGTTGTGCACTCATAGAAAATGAAACTAAAGACACTTTTGTTTGGGTGTTTTAAACATTGGCTTCAAGCTATGGAAGGAAAATACCATTTTTCCATCATCATACATCAAGATAGAGCTATGAGTATTGTAGTAGCAAAGATATTTCCTAAGACTCGTCATTTTTTTTTTGGCACATCAAGAAGAAATTTGCAAAGAAGCTCAAACATATTTATTTCAAAAGTTCAGGGTTCAATAAAACATTGAAGCAATATATTCATGAAACACACACAATTGAAAATTTCAAAGATGAATGGGTCGGTTTGGTACATGATTATAAGCTGGAAGACCACAGTTGGATGAAAGAATTATATGATATTCATCATAGTTGGATACCGGTCTATTGTCGGAGTATCTTCTTCGCGGATATGAATACAACACAATGAAGTAAAAGTATTAACTCCTTCGATGCTTTTGTTACGGCAAAGACAACCTTCAAAAAATTTGTTATAAAGAACGATCAAGAATTGGAGTCGATTTATGTGAATAAGCGAAAGGAAGACTACATCTCGACCTATAAACAACATATTTTAAAAGTAAGGATAATTTTTGGTTCATGGTGCATGTAAGAAATATATTTGGGAAGTTTGAGGAAGAGTTGGGTGATAAAACTGAAAAAGATGGTGATGTTCGAACCTACGTTGTTCGTTACAAGAATGACAACAAGGAAAAGTATGTTGTGAAGATGAACTCGACTACAATGGAGAGATCATGTGGATGCCAATTATTTATATTTCTAAGGATACCCTACAAACACTTGTGTAGAGTTTTTTAAGGGTGAGCATTATTCGGTTTTGGACCGAGAACTGAACCAAACAAAATAAAAAATTCAGTTTGGTTTAAAAAGAATAAGTTCACTTTCGGTTTCGAAAATACTAAAAATTTATTTTCGTTTTTGGGTTTCGGTCCAAAATCGAACAAGACTTGCATAATTATAATTACTTTTATGCATATTTTATAATTAAAATGTGCATATTTTTTGTATATTTTGAAAATAACTATTCTATGGATGTACTTTAAATTCCAACTTTAGTAATTTAATAATTAGTCCAACTTTGGGTCCAACTTTGAAATATAATATATGTTTGTATAAAATTTGTATTTTTTAATGTATTTGACCGTAATTTCAACTCCGAATCCAGCTTGTTAACCAATACAACTAGACCAACCGAACAAACCGAATAAACTGAATTGAATATTGGTTCGGTTCGGTTTCGGTTATTGGCTAATTTCAGTTTGGATTCGGTTTTGGATTTTTAGAAGTTCAGTTTATTCGGTTTTGACTATTTTTGTTCGATTGAAACCAAATAAACCGAACGCTCACTTCTAGAGTTTTTGATATACTCTACTTAAGTGAGATTCCTTCTTATTTCATGTTGAAGAAGTGGACGAAGGATACGAAGAAGGTTGAAATCGTTTCTCAAGAAAGAATTATTATGTGTGATCCTTATGTTAGAGAACGAACAACAAGAGCATCTTATCTTTTGAAATCTGCAACACAATATGCTTATATGGGTAGTGCATCAGATGAAGGATTTAAATTGTGCACAGACACTATAAGAGGAGGGATCGGAATCCCAGTCTATAGTATCCCGCAATGACCCCAAAATAGTAGGCATTAGATATATAGTTTTTTACCGTACAGATTAATTCCAATTTCTAGTTTCTCATGAGATTTCTAACCGCATCCTTTGTCTACCTATTCAATATGAAAGAAAGAAATCTCATTTAAGTATAGTATATCAAAAACACAAGTGTTTGCAAGGCATCCCTAGAAATACAAATAATTGGCACCCACATGAACCCTCCATTGTAGTCAAGTTCGTCTTCACAACATATTCTTCCTTCTTGTCATTCTTTTTAACAAACAACGTAGGTTCGAACATCACCATCTTTTTCAGTTTCATCCACTCTAAAGCCAACATGTTCACCCAACTCTTCCTCAAACTTCCCAAACATAATCCTTGTATAGATACGTGCACCATGAGCCAAGAAATCATCCTTACTTTTAAAATATATTGTTTATTAGTCGAGACGTGATCCTCCTTTCGCTCATTCACATAAATCGACTCCAATGCTTAATTGTACTTTATAACAAATTCTTTGAAGTATGTCTACGTCGTAACAAAAGCATCAAAAAAGAGAGTTAATACTTTCACTTCGTTGTATTGTATTCATACCAACAAAGAATATACTCCGACAATAGACCGATATCCAACTATGACGAATATCATATAGTTCTTTCATCCAATCGTGATCTTCCAGCTTATATTCATGCACCAAAGTATCCCATTAATCTTTGAAATCTTCAATTGTGTGTGTTTCACGAATACAGTGCTTTCTTGAACCCTAAACTTTTCAAATAAATATGATCGAACTTCTTTGCAAATTTATTCTTGATGTGCCAAAGACAAAAATGATGATGAGTTTTAGAAAATATATTCGGTACTACAATACTCATAGTTTTATTTTGATCTGTGATGATGGAAACAAGGTTTTTCCCTTCCATAGCTTGAAGGCAATGCTTAAACACCTAAACAAAAGTGTCTTCGGCTTCACTTTCTATCAGTACACAACCAAAACGAATACATTGATTGTGATGGTTCATACTCGTGAAGGGTTCAAATGGAATGGAATATTGTTTATTCTATATGTTGTGTCAAATGTAACATCTCCAAATTGTTGATAGGCCAAGCATAACCATCCATCTAACTAGAAAAAGTTAATTCTTCGTCTGTATCAATTGCAATTGCATAATAAAAATCCTTATTTTCTCGTCCCATTTGTTGAAAATACTCTCACAGAATTAGAGTCCACACAGTCATTGATGGCTGCTCTTCCCTGCCTTAAATGATCATAAAGATCTTTAGCATTAAATTGGGTATTGGAGCATCTACCAAAAATGCGCAAGAATATTACTAATATGAAGATGTTCTTGACTAAAACTTTTTGTTAATTCTTTTGCAACTTCAGACAAGTATCTTCTAGATCTCATATGAATTCGTTTAGTTAGGATGACCAAAACATGACTGCGTACATCTTCAAATACGTTAACATTCCACAAGTTTGAATCTTTTACATTTTGAATACGCATCCTAGTCATACTATCACTTTTTATTGTTGAAGTTTTCCATCTGATTTTACTTTTTATTGTTGAAGTTTTCTATCTTATTTTACTTTTTATTGTTGAAGTTTTCATCTAATTTTACTTTATTCTTTCATTCCCTTTTTGGTTTGTAGGTTCCTTCACAACAGCATGTATATCTAACACTTGTTGGATCCGAGAGTCTGCGTCTTGGTCGACTTTCTTTAGGCTGCTAAAACCATTATTTATAGTTTTGTCGCTTGTAAATTTTGTAAAGAATTGACAAGTTTACCATGAAACAAAACTGGGTCTTCCACGACATTGCTTTGCTTTAATACTACTTCCGTAGTGTTAGTAGCTTGGTCCGTCAAATTCTGGACACTTCTAACCCTTGTCATTTCATTAAGCATAAACTCTGTTGAATAAACCATATAAATTGTAAATCATATACATATTTGTTTTCTATCTAAATATGTTAAGAATCATGCTTTCTAATAAATACACTATTATAAATATCATAACTCATATATTCTTGCAATTTCTTTTCATATACATGGTTGGAAGTTAACCGAACCACAATCCTAAAAAAAGGAGACAACACCACAGCTATTATGTCCGGCAATGAATTTTTGACCCATGAATTTACTTGAGAAAGAGTAAGCTCCAGCAGGAAAGAAGAGTGTACATGTGCAAAATATTTTCCACCGTCCTACTCCACAAATTCATGCGAATACCGAGTTGTGAGGTGTGTATATACGATAAGTTAATTATTGTCTAAGGTATATACATTGTTAATACGTTAATAATTTAGTACAGCCTATTATTTAACATCTTCTATGCAAATAAAGCATGAATTTTGAAAATTAGTTAGTTTATATGGGATTTTTGTGTTAGAAGTTCACAAGTAGACTGGTCTAATCTGGCATGTGACATGTCAATTAATTTATATAATAGGTCAATCACAAAAACTATTTTGATCTCAAAATCTTCTCCAAGGGAAAGGGAAATCAGATTGGCATCTTAGGCAAAGTAATATCTTTTCCTGATCGCTTGATCACATCAATTTTTCGATCAAAGTTAACCTTTTTTGCAGTCCCATACCATCCCAATGCATATAAAAACTATTTTGAGTCATCCATTCTTGTAATCATGACAGTTAAGATTAGGTAAAATCTCCAAAAGTAGTTTGAAATTGGGCTATTGCACTTAATCAAACTTATAACATTTAAAAGTTTGACTGGGATCTCATCTTAAAAAAAAGAAAAAAAATGAAGAGAAGAAACAAAACAATTAACAGAATCAAGAAATAACTTTTGCTAATTTTATGACAATATCTTTTGATTAATGCGTCAAATTTGTCTTATCATATGCTAAAGTTACAAAAATTATCTTTTAGCATCCGAACTCAAACCAGTTGGGATATGATTTTGCAAAAATCCATAATCCCCAGGAGATTCAAAATTTGTCCTAAGAATGGGAAAATAGGTAATTAGTTGGTTGCGCCACTCACTCCTTAAGTTGGCTGGGCCACTCACTCCATAGAAGAGCACATGGTTTGTAAATAGATTAAATAATCACCAAAATTGTGAAGAGTTTATGAAAGAAACTATTTTTTAAAAAAAATACATATGTAAAGCTCCAATTATGAGATTTGAACTATGCGACGAGTCAATTGATGAAGTTAACCACACAGGTCAATGACATTACTCCAAGACGGCCATAAATAGGCACCTATCCTATTTATAACTCAACACATTTATATTATGGGATAGATTCATATGAGGAAGATGCTAGAATACTTACAATTATGGACAGGAGTAGAGTTACATTATGAAATCCAAAGATTCCATCCCAAGATTGGATGTGAGATGAGTGTTTGATTGATCTATATTTGAGAGGTTATGTCTCATGTGTACATCCACATTAGCCATTTTGGCAAGTAGCCAAGTGACGATGTACACGAGACTCATGCCTGCATATATGTATAGTTTTAATGGTAAAATTAGCAGACTACATGTTGGCAGTTATTATTGGTATCATGGCCAGCCCTGGGGTAAGCCAAATAACCCTTCTGGCTTGGGCAACCCTCCTCGGGCTTGGGCAACCCTTCTCTGCTTAGGGGCGACCCCCAGGCTCAGCGTGATCCATGCAGGCGACCCTCTAGAATCAGCCTACAGTAAGGATCAATGGACAACCAAACCTAGCTCCGAATAGGGCAACCAGATCTCGTGAGCCGGCCCTGATTGGTATATCTTCTAAAACATGGCTTTATTATTTTGGTTTTAAAGTGAATGTTGTGACATTCTATAGGGCTTTCATAGATGTGGTTACCTTTATCTGCGAGAGGAGACTCCTAACAGTCATGTGGTTGAGCAACGTGTTTATTGGTAGGTTCTCAAACTTGTATTCTAATTAAAATCACTTTTATTATTCTTCTTTTTTGTCTAGTAATTCATTTGTTTGCTTGCCGCATAACAAGGTGAAGATGATGTTTTTAGTTACTATATACTTGCATATCATGATATACCACAAACCGCACTTATGGTCAGCGAGTAAAGGTATAATCTCCTTGGCTAGGCGGACGGTCTCGAGTTAGAACGGCGGGGAGGTGTAGAGGTGTGTGCGAAAATTAGAGGCAGTGGATCCAATGGCATGCAATGCAGCATGCACAAAGTCCAGTGCGTTACGCCGGCCATCACAAAAAATAAAATCATGATATACCACAAAAGTTATCACGGCATTTGTACGCAAGAGGCATGTGACATATCCTTAGGGTCTACCTGATAACGGTATTTTCACCGGTTCTAGGGTGTTTTTGAACCGACTGTTTATGAAAACTTCTACTTGTTAATTTTTTTGAGGTACTGGTTTTGGTCGGCTCAAACCCCCCCCCCCCCCCCCCCCCCCCCCCCCCCACCCCAACCAAAAAAAACCGATGTAATGTAATTTTGGGTGGCTTTATAAACATCTCAAATCGGTGGGTTTTGAGCGGCTTTATATTTCATTTATATCCTCACAAACAATATATAATTATAACTAATACCCTTCCCAACTTAATTTTATTCGTATAAAAAAACTTTCAAAACTGCTCGTTAGTGAATTAACAAGCATGTATTGGACTGGTTTAAAAACCGCTACTTAAAAATCATCCAAAATCGAACCCTCGTAACCGGTACTCTAAAAACACCCCATAACCGCTACCCTATAATTGCCAAGCAGACTCTTAAAAAGATCAAAAAATACATTTTTTTTTATTTCTCAAGAAATTTTAGGGGGGGGGGGGAAAGTTGTCTTCCATTTCTAAATAAATTTTAGGAAATATAGATCTAAGAAGAACAGAGAAGAAAAAGAGGAAAAAGGAGGGAGTGGAGGAAGAATACCTGATGCGGCAGGAAAAGCAGAGGAGGGAGAGGGAGGGGGAAAAATTGTTGGGTTAAAAATCTCCCGAAAAATTAGAAGTTGAAATTAATATGTACGGTGTAAAACTATGGATGGGATAGCTACAATTTTGGAATATTTGGGAATACTATAAATCAGGGATTTTGATCCTCCTCGTATATATTATACTAATTATATACTATTTTAGAATCATTGGAAATATTATAAATTAGGGAGTTGGATATAAATTAGGGAGTTGAATGAGATTAAATCCAATCTAATCTAATTTTAATATTTTAGATTAAATCTAATTTAAGCTACAAAAAATTTCAATTCAAAAGGATGAAATTTATTTTGCAACTTTAAAATAATGTAACTTATCGTTAAAATTAATCAAATTTGATAAGAGATTATTATTTAGTTGATTATGATGTATAATTAAGTTAAATAATACATCTCACTATTAAAATAATATAAATATGGACAATATTTATTTTTTTACTTCCTCTCGGGTATTCTTTTACTCTCAGACTCGATCCTTGTGTGTGTATATATAGAGTAGTGATTCACATCCCCTCACTTTTGCATCCCAAATATCACATGTTATCAACTGTTGAATTTTGTTTAAGTCATCGAATTTTAACATTAATTTGAATGGTCAATTTAACGATTAAAATTAGATGATTTAAACAAAATCCAACGGTTGATAACATGTGGATGAATGCACATCCCACTACTTTTTGAATGGTCAGATTTTTTTTTTTTTTGAGGGTGTCCACTTCTTAATGGTGCTTGGAGGCATGCCTCCAAGGAGGCTCGAACCCGTGCCACTGCGTCGGGATGCTCCACCGTTCCCAACGGACTACGGCCACGGCATTCCGATGTTATCAACTGTTGGATCTAGATCTAGTGGGTCTAATCTTAACCGTTGATTTAAATCATTCAAATCAATGGTTAAAAATAGATGACTAAAATACGATCCAACAGTTGATAACATAACTAGCTGGTTGTAAAACCATTAGTTAATCTCTCTACTTTGTAGCTGCTTCTTGTAATTTTCTCTGTGTACTTGACCATTAGCAGTATGTGCATAGTTTAGAGAAAGCACATGTATTTTATTATTCATATACTAATTTGCAGATAGCTCATATAAGGGCTTATGGGGTGTTGCAAAATACTTGGACTAGTGAGTATGACTATTGTCGTACTAAATTTCCGCAATAAATGCTGGAGAAGAAAGAAAAAAATCAATCCCATAGTTTTGAGAGAAACCATCTTCCCCTCTATTTTTTTTTTCCGGAATAGTCCCCACATTTGTGGTTACCAAACAAATAAAATGAATAGTTTTTCTTTCATGATTCCTTAAATCCGTGAACCAAATATGACCTAAATATAATCACTTTGATTCATAAGATCCATAACATACTATTACAAGGTTCTTCCACTTCGATTGGACTAAATATAATCACACTGAGGACTTTTGATATCAAAGAATACAACTTCTGGTACCAAAAACCACAAAAGTTGAAACATATCTTCTATCGTGCCACAAATATAGAAGTGTAAAAGAATTCGAGCCGACGTGAGTATTGCACCGCAAAATTGTGAAGGACGCCATTGGATTACGCACCGATGACACCAGACATCCAAGGGACGACGACAGGCGCTTTTGGGTGTGAGTTTATGTATGCTTCAGAGTACTTGTCTTTGAAGTTTAGTCGAGGTTTCTCCGCCTGCATTCACAGACGCATCTGATTTAGATTCTGAAACATGGCAAGTAGACATTTTTTTCTTGAAGTAATATAACATCGTAAAAATGTATTGTTCCAGGACATGCGCAGAAGAAATTAAACAAATGGTTCTAAAAGGCAAATGTTAAGGGTACTACAACAATTACTAGAGGGAAACAAACTCTTGGGCAGTCCTAGGACTACCAAAATTCTAGCAGTCCTAAGACTACCAAAATTTTGACAGTCATCGGCAGTCCCATTTTTTTTTTTTTTTGACAATTCTGGATATGCATAGGACTACCAACCCTAGTAATTTTTGTAGTGCCCTTAACATTTGCCTTCTAGCAATATGTATTTTCTCCCCTTCCCGGCACGTCCAATATGGTAAATCCAACCAGATTACTAAATTGTTACACTTAAGAACAGTATCATTTTGTTTGAACTGTTATTTTAAGATTGACAGTTCTCCCTATCACATCATGTCCATGCCTTTTTGATCAAAAGAGCTACAAAGCTCTAGAATGGGAAAAAAAAACTGGGAAATATCGACCATAATATATATGGCTGCTTCTCCTTGACATTTTAGGACCTGGTGCAAAAATTACTGGCTTATACAGCTAAAAGACCCACTAGATTGCCATTAGATATCAATGATGGTAAAATTACAGTTTTGGTTAGATAACCACAAAAGTTTTTGTTAACACTTGATAGTGCAGAGGCGAAATATAGAGTTGTAAACCTTGATGGTGATTTTTCATAATTTACACTAAAAACAAGCAAGTATCGATATGGGAAAATAGGAAGAGAGTAGGTAGTATCTCAAGAACCTACAAAAGAAGGAACCTGTAATGACATAATTATAGGGCTCAGATCAAGTAGCGAAGAGCTTAACCAACTTAGGTAACTTTCCTATGGTTCATGCAGCCTACCTGCATAAGAAGTTGCATTGATCGGCAATTAAATTGCAGAACATTAAAGGGTTGACATGAGAGGCCGAGAGGAGGTCGACACATATATTTGATAGATCAGGTTTGGAGCTGCAATGCTTTAAATGAAAGTTCAAATCTTTCAAACTTCAGTCTGTGGTATCTTCTATGCCAAGAAACTTAAAATCAATTCTAACTGCAAAAGTTCAAGCTAAGTCATTCCCGCAAGATTCATTTTTCAAAGGAGGATGGTAGCATGGCTTTCTTCTTTCATGCCATAGATATTGAGAAATGATGATATTCTGTCAACAAGAAGCAATAATATTATAGGAAGCAATTGGAAAATACAACCGACTGTTGCTACTGTTGAAGGATGCTGTCAACGTTGGCTGCATAATGGTTGAAAGTTTTCTTCTATACAATATACATGGTTCAAATACTGAAACCGACTAAATTGTTTACCAAACTTTTAATACCTCCTCTACTAATATTCCTTTTTTTCCAAAACTTGAGCACCCTCTGGGATCTACATCGCCTGGGAGTTTGGTTCCTCGGGCAAGAAAAAAAAAATATAGAAATTAGGGCTAGGGTTCTAGGGCTTCACACCAAGAAAGAGTTGGCATCACAGCCTTCTCACAAGGAATCAATCCTAAATCTCAATTCTCGATCCTTAATTCATTAACATAAATGTTCTATATATATAAAGGAACAAGCAAGTCGATATATAAATTAACTCATAAATAAAGTAACAATGCAGAACAATTAAGATGATCCAAGTAAATACACTCGGACTCGAAGTCAAATAGAAGTTATAGAACTAAACTGACTCAAAGACAATTAACTCATCAAAAAACGAACTAGATCTCCCTCACTATCAATAATGATACAGGTACACCTCAGTTACACTCTTAAGTGATACAACTCACTCACAAGGTGCATTGTACAAGTAGGACAACATGTGTATCGCAAGTGTAACTGTACCTTTGTTGTTGGTACTGTTCTAACAATTTCGCATTCCATCCAAATAGATGGAAATCCAAAGGAACTCGTGGAAAATAATAATGATTCTATTTAGTAATATTACTTTATATTTAAAATCTAACATCCACCCCTTAACCCTTATTTTAATATATTTTTATTAATACCATGGTCTTGTAGGTTCAAGTTTTCATCTCCTAGTGTGTGGACTATTTTATTTGGAAACTTCGTTTCAAGAATAAGGATCAGTGTTACTATCCCTCCTGTGTAACTGTCCCTCCCCGGCTTCAAACCAAGGACCTCCCTTTCCCCTACCAGAGGCCTCACCAATTTCGTTCCCCAACATTTGCTTCTTATTTGGAAACTTGGTTTATGTACATGTCCCTGAGAGCTTTCTAAATGAAGTGGAAGGATTTGTGGAGAAAGTCTTTCAGCTCGAAGTCCTTGAATCAAACAACAACGATTATGATTCATTAAATTGTTTTGCCCCTCTTTAATTATGTGGAGCCTCCTTTAATTCCGTCCTCAACATTTCTTTCTCCCTTCCTCTTAATTCTCTCTCCATATCAATTCTCTCCCTCTTAATTTTCAATTTCACTTGCAATCCTCTCTCTTAAAAAAACATAGTAATTTTAAAAATATAAATATAATAGATTTTAAAACATAAAGTTATATGTATAAGGATTCTCACAAACATGGTATCATATTTATACCACGAGATTGTATTAACACGTTAACACATTTTGCATATCAATAACAAATTAATATAGGATGAGATAACACGTTAAGAATACGTGTTACATATTATTTCACAAACAGAGATAACACATTGTCGTGCAAAATAAAATGTGATGAATATTCGTAATGTGTTCTCTCTATTTGTAATTTGTTGTTGATATACATAATATGTTATAAATAGTTTTAATCGTTATTGTTTGTTGTAATATGTTATTAAATACGATCTTGTGGTATAAAAACGATATTGTGTTATATTTGTCACAATAAGTGGTGAATCTAGTGTCTATCCTTTTTCTATCTAAAAGAATAGAGTATAGGTTCAAAGTGCAATGTTGATAGTTATTATATAACATATTTCATATTTAAAAACTTTGTTATTAATTGTATTCTAAAAACTATTATCTACTTAATATGGATTTTAAGAAATATATTAGTAGTTTATATTTAGGAAAGAAGTAATCTAATTTAAAGAGGAGAGAGAAAATGTATGAGAGAGTTTAGTAGGGGAGAGAGAACTAGAGATTAGATTAGAGAAAAGAGAGAGAAATGAGACAAGAAAGAGAGAAAAAGAGATGAGAGAGGGAGAGAGAGACGTAAGGTTCAAGAGGAGAGAGATTTATGAGAAAGAAGGGCCGCTGAGTTGATGGTCAAAATGGTATATTTCTAAGTGTTTTAAAGATTTTTTTTAAAGAATGATTAAATATTGTAGTTTTACCCAGGGACCTACACCTAAAAGGCTTTTCAGCGCCTTCGTTTGCCTCATTTCAAAAACTTCCAGGGATATGATTATGTACACAAATTTCCTTTTTTTTAATTGCTAAGCACACCCTTTAAGGTTCCCATGGGCTATCTTGTTTAGGAGAATTATTCCGTTAGTAATTCCATCCAAGTTTCCATTGGTTCATTTAAAAGAAATCCTTCCAGGCCAATTATGGGAGTCAGGAGGATTTCCGGTAACCCAATTCACTTGTAAACAGTAAAACTTTCTAACAAAGACTATACTAATTCTCCAGAGTTTATCCCTAAAATGTTCTATATTAGTTAGTGTGTGTGCTGTTCGGGTTACCTTTATTCTAACTTTTACAGTAATTGAATAATGGATCCCCTAAAAGACCGATTTGTTGGGCTATGCATCTTGATTGACTGAGATATTGTGCTAACTTATCAGGCTAAATTATTACAAGTGAGCATTGGGTAATTTGTTAAGAAAACTACATTGGTTGTTTAAAAATGACAGTATGATAGATACCGTGAGAGATGAACCAACGATGTGCATGATGGCCCAATGGTTTGCATACACAATATACCAATATTTTAGTGCAAGTTGGCATATAGGATGGACTAGGTGCTTCAATGGGTAAGTAATAAAGCCATAGAAAAACTATTGTGCTCAACCAAGACATTACATTTTCTAAATAAAGTGGGGACAAACTTGGAGAATCAAGAAATGAGTACGTGCTCCTGTGTTAAGACTTAAGAACTATGTATAGAGTTTCTCCTCAAACAATGATGTCTGCAACTATGGTGGGATATTTATCCGTGTCTAAGAGAGCAGCTGTATGGCAGTTATCAACAGTACTTTAATTAGTGGACACAAACATTTGTGTCACAATTTAACATGAATACAGGTATCTGACACAGGTCCTCAAAATCTAAATGGGAGGACAAGGCCATTTATGTATGTGAATATTTGCAAATATAGATATTTTTAACATGAACATTCATGTGTTGAGTTTGTGTTTGGATCATATTTACGTGGGCCATACTTCGCTTCGATACGCAGAATGGGCACGGTCTGGTATGCAGTACAATGCGGGTAGGCTTAACATACATGCTTTGGTTCGTCCAAGAGTGGTTTGTTTGTGTTTCTATATATATATTTGTGTCTAGTAGGGAAGCTTTCGTACAAAATCCTACAACAACCAACTCTCGCATGCTTCATTTTGACAATTAGTTGATTTTATCGTCTTTTATATAACAATTAGAATGATATCTTTGTTTAACTCACCGTGTAAGATCCAGATCGCCTCTTTTGGCTATCCAGATGGAGAACCCGAACCCACCAAATTTGCATTGCGAGATCTGGAACACGGTTCCTACAGTGTAGGGAGATCTGGGGAACTATGGTTTGAGTATCAAGTCAAAATTAGGAAAAACTATATAGAATCTTATTTATAATTGTTAAATAGGGACGGAATATTCTTTATGTTATGAATACTATATGCTTCATATGAAAAACAAGTGTCAAACAGGATGGTGTTGAACACAGCTAATTTTAGTAGGAAGAAGTGGGCTACATATCATAGCAATTGTTTGTATATGGAACATTCCTAGAAAAAGCAATGTTCCAAAAGCTAACCCATTTCCTAAACTAAAAAGAAGCATATTTAGTTCCTAAAATCATCACCTCGATTGGCCCCACAGCTAACAAATAAGGATCCAGTAATGAGCATGTTAACCATCAACTAAAATAAAACAGATTTTAGCATGCTAGTTTTAGGTTCCATTGATGATAGTATCTTCTTTCTCGTTCTGTTTCTTCTTTACCTGTCTGTATAATAATATAATACTGCAAAGTAGTGCATAAGCTTGAAAAGCACGAATGCATTACCTGTTTAAGCCAGCACTCTTGATGCTTGTGTTCATAAATATCTGGTGAGTAACACCCATACTCTGATGGGCAATAAACCCATATGTTGCATTTCTTTTCTCCTTCCTCTGCATTTTTCGCGTGATCTAAGCAAGCTTGACAACAGTCAGCAGCACTTTCTTTATGATGGGTAAGACCCCATCTAACAGCAGTACCATCATAATCAGTATGCAGCTCAGCATTGCATTCACGTGGCAATGGAGGGCCTGCAATTATTTCTCTATCTTCTGTGAATGAAAAGTAGAGCAAGAGAAGTCACATGAGATGCACTCAAAAGTGGCCTGCACTTGTCTATATTGACATAGAAGCTGAAGTGTGTTCATTCTTCCACAAAAATGGATTTCAATGAGGTGATAACCATATTATAGTCTTTACATAAATGAAGGCTTTGGAGACGAGTAAAATAATATTGAGATCTAACTGTAGAAAATGATAGAAGAACTACCAAGCTCCTGTGCATTTTCAGGTTTATCATCGATTTCGGAATTATTAATGTTAGCTGGCATCCAAAAGCCAACGTTTTCCAAGAGATTAAGCCAGTCAGATTTCAGTGCTCCTTCCAGCATTTCTGAAACAAGCATATTACTCGTATGTTAGAACATAGATCATATCCTAAATAGTTCATGCGACAAAATCAACAAACATCAAAGGCAATACATAGGCGAAGATTGCAGAAGGTAAAGATGACAGGTTCTAAGAAAGCAAAATTAGCTAAATCAATGCTTACTTGCTTCTTGGGCAGGAATGCTCGAGTTTGACGTCATGTTCCCAGTTGCTGCCCTTCTGATTTGTTCAAGTTTTTCAGAGCGCCATGACTCTACTGCTTCTGCTTACATAAAATTCAAATTTAAACAAGAACATACACAATTTGCAGCACACAGTTGGTTAGAAATTTATAAGGTTATTAGGTAATGATAATCCTATTAGCAATTGTACCAGTGTGGGACAAAGTGACGCTTGATTACCTTCTCTGCCCATTTGTCTCATTGAAGATTATAAAAGCTCGCATTTTCTTTTACTTTCATTATTATAATTTTAGCTTTATTTTTGTCAAAGAAATGGCATTTGAATAGGCTCAGATAGCCTTCATCTTGACCTTTTCATCTGTAAATGGATAATATAAACAAAAGGTGTGCAGTCCGCATGAATTATGACGGTGTTCAAAATGGGTACATTATGTGGAAAGGAAAAGATTGTAAATTGCAGAGAGACCTGTGCAAAGTATAGGTTATTTGTCTAGTTAGCACAAAGTATAGGTTGACGATATTTTATCATAAGAGAGGAGTACTACACTCGTGAATCCGTGATCCTCGGAAACACTAGAATAAAGCTCAATTCTCTCATCTATCACCTATTTCAATTCATTCATATATTCAATAGCCTAAAACCTGAAGCTTAACAAATCCTAAACACCCAATTTTTCTTAAGCACCAAGATCCAAATATCCAACATTTTTAGGAGCCAGGCTTATCTCCAAAAGAACCCAAAGAAACACAAAAGCATTACCTTAAATGACCAAAATCAGAAATCTCATAATTTGCTGCTCTTAGATAGGCGTAACTGAATGATTTAACAAATAGGCTCCGTCAATTTTCCAAACCGATTTGGGTGTTTTCTCAGACGAACTTATGCCACTTTGCATATCAAAAACCTAAAATTTTGAAACCTAGTGTAAAGATTTACAGCTAATCTAACATAAGGCCAATTCAAAGTATACAAAAAGTCTATATAGGTATCTTAAAACTGAGAAATATCGAAGGAAGCTAGAAAGAATTAGCATATATAAAAGCAAACTTCTTTCTATAAATAGATTATGAATCTAAGTTGAGGGACTAATGACCAAGTTTATGTTCAGTTGGGAGCAATGATCCGGTCTATCAATTTAGGAGATATAGATTTTTTTTTATGTAAATTAAGTATATTATGAGTAAGAATCAAGGAGTCCTTGGTAAGGATGAGAAAATAAAAGTGAACTTCTTCCTAAAATATATTAACTAGTATATATGTATGTGCGTTGGACGTATTGTATATGCGTTTTTAATTATATAATAAAATATGGTATGGATTTCTAGAAGATTAAGATGAGTTGGAACCTACATATATTAATGCATTTACATATATTCCGAGAAATGACAAACACTTGTTTCTGTTGTATCGACTACACATTCTTCAATTATTACACTTTATTTAGACTCATCAAATTCCTAGAAGAAAAAAGTTCAATTTTTTGGATCTGGAGATTTAAATTTGAAAATGTTCTTGTATCTCTTATTCAAAATTACCTAGCCAACCCTCTTAATTTTAATGATCATTTTAATTAATAAATATTGAGCAAGGACATATTGAAAAAAAAATCCACGGTGAAGCCCAACTTTTCCTATTGTATAGTAGTATAGATATGGAGTCACAGACGGATATATTCAAGTAGAGGGACTGATGATCTTGTTTATGTTCAGTTGGGAGCAATAATCTGCTCTATTGTTTTAGGAGAGAGAGAGAGAGAGAGAGAGAGAGAGAGAGGTTTACTGGCCATTGAAGCAAAAGATGCTTAAAGGAAAATAGAAAATTGTGAAGCTAAGATGCTTGAGGGGAAATGAACTCAACACATTTTAATAAGAATAAATGAGTAAAAAATTGTCCAAGCTATCATTACGTGTGAGCAGCACTTTGAAACTCTTAGTAGCAACTGAGAGACTAAGAAAATATGTAATGTTTCCAAATATCTATCCGGTTTCATGCTAGAGGTCTAAAATGCAACCTACTTGGGTACTAAAAAGTGATTTAATGTAGGAATTTACAAAGAAGCTTTGGGATCACATGGCTGCATCTTTTTATAAAATCCCTTATAGACCTTGTAATATTATTTTTAGGTTTTAGAAAGAAAAGAAGTGTATCTATAAGAATTTAAGATAAGAGTAAGGGAATATGTGATGTAGCAACTAGTATGAGGTGTCAAATGAAGGACACAGATCCAATCCTATCAACATATAGGTACATTCAAGGCATTAAGTCCTAGTACTTATAATCGTTCCACTACTCTATTCTTTATATTAGTTAAGGAACCAAATTTGCACACATACGGAACAAGGTTCGATAGTGTATGTTCATAACTAGCCACCTAGGACTACCACAAAATGCAAGCAATGTTTACACATGAAGATAAGGGAAGAGGTCAAGTTGATGGGTCAAAGACAAGACATTTAAAAAGTGGTTATTCTTTGTAAATTAAGATCCATTATGATAATGTAACTTTACACGTGGATCTACTTTTGAAACTTAAATTTAGACTCCAATTCAGTCACAGAAGTTTTGCAATAATACTCATTCCTCACACCAACCATGTGTCTGCTACTAGAAGAACTTGTTAGTGAGTATTTTTCACGGTCATCATTCTTCGAGTCATTTATCGTCGTTAGTGCCTCAGCAATGAGCACAAAGTTAAGACGAGGGTTTAGTAAATGATTGACCAGAATTTTCTAACTAAATCCAAGTAATCAGGTAACATCTACACAAGGACTAAGTTTCGACTATACCAAAAGAAAAAATGAGTTGGGTTCTGAAAATGAACCAGTTATGGGTAGTTTTAGGACAGAATTTGGCAATAAATTAAAGCTAGTATTAGGAGGCTTTAAAGGTTAATCCACGTACCAACATGGGCCAACAAGATTTGGGTATGAGAAAAGAATGTAACCCAGGCTTATTACAGTACCTCGGGGTAGTACGAAGAGGAGTCTTTCATTGAAAATTGACTTGATAGTTTTAATGCCATTCTTGGCACTTGGCAAAACGTATCAAAGGAAATTTCTCAAAATCCCCATGAGGCTTCGGTAAAGGACATCGACCAACATCATTGTGTCAGTCATCATCACATCGCTCGTCATCAAATCCTTCACTCGTCAGAATGGAATCATTTTGGATCCTTCACTCATCAGGATGGGGTCACTTTGGAGCATGATAGCTCCATAAAATGAATTGGTGAAGTTTTACAGATCATCAATCATGTTGTCTTCCTAGCCAAGGGATCTTTGAGAAAGAGCATTCTCACAAAACTTTAATACCATTTCGTAGATATATAAACCAATCTTTAGGTATTTAGTTTAAGCACATGCAACCAAGGAGCACCCCCAACTTCCCCTAGACTATAATAGAGTCTACACAAAGATGCAAGATGATACAACTATGCTATAGGTAATTACGTTCATCTCCCACATGAAGTCAAAGAGCAAAAAAGGATGGTGTTTCAAATTTGGTAAGCAACACCTAACCCCGGTTTATTTTCATAGCAAGGCATCAATACACCCTCACATTTCGGAATATTCAACATCCATTCATATGTTAGTCGACTGCGTCACATGATATCATGTAGTCCAAATAATTTCCCAAGATGACTAAATTAGAAGTTTATCTATGTAGATAACATTTCATAAAAAGAAAGACATTTATGTCATTTTACAATCTCCATTACTGACGTAACCGATTTTTCAAATGTCCTTGAAAGGAATACAACATCTTCTCAAATTTTGGCGGTGCAGGAAAGTAAAAGCATGACCGGAAGACAGAGTCCACTCTCTAAGGCGTGTAGGGGGATAGAAATCAATTTAGCTAGTTAAGCCTCGAGATCTAGTAGATTCTAGGGTTAGGTAACACTAATGTTCGTAGACCGACGAACCACTCTTCTCAGCCACTCAAGGCTCGCTCTGTGAGGCAACCGTCAGGGAGCCGAGAGCTTGGTGTGGTCGCCTAGGTGTTCCCATTTTCAAACGGACGGGAGCTAAGTGTCAAACGACCCAAATTTACTAATCACAACAAAGACTTCTATCCCAAATGTTTCTTTGTCGGCTATCTGAATCGCGTTCTTCCATTCAGCTCTGCTAAGAATTCAATTCACAGAGATCTGTCAATGTGCCAACCATCGAGTTCGGGGCGCCCGACAGTGAAAATATAGGATTATTTACACTAACTACCCCTAAGTTTTGGATTTATCACAAGGGGTACCCCTACTTTTAAACTAATAACACTGACCACCCCCATGTTTTATGTTTATTACACGGGGTACCCCTACTTTAAGATAAAAATAAAAAGTTATAACACTAGCTACCCCTATTTTTTTTTCCTAAAGGGAGGGGTGGCCAGTGTAATAAGTTTAAAAGCAGGGGTACCCTGTGTTATAAATCCAACACTTAGGGTCTGCTTGGTAACGGTGTTTTCATCGGTTTGGGGGTGTTTTTGAACCGAACTTTTATGAAAACCTTTGTTTGTTAATTTTTTTGAGGCACCAGTTTTGGTCGGCTCAAAAATCCCCCAAAACCACTGTAATGTATTTTTGGATGGCTTTATAAACACCCCAAATCGGTGGGTTTTGAGGGGTTTTATTATTTTATTCAATTTATATCCTCACCAAAAATATATAATTATAACTACTGATACCCTTCCCTATCTAATTTTATTTGTGTAAAATAACTTTCAGAACCGTTCGTCAGTGAATTACCAAGCACCAAGCATGGATTAGACTAGTTTAAAAGCCGCTACTTAAAAAACACCCAAAAATCGGACCGCTCATAATAGGTACTCTAGAAACACCTCATAACCCCTACCCTACAATTGCCAAGCAGACCCTAGGGGTAGTTAGTATAAATAACCCGAAAATATAAGACATTACACACAGCCACATAGTTGGTTCCATTAATCCAGCACCAAACTAAGGACAACACATACTGCACAAGTAACAAAATTTTCAAAATGAAGAACTTCCCAAAAAAAAAAAAAATACAAGTACTAGAAGCGCACGATAAATAATCAAATCAAAATCACCTCGCTGCTGCGTCTCGTTGACGTCGGCGCCCAGCCCCTTCAGCCTCCCCAGGATCTCCTCCGCCACCTCCCGCCTCCGCGCCGCCGGCAGCTCCCATCCCCTCTCCTCCCCCTCCACCTCCTCCCTCAACTTCTTCACCTATAAAAAAAATAAAAATTAAAAAAAGGCCCAAAAAAACCCTAAAAAAAAAAAATCTCCGCTCACCAAATCGACGAGCTCCGCCGGCACCGCCGCGAGCCGGACCCTAATCGAGTCCTCCATGCTCCTGATCTGATCCTTCGTGTACTTCACTCCTGCAGCCAAAAAATAAGTAAATAATTCCAAAAAAAAAATATTAAAAATTATTTTTGTGGGAATATTAATATTATTTTTGTTGGGACCTGGAGATGGAGAAGAGGAAGAGGAAGAGGAAGAGAGAAGGAAGGCGGCGGCGAAGAGGAGGTTGAGGGAGCAGACGGAGATGGCGAGGGATTTGTAGGAGAAGAGGGGCTTTGATATTCTCCTCCCGCAATCTTCAGCTGCACGCCTCGCCATTCATTCCCAGATCCTCCTCATGTCATCATCACTCTCTCCCTTACTTTTGCAGAAATGGGGGAGGAAAAACCTAAGAGTGAGGGGATTAATTAAGTCTAATAATGCTAACAACACTACACAAAAAGTGTTAGGGGGAGTCTCGCACATTTCTTAATTTCACAGTCACAGTGCATATCCAAAACTGTTTATTGAAACCGAATCAAAATTAGCCATAATCACAAATGATTTGATTGACTAACCCAAAGTTGAGATTGTCATTAAATTATATTTTTAAAAAAATATTACTTATACATGCGTTTGTTGTATGAACTTTAAATCATTTATATAGAATTGTTATTTTCAACATATACATACAAAAATATATAAAATAAAAAAAAGTTAAACATAAAATATATTTACATAATTGTTTAACTCTTGTTCAGTTTTTGGAAAACCAAAACCAAAACCGACCGAGAAATTTTAGTATTTTTAAAACCAAAACCGAACAAAAAGAAAATTCCATCCAAACCGAATCTCTTTTTCGGTTCAGCTCGGTCCGATTCGATTTGCTAGTCCAAAACTACAAAAAATAAAAGCTTACAATCCTAAGTACAACAAAGACTGTCAAAAAATTTGTAGTCATGACTATGCAGAGAACTGCAAAAAATAGTGATAGTCACTACACACTTTGTGTAGTTCCCTTAACATCGGCCTTAATTAAGGGATACTAGTAAATTTTAGTGAGAAATATAGTTAAATTATATTTTGGAGTGGTTATTTACGAGGCACACCCTCCACCTTATATAATACCCTCACAATCATAAGGGAGTTCGGAGACAACGTTTTTGAAAATTGAACATATAGAAATAAAGTGCAAAATTAAAAATCTACTGGGGACACAATCATAAAGGAGTTCGGAGACAGCGCCTCCAAAAATTGAACATATAGAAATAAAGTGCAAAATTAAAAATTAAACATATATACCAATCAAAATATAGACATAATTTTTCAATTTGATTTTGATTTTGACCTAAAATGATTTCGATCTAACTTGATTTTAAAATTTATCTTTGTAGGTTCCAGACTCCAGTAGCAGTTTCGTGAGTCTCCACTCCACGGCAGCTCAGACAGCATGCGGCACTCTTTTTGGTTGTATCGACCGATGAAAAGAAAGAAAGAAAGAAAGAAAGAAAGAATAGGGATGGCAACAATACAACAAACACAACCAATAGGTTTTAGCTTTTCTTTTGTTTTGAAAGAGGTGGTAAAAATAGATGTTTGTCGAAGAGGGATGTCTGCTGTCTGCAATTCTTTATAATATAAAGAGTATCTCATCTATGCTTACCGACACCTTTCCGGTATCATTTGATTATTGCCATTTACTTAATCCACTTCTTTATCTCCTTGTTTTTTTTTATAGAATTCTCGCATACGTTCATGTAGATTAGATTGTATCACTTTTTTTTTCTTTTTTTTTTCCACTGGGGGCATGGGCCCGAGTCCCCTTCAGGTGCGTCCGCCCCTTGATTCTACTCAATGGTTGTTACGTGTAACGTGTCAATCTAAAACTATATATATTTTATTATTATGAGGTGAAGAAATTAAATTAAAAATAAAAGTAATTTTAGGTAGGGGTTAGCATTATTAGGTTTTGGACCGAAAACGAACTGAACCGAACCGAAAAGTTTGGTTCGATTTCAAAAAAAAATTAATTCGATTTCGGTTTTCAAAATACTAAAAAAAATATTCGGTTTTGGGTTTCAGTCCAAAACCGAAAACCAAATAACAATTATACAATTATGTAAATACCCTCAAATCTTTGCATGTGTTAAAAATGTGTATATTTTGAACAGCAATTCTATGTATGTGTTTTGAATTCCAACTTTGATAATTTAATGACTAGTCCAACTTTGCGCGCAACTTTAAAATTCAACAAATGTGTGTATAATTTTTTTTATTTTTAATATAATTTAACTACAATTTCAACTTTGGGTCCAACCCATTAAACAATATAATTAGTCCAACCGAACAAATCGAATAAACGGAATTTCTTATTTAGTACGGTTTCGGTTTTGAATTTTTAGAATTTTAGTTTATTCGGTTTTGACTAATTCGGGTCGATTGAAACCGAATAAACAGAACGCTTACCCCTAATTTTAGGTTGACATGTGACAGCCATTGAATAGAATGATGAACATAATCCAAGTTTTGATAGGTGAAAAAAAAAATTGAGTTGCATCCCACTTTTATTACCATAATTCAAGGTGCACCCCATCCAATTACCATAATGTACAAAATCTTCAACTTTTGACGAAAACCGTCTATGACCCACGGTCAACTCCTTTGACCGATATTTTATGATCAAAATGCTCCTTTCTTCTTCTTCTTCTTCTTCTTCTTCTTCTTCTTCTTCCTTGCGTGTCCCCCTTCCTACTGTGCCCCGTTGCCCTCCTTCCTACCGCACGCGCCCCCGCACCGCCGCATGCGTCCCCGTACCTCCACATACACCTCCATACCGCCGTGCGCTGCTTGTTGTTGTTGTTGCTGCCGCGTGCGTTACTTGCTGCCGTCGTCGTCCCCAACGCACAGCTGCTACTGCAGCTGCCGCCACCACCACTTGTTGCTGACGTTGCCGCCGATGTTGCAAGCTATTGCCGCTGCTGCTGCGAGCCGCCGCTGGCGCTGTTGCTGTTGCGAGCTACTGTCATTGATGCTGCTAGCTGTTGCTGCGACTGTTGACGCTGCTGTTGCTGCGCACCCCCCTCCCCTCCAGCGTCGAAGAAAGAGGGGAGGGGTGCCGGAGGAGGGGGGCTCTGGCTGTCCGTGAAGGGGAGGAGCGGAAGGCGCTTGCAGGGAAGATGGTGACGACATGGACAGTATTTTGGTTCTAAAATATCAGTCAAACGAGTTGATCGTCAGTGATAGACGATTTTCGTCAAAAGTGGAGGACTCCGTTGTCACGCCCCAGAACCAGAATACTGGAGAGCGGAGGAATGACTCAGCCAGCTACGTATTACGGGTAGATGAATACCGTATAATACGATCAATGCTGTTTAACCAGACGAGGGGGTGCATACTACATAAAAGTCTTACTATGGTCATTACACATCTATTGTCTCAATCATTCAAATAAGAAACAGAAATATAGAACATGTAAGATAAAGCAGTAGGCGTCCCAAACGTTCTGTCAAAATGTTCTTGATATCTGGCTTTACAAAACATAGCCAGATTGATGTAGCAAAAGTATACACAATTGTTATCAGCTGCAGTCTGACTTTAATTACAATTATGTAAAAGTAAGTACAAGACAATCCGACTAACATGTCGGTGCCAAACGGCCAAGTATAAAGTAAGTGACAAAACGAGCGGTGAAGTAAGGAACCCACTCGAGTCCTCCTGCGATCATCCCTCTAGTGTTGACCATCTTGGAGGTAGAAGTAAGCTGGATCCTCGGGGACCGGCTCTAAATCTGGCCATGCAAAACCAGAGAGGTTAGACCTCTAATAGCAAGTACCACAAGGAAGCACGACATGAGAACTAAAACCAGTAAGTAAGAGAATATAATAATAGATCTCTGCTTTCCACTAGGATTCACATCACATCGCGACACTTCGAACCAACCTCCCAACCAAACAAGGACAGAAGTTGGCCCGTCATGTCCTGACATTCTGATCATCCCAGTTAGGTAACAGAGTATGTACAGTGCACAAACAAATCAATTTAAACGGCCATTCAACTACTACGGCTTGCTATTGTGAGTCCCAAGTTATCCTGGAATAATGCAATTAGGGACTCCTCAGTTCTTACCATATGTGAGCAAGGCTAGTCTATCCAGTCAATCATGTGCGCCATGCATGAATTAGACGAGTCCTAGCAGGACGCCCGTCAATATACAATATACAATAATAATAAAAGCAGATACTGTTCCCTGCCCGTGTGGCAGTTTTACAGTATCTGTGGGAACCAGCCGGCCCGTCGGGTATTACTTGTCCCAAGGGGGCTGCCATGTAAGAACTCGAAAATCCATTCTCTCCATGCCATCATTATTTTATTTAACTTAATAGTCCCTACGTTGAGTGAAATCCCATGTCGTGGATCATGGTCATTCAAATGAGTACTTTCGTACGGGGTACGATATGCACAACTCTACAACGATACCAGTGCGGTTAGGTTGCAGGTCTTACATAGCGTAATACAACAATCAAATCTAACCGCGGTAATCATGCCTTGACCATAAAGTACACATGCTTCTTTTGTAGAAAATAAATAAGTAAATAAATAAATAAATAAATTGAAGCATGCATGTGCATGTAAGTCAATATTCGGGATCAGCCAGTCGATTACAATAGTCCATAACATGAACGTGTCTCATTCATTCAAGTCAATAAGACGACTAGCCAGTCTCTTAGTTCCGACTAGGAACGCATGATTAATTTAGTCCAGATAACCATTATTATCAATGGTGACAAGGCATGAAAGTCAATTAGCATTAAACGGGGGTCGAGTCTATAACTCTCATGGTCAAGTCCCAGTCATACTGGGTATCCCAAAAATCAATCGGGACACAAGGCACATTCCACATAACAATTGATATTAACAATATTATCATATCATAATTATATCGAGTTTATGCCAAAAAGGCGTAAGGATATAAAATGGACGTTAAATATCTAATAAAATATCAATATACAGGGCTATAGAAGATCCAGGGTAAGTAGGCTACGCTCATGTCAGGCTACGCTCAAGTCAGCGTACGCTCAGGTCAAAGAGGCAGCGTATGGGTCCCTTACAACTCCTCACCATCCAAGTGAGCGTATGCAAGTCATACGCTCCCCAAAGGCAGCGTATGGACTCCATACGACTCCTGACCATCCAAGTCAGCGTATGCAAGTCATACGCTCCCAAAAGGTAGCGTATGAACTCCATACGACTCCTGACCATTCAATTCAGCGTATGCAAGTCATACGCTCCCAAAAGGTAGCGTATGAACTCCATACGACTCCTGACCATTCAAGTCAGCGTATGCAAGTCATACGCTCCCAAAAGGTAGCGTATGAACTCCATACGACTCCTGACCATTCAAGTCAGCGTATGCAAGTCATACGCTCCCAAAAGGTAGCGTATGCAAGACACACGCTTCCTAAAAAGGTAGCGTATGGACTCCAGACTGCGCTGCGCTAAAGAGCGCGCACAGCTCAGTGACGCAAGCTAAAAAGCTAGTGTACACTGCTCACTGTCTTCTCCAAACAGCAAGAACTCCATGGTTGCACCCCAAAGCTTCAAAGGTCCATAACTTGGTCAAAACAAGTCCAAATCCAACTTTCCAAAGGTCAAAATTGGGTAGAATAAAACTCTCTACAACATAGAACCATCAAAACTTGAAAACAAAGAAGTTTGATAGATCAAAACCACCAAACTCCGAAAATAACTCATTTCTAGATCTACAAAAATTAAGACTTCGAAATGAAAAAATGCCAAGTTCTAAACTCTCTTAGGATCACGAGAGGAAGATAAATGAACCATAAAAACATGGGTTCTCATGTGGAGCAAGTTGTACTTGCCTACGGTTTGGTAGGTGGAGAGAGTAATGAAGAAGAAGAAGAGGAGTAATGGTGAGAATGTGAGTTTATGAGGAGAGAGAAAGAGATGTAAGCTTTAAATAGAAAAGGGGGTAGTAGGTGGGAGTTGGGCCGGGTCCAATGGGTCCAACCAAAGCCAACCCGAACCCAAAGCCTAGCTAAAGCAGAGAATAAAAGCAGAAAATAAAGTGCAGAAATAAAATTGCAGAAATATAATTGCAGGAAATAAATTAACATGAAAATTTAAAGAGCAGATTAATTGATTAACATGAAATTAAAGGAATTTAAATACAGGATAATACATGATAAATATTAAATAAATACTCATGAGTTGTACATGTATAAAAATACGCATTCTGGGAACGGGGAGTGACATCCGTACATTATGGTAATTGGTAATTGAGTGATGGACACCTTAAATTATGACAATAAAAGTGAGATGCAGCTCAAATTTTCTTTAAAAAAAATAACATTATAATGGTACTATGTACTATTGGTGGAAAGTCAAACATCTCCACTAAAACGGGACATCCCTTTATGAACTTCCAAAACTTGAAACGTAATTAACGAAAGTCAATTACTCTTTCCAGGTCGGTGCAACTGGATTCCTCCAAGGTAGCTAGTAACTTGCCACCTTGGCTTCCTATGATTGACCAGAAGAATTGTATTAGTTTGTAACAATAGAGTTAATTATTTGATAAAAATAAAATAACACAAAAAGTAGACACTCCATAGTCCATACAAGAGTTTGTCCTATGATTGACCAAAACAAAAAGGTCGCTGTTAAGTTGTCCGTCCTAAGGGCGCGACCGTATTGACACCACACATGATGTCCAACCATTGGCTCCGGGATGTGCCCAAGATAGCAGAGAGAGAGAGAGCCAGTGGCCGGCTGCCACGTCGATGCGGGACAACGCGATCACCGACGGGCCAAATATATTTTTACAAACAAAAATCGGCCAAGATTTTCTAGTTATACAGTAGTCTATCAACAAAACTGATTAATATTGTTGCAGAAGACCAAAGCAAGAATGATTCCAGTATTCCCAATAGCAAATAAGTATCTGGTACTACACAACTCCATTTATTGTTATTTGCTTTCATGAATCCTCAGGAGGAGGAAAAAAAATGACAGTCCATTGATAATTCAACATATCGGACTATAAACTATTATGAATAATATAACAATGATACTCGAATAAAGCACATATTCGATACAATTCTGACAAAATAAATAATATACACTCCAATAAAGCACATTCGCGATACATTTCTGACAAAAATAAATAATCAGTTACATTACAACAGCAGAAAATGAAGGCAACGATATTAATGAGGTCTGAGCAGCAATCAGAATGTGACCTGTTCTTCTGAACGTGGCCTCCTGTGTTCTTGACATCGAGTTAGTATCTCTGCCCCCTTCTCTGTGATAAGTAAGGTGTGCTCAAACTGCGCAGACAAGCCTCCATCTTCTGTTACTGCGGTCCAGTCATCCGACCATACACTAGCATTGGTGCTGCCTATGGTAAGCATGGGCTCTGCACAAGCCAAGCGACTGACATTTAGTTACGGGTCGTGCATAACAATCGTCTCTTTTGTATGACGGAATCAATATAAGCAACACATGATTTGAAAGAAATACAATTCAGTAAGGCTATCTCACAGAAAATCAAGGTAGTCAAAAACGCAAGGCGCACTTGAGGCGCAAAAGATCTATATCGTCCGAGGCGCAAGGCGCAGTTAAGGCGTGCACCCGAGCGAGGCGAGGCGCAAATATAAAAAAATAATAAAATATACATAGGTAAATAAATAAATTAGTAATGTAAGAGATAAAACCAAATAACATATTAAAACCAACAAAAATACGTTAAAACATAATCAAGTTAACTAGCAAAGCAATAGTAGCAGCCAAAAGAACTAACAAGAGTTTGTAATATCCCTACCATTATTTTAGTAAAATTTGGTTTTACCCGTTGAACTGTAACCAATTACTTGTATGAGGTAAGGATTATCTCCATGCCTCAAAGTTTTTTGTATTAAAAAACATAAGGCGCGCCTAGGTGCGCCTTTTCTTGGTTGTGTCTTGTAGAAAGGCGTACCTAAGGCGCGCCTTGGGTGCGCCTGGAGAAAGGTGTCTTGCCTAGTGAGGTGCGAGGCGCAGCTGTTGCGCCTTTCTGCAAGGCGCGCCTTTGACTACCATGCAGAAAATTTAGAGGAAATGTGTAGGATAACCGGGTTTAGTTAGAGAAATTTGTCTATTACAGTTGCTTCGCTTTTTGGAAAGATAACATACATAATTAAGGACCATATAGTTGCTTCACTTCCTGGAGACTCGACATTTGCTACATTCCTTTCCTTTTGGTTAGCATCATAAGTTTAGAAGAGGGAACATATAACATAGCTCTGATGGTAGAGGCCAAGCCAACAATATCCTACAATAAGTTTTTTTTTCCCCTCTTTTTATTCGTCATTAAGTGGCTGAACATTTCAGCCACATTAGTTTAACGAAATCTGCTTTGGAATAATTTAAAGACAACTAACATCTGGCTGATAACATTTGTAGTAAAATTACTACAATCCTATCAGGCCAAACTGGAGCACCGACATGCCATCTCAATGATCTTCCATGGATCTAGATCTCAATTGACACTTGATCCAGCTTTTACAGGTGTAGCCACTTTTATATATCCTATCTTCTGCATTGTCATAGGTCACAATATTTTCATTTCAGCTACATAGTTTTTGGAACGTTATTCTATATTGCCATTTATTCTGACTCATAAGACAGATGGGCTCATAGCAATCTTAAAACACCTTTCCACTAAAACTCATGGGTGATCTATGGCCACATTTTGCTCAATATCTTTATTACCAGTCTGTTCTCCGAACTGTGTTCTCACCCTGTTTGGATTAAGTAGATACAAAGTCGTATCAGATGTCCAAAACTCGGACCTTGGAGAAAAATGAGATGATGGGTGTCATCACTATGTGCACTGCATTTCTTCCCCATTTGCAGGTTTGACTAATTGCCGGTGCAAGGCTAAACAGATGATGAAATCAAGAATAAAAGAAGCTATTAACACCTGCTAAAGAATACCAAAAGGTGTTTTCCTTAAAACGCATCTATGATTTGATTGGAGATAAGTGTTGCGTGTATTTGATACCTAAGCAGAGTGACACCACAAGATCAAAGTCTTTTCTCTCCTAATAAAATCTAGTTACAAATTTATGGAAAATATAATATATAGTGTCCAATGGCTAGAAGATTCACTTTCTTGTAAGCGGGCTTCTATAGAGACAAGAATCAAGTTAATTCAAGCAAAGATCAGCAATTTAAGCAACCACATAATTGTGGTATATGAGCTCATTTTGACTAAAATTAATGGAGAATTATGACAGAGGATGACTAACACACTAATTATATACATGAAACAGCAAATTGGAGATTTTTCAGGGAGCTCAGCTCCTGAGTCAAAGGATGTCATCTAGCAAACTGGGACCTGATCTAGAAATTACTGCATGGAGGAGTTTAAGAATGACCAAGGCCGTCAGGAAAGTGATGGTGAAAAATAGTAAAATACCTTACTATATCAACGTAGAACCTAGTCTTTCGTTCCAAGCAATTCATATATTAGCCTACCGGGTGGACAGGTTCCTTACTATTGGGAAAAACATATTAGTTATGAGTCAAGGAAAATATTGTTCTAGCGAAAGGATACTCTCTCAGAAGGAACACAAGACAGTAGCAAGGAACAAATTCAATTAACTTGTAGACGATGATATTCTTCTTCTTTTTTCCAGATCAACATCTGATGGTTAACATTAGCATTTCTAGGGTGCATTTGAAAGATTAATAGAGAGCTCAAGGATGACCTTATTGATGCTTTTGAAGATGCACGTCGAGGATGACCTCGAGGATGCATTTGAAGATGCAGCAAACTTGTATCTATTCATGTGCTACTAATGGAAATATTAATAGAGAAATGGAACCACCCAAATGTTATTAGGGAGTCATTCTCACTGCATATTCAAGTGCAGAGAGCGAAAAGATTTGTAGAATTATTTAATGTGAGACAACTATAAACATTGATCAATGGTGCGAACCACCTTCTACACATAAAAATTAAAAAGAAGATCACAGATAAAAGTATAAACAAATTTACAGTGTCATATACATTAGAGAATCACAGCTGAGAGAGACAAACTAAAGGATCTTGAACGGTCCATGTGGTTTCTTTCTTATAACATGTACTGAACGAGATAAAACCAAGGTTCACAGTATCGGTATCGGAATCGGTATCGGACTATTCCTACAAGTATTGGTATCGGCGATATCGGTAGTATCGGCGGTTTTGGATCGGAGTATTGGATTTTTTGGTATCGGAAAAAAAAAATTATTAATAAATTATTTATATTTAAAAACGTATATTTTATACATTTAGGCATAATTTAAGTATTTTCAGTGTTATTTCGTAGTACTTTTGAAATTAAATAACATTGTAATCACCCTTAGTGATTGGTTTACATATAATAGATTGATTTTCTTCTTTTACATGTTTTTACAATCTTAGTATGCTTTAAACCCTTGATGATTTGTCTTTTTCGTTTAATTTTCTTTGCCGAATTGACCGGAAAAGAGACCCTCAATGTTGGTATCGGTAAGTATCGGGTATCGGTCGGTATCGGATCGGGACATGCCAAACCGTATCGGTATCGGCCGTATCGGATCGGTATCGGTCGATACTTTAAACCATGGATAAAACCAAACAATTTACATGGGACTAATATGGCAATCTAACTTAAGAGTTGAAGGTGTCATAAATTTGACTTCCAGAACCTACTTGGATGTCTTTTACTCTTCCTATTAATATTCTGTGCATATATCACAATTACTTTTTTAGCCTGGCATGGTTTACCTTTGTGGATCATTGAAATCACTGCTAGAAGGATTACAGAGCATAAAAGTATTCTTGAACCGGTTTGATCTGTGCTGAAAACTATGGACACTTCGAAGAGCAAGAGTTCTACAATGTTGTGGACCTTGTGGTAAATATGATGACCGATCCGAATAGTAATGCCTTTCTTTTCAACATTAGACCAAATTATGTAAGACACCATTCCATTATAAAACTTTTTTAGTAAACTCACAATCCTTATTTATGAAGTTTATTAAAGAGAAAACTTTGAATATGTATATACAAACAATCTTTAATTTATGGATGCATTAGTAACAAAGAGTAGAGAATATTGACCAAAGAAAATGTATCTAAAGGGAATGTGATTTCTTTTGGTTTTCTTATATTGTGCCTTGGAGTCATATAATATAATTCTTCTTTGTCTAGACCCTGTCACGAGTTTAGAGAAATTTTGAGGGTTTCTTCTTGTTGAATCAGCTTAAACTTCGTGACAAACTAGTAGGCCTGCCTAGTGCCTACACACTACCAGACCTAGGTTTATTTACTAAGGCCCGCTATTCCTCCCAGACCATGAATTTTGGTAGAATTATGCTTGATAACTGACAATTGAAGCTTATTTAATTCTTTTGTGGAGCTTTCTTTACTTTGACTCGTTCAACCATTCTACACATGTTTTTGAACTATAAAATATGAAAATCACATCAATGATAATCAAAGAAGTGATAACACACAAATAAGTATGATCATTCCCAAGAAGTTAGAAGTGTTGAGAGGACTACCTATCGTGAATGTTTGGCCCAATATCATTCGTCCACGCTCTCTGTTTCCTGCAATATATAAGCTCATGATGATCTCATGCTTTAGTTCGTTCTTGAAACAACAAAAATACTTGAACTGTAGGCATCGCTTGCAGAACAGAGCAAGACCTCTTGAGTTCTTACATATAAGGGAAAGCAGGAATAAGAAAGATGTCCAAAATGGTCATTGTCATTCACGAAAAAGCATATAAACCTTCTACTAGATAAAGCTTAAGAAACATGGATTATACAAGACACTGAGCTTTATGGTAACAACACCAAAATAATGAATGCAAGAAGTTAATAATATCTATCGATTATGCTAATGATCAGAGAAGAAAATCTCTTAGGTATTAAGAGATGAGACCACATGTTATTGTTTGATACAGAATAGTTCATATGTTTCATAGCATAAATGGTAGGAACTATGCCACTTGGACTATAAGGGCTTATGACTTGTCAATCTTAACAACCCTTATACAAAAAACAAACACTCTGGACCCACCACTGGAAATCTTTCTTGAGGTAAAAAGAGATTAACCTATTCTGAATTCCAGAACTGGAAAAGTTCATCCAGTTTGCTAGACGTATGATATGAGTGTGTGCATTCATGTGTGTCCATGCCTGTGTGCTTGTTTCTGTGTGGAAGTATGTGTGCGTGTCTGCATGAATGTGTGTATGCATGGTGCGTGTGTGCTGTTGATTTGTGTATGACCGCATTAATGTATGTATATATAAAAGAAAGGTATGCGAATATAACTAATTTGAGAGAGATTAATAAAGAGGGTCACGGGACAAATAGGGAAAACAAGGCAGCCATTGGTTAACTGATCTGCGATGGCTGTGTCAAGGAAGAGGGAGCTTTCTGTCATTGGTCAATCGGAGGAAGAGCTGTTGTTGTGCCGAAGTCGATGTGTCGAGGCGTGCTACAAGAGTGGCAGAGACGAGAGAAGCACGGCCAAAATCGACAATGGCTTGTACAAGTTACCTCAGTTGCCGTCTGTCGGAGTGAACGACAAAGCGTCGAATCACGAGTGAACGGGGATGGAGGATGCACAAGGGCAGCTCTGAACCAGGATTGGGAGGGGATGGGGATAAATCGGAACGAACTTAGGTGATGGTTGGCCGATGCCATGGTCTTGCCGGAGTTGGGCAGCAGATATGAAACCGCTTGAGTACGGGACCTGAGCCAAGAGGTCGAAAGGCGAGGTGGGGAGATCGAGAGCAGTCGGCAGGAGCTAGAGGAAGCTGGGGAAAGGGCACCAGAAACAATTATAATCCTGATTGTACTATGAGAATTGCTCTTATATATGAAGAATCTGATTAAACGGAATGCACGTGGATGTTCACATAAGATTCCTAGAGATGTAAGCAAAGCTCACAATCTGAATAATTATGACAGCCAACGAGGATGACCAAAGAAGTTGCATTAGTGGGTTTGTTCTTGTTGCAAAGTCTGATTACTATTTGAAGGACAATGAACAGTCATCTTCTATGATGAGCAATAGTTAGATAATCCCGTATTGAGCTCTTCCAATTCTGACGACTCGTCATGTTACAGTAAACTCCTCAAGTAACGAGGAAAATGAATGAATCATCATCAAGTTCAGATTCTGAAGATGCTAGCCCACAATCAGAAGGACGATTGGATACCTTAAGTAACAAATACAGTACAAAAAGAAAGTTTTTTCACGAGAGTCGATACAGAATTTTCAATACCTAGATGTATAGTTTTGGTGGGGGGGGGGGGGGGGGGGGGGGGGGGGGGGGGGGAGATAAAGTGGTTTGGCCGCGTAAATGGCATCAAGCCACTAGCTGGTAAAGTCATCCAAGTAGCTGGACTCTGATTGTGATACCAACAGTTGTAGGGGGGAGTTTTGGACTCTGCTAGAAAGAATCTGGAAGGAGCTACCGGCGACTTTGGGTATTAAGAGGAGCCATCAGCCTCCTTTGCTGATTTGGACAACACAATACAAAAAAATCTTAGAGATGAAGATGATGAAAAGATTTTGGAAGTATTTTTGTTGTTGGTGGTGTTGTTGGTGTTGTTGTTGTAGTTGTTGGATTAGGTGGGTTGGAGAACAAATTTTGTGATTTGGGTTAGGATTTGGAGAAGAAGAACAAGAAAGAGGAAAAGAGATGGGGTTGTGGTGGCTATGGGTTTTGGGAGAAGACGGGGGCTAGGTTGTTTGGGAGGAGCTAGGGATTTTTAGGATTAGGTAATGAAAAGATGATGTATGGATGGCTAGAATTAGGTATAGAATACCATGGATGGCTAGGATTTTTATTTTGGTAGAAAGAAATTTTATTTGAGTTGAAGGAAAGAGGTAGGTCCAAGATGAGACTCTGATACACCATGTAGAAGCCTACATTGGAAATAATTATGAATTGAGTGGTTTACTTTAAATCCATATATATAGGAGCATACAATCAATCCACTGTAAGATTAAGCATAGACTACATAGACACAGACACAATCACTCACTAAAATATAAGTGACTTTTAGTTTAATGATTAGATTATTCCGGAAGTATGGAGAGGCATCCACCTTATTATCCTTAGATCATTACATGTGATTAAGGCAGAGCAATTTACTGTTAACTGCTTGAAAGAATGAAGTAAATTCTACTTGTTTGTTTGAAAACAATACAGTAGACTTATGAGATTATACCTATGCCATTATATTCACATACACGAATGTCAATGAGAAGTACCTCATGGTAATAAAAATAGTTAATTATAGAATTACTACACATGAAACAGATGAATTCTCATTAACGAAAGGAACTCACTTTAACCACAAATATAAGGGTACATGACAAGATTGAAGTGCCATTTTGAGTGAAACCTACTTATGCCAGGAACACTTACTATAATGTAGAATAACAGGATCAGAATGGAAAACACGTCCCACACCATGGCCAACAAATTGTTGAACTACGCCTAAGCGGAATTTATCTGCATGATCACTTGACAAAACTAAACTTGTAAATAACCCTTTTAAGACATTGCTAATTACTAATATATATATAACACATGTTAAAGTATGCCTGAGAAGAGAACTTTTATATAGAAGCGATAAAGAATCAAAGATCAATAGTATGAGTGTGGATCATCCAATTTCTCATCTGCAAGTGACATGAAACTATGAAAGAGAATTGGATCTAATGTCCTTGAAAGAGCATTGGATATAATATATAAAGCAGTAGCCACTTGGAGATCTGAATAATTTAACTATTCAACATATGAATTCTCAGTTTTGCAGAGCAAATAGCTGAAATCTGGATAGCAAAAGAGGAACCCAATTTTGACACCATATAGTTAGGAAGAAGAAATGGTGTAGTTATTGTTGGGGGAATTATCAGGAAACACCCTGATGTTATGCGGGTTATTAGTTACATTAACCCCCTACTGTTAGTTTTGTATCAAACTCCGCCCCCACCCCCCCCCCCCCCCCCCCCCCCCCCCCCCCACCCCCCGCCGCCATAAATCTTATGATTTCCGTCCAAAATAGGCAAGTGAACCTCACGTGGCCTATTTTCAGGACAAAAGTATCCCTCTCATTTTGCGAACTTTATTCCTCTTCTCTGCCTCCACCTCCTGACCTGTCCGCTCAAATTTTACATCTTATTCTACTCTCCTCCTCCGAGAACCCTATTTTCTTCTTCAAATACTCCCATCTTCCTCACTTTCATATTTTCTGAAATTTGTTACACAGTGGAGAAGTATTTCCTGTGATGCTCTACCTAACTCGATACAGTTTCATATTTCTTTGTATGAATAAAAAATTTGCATCAAAATTATTGTATTGAAGATTCATTTCCATTTCAATGTACTGCAAGTTTGGTAAATACAGTATTCACATTGTTTACAAATGACTCAATCTTTTTATGTAATTTTACTATAAAAGGAATTCAATTCTTAAACACCAACATATTCTCAATTAATCGAGTTCACGAGTGAAATATATTCATTCTAAATTACATATGCATTCATTGAGTACAAAGTGAATTTCATTCAATTCTCATACATATATATGGAGAAATTACTTCCAATTATTCTTCCATTGAGTACATTGCACGAATGAAAATTGCAGGAGGAACCCCTAGATTTATTTACTTTACTTGCAAACCTAGAATTCAATGCATGAGGGAGAAAGGTTCATTAAGCAAATCAGTAATAACACTGTTTCTTCCATAATTTCCAAAGAGTACTTCTCTTTCATGTAAATTCTAGATAACTATTTTTCATGTAAACTATATAACTCTTCTTTCATGTATAACAATTGAACTCAAATTCATGATAAGTATAAAGAGGATTGGAGTCATTGGACATTCAAAGAAGAAAATTAGGTTTCCAAAGGAGGAGTACGGAATCAGATGACTAGTCGTCGCTAGCGGTTAGAGAGGTACCGAGAAGAGAAAGAAGAGGAAATAGGGATTCTCATGTTTGGTAACGAAGGGAGGGATATTTTCATCAAGAAAATACTCCTTGTGAGGTTCACGTGCCTCATTTGGACGGAAATCACTAGAGTTGGACGGCAGGGGAGAAGTTTGATACAAAACTAACAGTAGGGGGGTAACGTGATAATCAGCCTAACATGTGGGGGAGGGGTGGTGTTCCTGATAATTCCCCTGATTGTTGCTTCATTATCCAACTCCAGATAGTTTGTTGTATCCAACCACCAAAGATAAGAATACAACAATTAGATCTGGATTCATGTCAAGCCTTTCCCTTCTCAGGACAGCTGGTTTTCAATAAAAACAAATAAGTTAACATTTTTAGCTTTGTGACCATAAAAATCCAATTGGTTTTCTTTAATACTTTAGTTCTCCTATTGTGGAGAAGATAAAAATCACATCTTTTCACAGATCTCAGATAATGTGGGCATACCAGTAAACATATTGGAGAGCAGGATCTTAACAGACCTTCAAATGGTTGGTCGAAATAATCAGTAGCCATCTAATTTTCTTTTCAGTCAGTAGGACCGGAAATCTTGTTGTTAGAAATTTAGACTGTTCAATTAATGAATCTGTTCAGCATGTTTCTATATAATGGTTGTCCAAAGTAAGAAAAGTATTCTGACGAATGTAGAAATGTTTCGTAAATTATATGAAGCACTTAGAGTCTTAGAGATGGCATAATTTTACGCAAACTTCAAAAGTAAAGCTTGCTAGCTAACAATTTATGTAGTATCATCATTATGGAACTACAGTTTCCACATGCATATGATTTACTGTTGCATGTCTGTACCAAGGTTCACATTCTCTGTTTCAGAATCTGTATGGTCCCTTGTTATGATTGTGGTTTAGGCAGCTTCAACAGTTTAGGAGCTTTTTAGTTAGAATTTCCACAGCTCGAGTTTCAGCTCTCTAAAACTATTAGATTGCGAAATAGAATGTTTAAATTCATTCATTACTTATTAGTTTGATGTTACTTTCCTGTAAGTATTTTTTAAAATCATTAAGTATCCCAAGTTTAGAGTCTTTAGACTTATATGAAACTGTCGAAATACTAGACAATTGTTCCCCTACTACTTTAAATTGATAATCTTTAGCAAGGAAATCATATAAGTTATACAATATAAATATGCTTCTACCTAGCAAACTAGAGGCCAAGTTACATATAAGATCGAAGTGGAAACAAAGTGTATGACAAGCCAGTTAATCAATGTTTTTAATCGGAGAGGCTTATTCAATATGGTAGCATTTGCTTCGAAACAGAGCATTTGCATGTTTGAATTGTTTTTTTTTTCCTTTTCCAATATAGCATCTGAAGCTTCAAATAGGCTCCAAACAACAAATGGGTGGAGATGCAACCAAATAGGCCGAAACTCCAAATGCTTCTTTAGAAGTGCAATCTCCAAATGCAATGTTTGGTAGGAATCAATAATGGACTCTATTTACAACAAATTAAATTCTGCAACCTCACTTTCCTGCAAGAAATTCTGCATTTAATTTTTTGGATTGCCTAATACAAGCGCTGGATTTACAAAGCCACATTTGTATTTGCAACTATCTAAACCGTGGACGACAACTTCTGCTGCAGCAAAAGAGATGCCTTTGTAGATGACTGATGCTTTTGCAAATTCAACCGATCAGACACCCACGGAAATTCGAACTAATTCTGTAAAATCAGAACTAGTAGTATCTGACAGTACTTAATTATCCACGTTAATCTCTCTAAACATCCTAGACATTGTTGCGAGATATGCTAAAACGAGCCTTTTTACTTGGAAAGGGTTTCTAATAGATTGTTCAAGTCAATAAAATTAGTGTGTTGAGGACTATAGTAGTAAGATTCCTACAACCAACAGAAAACTCAAGATAAATTGCATTCTTTCATGCCAGTAAACTATCCTATAGGTGCAAGTTTTAATAGTTACCATTTTGATGAAGTACAATACTGGCAAATATTTCTCGCGCAAACTTAAATTGTTGGAGAAGCTAGGACTAGAGGTAAGCCAAAATGAACATGGATTGAAATTTCAAACAAGGATATGGTTTTTGTTAGTGTTTCAGAGGAATGGACCTTAACAGAACTGAATGGAAGAAAAGGATTTAAATAGCTGACTCCAAAATCGGGGAGAAGGCTTTGTTGTGGAGAGGCAAAACCTTTAGCTAGTGGTCAAGTGCTTCAACAGTTTATGCCTATAACTATAAATGTGATAGTAACTCACTAGATTCAGCACTATTGTTCAAGACAGCTAGTATATGGCCTTCATTCACTTGATCAACAAAGTAATTAATTCAATCTAAGAGAAACAGCTATCATAATCTTGTTATGACCGGGGCACAATTTTTCAATGGAAAACTGAATGAAACAGTTGTAAGAACAACGTTCCAACGCAACACGTCAAGGAAGGTGCGTAACAGAGATCCTTGAAGGATTCTGGAAAACGAAGATCTAAGAAGATTTCGTAAACGTAGCAATCGATAGCAGTGCTTCTAAGAAGAAGATGCTGGCGAATTGCTAAAAGCAGCAGTGAAGGTGACAGGCGAAAGATGGAAGGTGGTGGCCTGCTGGGGTGCCAAAAACACCAGTGCTCAAAGCTAGATCCGCCCACACGGTCAGCTTCCAGGAACCAGCAAGTTCGAATGAACTCTGGAACGCTCTGGAAAAATTGCTCTAAGACGGACTGCTCGGAACGATGACGGACTTCGGTTGCACGAGGAAGGACACGGTGCGCAGCAGCTTTCTCTTCTCTCTTGGTGAATTTCTGAAGTCTTTGAAGAATATCTAGAGAGAATAGAGGCTCTGAATATATAGCTACTGATGTAACTGTCCAGATCCAAAATGTGTGCCACGACATAATGTCAGATCCACAAATCCAGGATCAGTTACGAATCAGTCAGAACGTGGAAAGCCACGAACTGCGCGAGTTGCGTCAATTTTACAAGCTGCACGGGCACCTTTAGCGCATACTACGCGTACTGCACGCACTGCGCACGCGATGCGCGCGGCGCAAGCTGGCGCAACCCAGCACACCTACGCATCCTGGCGCACCTGCGCAACTCGCGCAACCGGGAGCACATGCGCAACTGGCGCAACCTGGCGCACCTGCGCAACTCGCGCAACCTGGCGCAACTGCGCAACTTGGCGCAGCTCGCGCAACCTGGTGCACCTGCGCAACTCGCGCAACCTGGCACACCTGTCAGCCTGGCGCAACCTGGCGCACAACTTGGCCGCGCAAGTGGCTCGTGCAACGAGCGCAACTTAAGCGCACTATGCGCCTAGCGACGAGCTGACATGCTAAGTGCAAAGTGCGCCAACAAAACGCCACATTACGCCTCATGAGCCCATGAGCCCGAGTCCGTGTCCGAGTCGCTAAGTCCCTACGGGGCTTAGCCCCAATGGAAATTAATTTCCCAAGAGCAAAAAGCATGAATGCTTTTCTTGGAGCCTTATCCTTACCTCTTAGTAAAATCAACCACATGGTTCCCTCCTTAGGGTCACCACCCCATGTGCATATCCCAACAACACATACTCATATATATGTTGAGATAACTCATGGTGTTTTTCCAATGTGGGACTAAACTTTACAAAGCATGTTGAGAGCAAGCTCTCTTCATGTCAAGGAACAAGAGCACCAACAATCCCCCACATATCTCACCATATATATGTGTCTAGGGTTGAGCGTTCCCCACAGTAACTGTCCATTTTGTATTAGGATAGATGTCGCTGACGACTTGAATCTTTCCGCATGGGTTGAATGACAATGTGATACAAGAATGGACTATGCCTTGAATTCTGCACCACAATTGTAATTCTTTCCACCCACAAAGTGTAGTTACATGTGCTTCTGGCTGCACATTAAAGGTCCTGTGCCAGCCTGGTTTCAGTGTATAATTTTGGGCGTCTACAAGTTTACCCTCAAGAGACGGCCTGATATCTCTTTCCATACACTATAGGTAAGTTCTTTATTAAAGAGACATGGCATGAGGCCTTGCACTTCCTTGCGGTGCTACGCCGCTATGACATGGCCTAAAGCCGAGGCATTACCCCTATCTGGGAAGCTCATCGTAGTGTCATACTACTGCAGCATGAGGTCACAGCCTCTTTGTAGTGCCATTCTACCCAGCATGAAGCCTAAGGCTTCTTTGCGGTATTACGCCGCAACGACATGGCTTGCAAGGCGAGGCTTTACCCCTACCCGGGTACCTCATCGTGGTGTCGTGCCACTGTAACATGGGTCACTCTCCCCTTTGTAGTGCTGTCTACAACTCTTTAATTTCATTATACAGCATTAGGCTACCTGTCTATTTGCGGTGCTACGCCGCTATGACTTGGCTTGCAAAGCCGAGGCATTATCCCTACCTGGGAACCTCATAGTGGAATCATCCCACTGTAGCATGAAGTTTTACTCCTTGTAGTGCTGTGCTACCGTGCTTCCTGTAAAGCACACCAGGCATTCACTCTGCCTGAGAACTTATTAAGGCATTTAAGCCACCCTCAACACAGGATCCGTTTTTCGCAGAAAACACATAGTAGACAACAGTGGTTATGGGTTCGTAACCCTTCCATGTTCCCAAGAACAAGTACCTACTGTTACCTGATAGTTTTCCAGTCAGTGGTCCTCCCTTGAACCAAAAGTTAGATGTCTAGTAGATTTCTCTTTGAACTAATAACATAAAACTTTATGGTAGGATTACAAAAACATACTATCAGAATGCCTTCAAGCCCATCTTTCCTGCTGTGTCTTCAACCAGCTGACGCTTGAGGCCCTTCGTGAACGGATCCGCCAGGTTCTTCTGACTCCGAACATCGATTACAACAATGAAACCTCTCTTGATGAGATCGTTCACTGCCCTGTGCTTTAACCGCACAGTTCTCTTCTTTCCGTTGAAGAGATCATTTGACGCCACCGCCGCAGTTGCCTGGTTGTCGCAGTATATCGGAATTGCCGGTATCTGTGCTCCAACCACTGGAAGATCATGCATGAGCTCTCGAAGCCACTCTGCTTCATCTGCTGCGGTATCAAGTGCAAAGAATTCAGATTCCATAGAAGACCGTGAGAGCATAGTCTGCTTCTTCGACTTCCACGAGATAGCAGCTCCACCCATTGTAAAAATGAATCCACCAGTGGACCTCTCGCTCTCCAACTCTGAGCACCAGCTGGCATCACTGAAGCCTTCTACTACCGGTGGCTCTCCGCTGAAGTGCAGTGCATATGTCTGAGTCTTCTTGAGATATCTCATAACACGCTTCACAGCTTTCCAGTGCTCAACGCCTGGATTGCTAGTGAATCGACTCAGCATTCCCACAACGAAAGCTATGTCAGGCCTAGTGGCAGTAGTAGCGTACATCAAACTCCCGATGATGCTAGCGTACTCCAATTGCCTGACGCTTTCCTTCGAGTTTGGCTCCAGCTTCTGATCACTTCGGTATAGCGTATCAATTATAGGAATATCATGATACCCGTATCGAGTGAGCATCTTCTCTATGTAATGAGATTGTGACAGTGTCAATCCAGTGTCTATCCGGATGATCTTGAGTCCCAAGGTAACATCAGCATCCTCCAAGTCCTTCATACTGAACTTTGTCGAGAGGAACTTCTTTGTCTCAGTGACACAGCTTATATCCGTACCTAGGATTAGCATGTCGTCCACGTATAGACAAACGATGACTCCTCTTCCGTCAGCAAATTTAGTATAGACACACTTGTCTGTTTCGCTGACCCTGTAGCCGTTTGACCTTAGAACTTTGTCAAACTTCTCATGCCACATTTTAGGAGCTTGCTTTAAGCCGTATAGAGATTTTACCAACTTGCAGACTTTGTCTTCTAGGCCTCTGACGACAAATCCTTCTGGCTGTTGCATATAAATCTCTTCGGTCAGCTCGCCATTCAGGAATGTTGTTTTCACATCCATCTGGTGTATCACCAATTTATGTATTGCCGCAAGGGCAATTAACAATCTGATGGTTGTCATCCGTACTACTGGAGTATATGTGTCAAAGTAGTCGATCCCCTGCTTCTGAGAAAACCCCTTGGCCAATAGCATGGCCTTGAACTTGTCAATGGTTCCATCAGCTTTCATCTTCTTCTTGAAGATCCACTTGCATCCGATGGATTTTGCTCCTTTGGGTAAATCAACTAACACCCATGTGTTATTGGAGGTAATTGAGTCAATTTCATTGTCTATTGCCTCCTTCCAGAAGACAGCATCTCTGGTCTTCATCGCCTCATCATAGGTAAGCGGATATGCTTCCACATGATAGGTGACGAAGTCATCTCCGAAGCTCTTCGGCCTCCTTGCTCGTTTCGTCGATGGCTCAGCGAGTTCTGGTTCAATTGTTGTTTCTCCACCAACAACTTCATCTTGGACTACTGGCTCATATGAGATCTCAGTCTCATTTGCACCTACATCATTCTCCGGAATATCTGGAAGAATAATGTTTTTATGTCTTACAAACTTGTCTTCAAAGTATTCAGCATCGCGATATTCGATGATATGATTTGACTCAATATCAAGAAATCTCCGAGCATCACTCTTATCGGCATAACCCAAGAAGATCGCCTTCATAGTCCTTGTCCCCAGCTTCTGAATCTTCAGATCTGGGAGCTTCACATAAGCCAGACACCCCCACACTCAAATGACATTCAAGTTAGGTCTGACTTTGAACCAGAGTTCATGAGGAGTTATGTCAGAAGTTGCATAAGGCACTATATTCAGAATGAAAGTGGCCGTTAATGCAGCTTCTCTCCAGTAGCATTTTGGAAGACCTGCAGTTAGCAGCATTGAGTTCATTATTTCTGTCAACGTTCGGTTCTTCCTCTCTGCTACTCCGTTAGATTGAGGAGAATACGGAGCAGTAGTCTCGCAGATGATTCCATGTTCTTTGCAGAACGATGCGAATTCATGAGACCGATATTCTCCGCCTCGATCGCTTCTCAATCTCTTGAGTTGTTGTCCAGTTTGCCGTTCAGCTTCGGCCCTGAACTCCTTGAACTTCTCGAACGCTTCGTCCTTGGACTTGAGCAAGTAGACGAACGCGTACTTAGAGAAGTCATCGATAAAGGTTATGAAATACTTCATCCCGACTTTTGTAGAGAATTGTTTGAAGTCACAGATATCAGAGTATACCAACTCCAGAAGATCTGTGCTTCGATTGACCCGATGAAAGGGTTTTCTAGTGATCTTTGTCTAAGCACATACCTCACACTTCTCTACCTTACCCCCACATTTGGAGATAAGTCCTAGACTAGACATTTTGTTTATTCTTTTACAATGAACATGTCATAGCCTATTATGCCACAACTCAAGAGAATAATCAGAAAGAGCGATTGCATTGATTTCATTAGACTGGTTTACAAGCTGAATTTTAAACATCCCTTCGGTTTGATAAGTCTTCCCGAAGTATGTTCCCTTTTTGGACATCGTCATCTGACCAGCATTAATGTCCATCCTCAAACCTGCGTTGCTAAGCAGACTCCCAGAGATCAGGTTCTTGGCAATCACCGGAACATGCTTTACTCCTTGGAGCGTCAGAGTGTTCCCGGAAGTGAATTTCAGCTCCATAGTCCCGATACCCAGAACTTCAGCTTGGGCTTGGTTCGCCATGACAACCTTCTCAGAAGTTGGCTGGTACGTGACTGATGGAACTGGGGATTCCCAGGACCCTTCCTTTGGTATGCGTATTGATCGATAGAAAGTTAAACAGATCTAATACGTGTTCTAACCCTTCATAGACGGAAACTAGGGTTCACGAATTATACCTGCGGCGGAAAGGAGACAAGTAATTCCTGGCAATCTCGAGCGGACGACCCCAAGATCTTCTGCACGTATTCCTTCCTCGAGTTGGACGTCGTATGGACGACGATCTCCCAACCTTTTCTTCTCCTTGGCAGCCCTCTCTTTCTCTCCTTACATGAATCACGAATTTAGAAAAAATTTCAGATTTCTGATCGGTAATCTGGCGGCTAGAGAATAGAGGATATATATAGGATACGGCAGGGACCATGAGGAGAAATTAGGGTTAGGCCTCCTAACGGATCTGGATATCCCGTGTTCAGTCCGAACACACAATCCAGGCCCATTAACAATAGCTCGGTCCACTAATGAGCTATTGTTGCACTACTTCCCTAATCCCAAATTATGTTTGTGGGCTCCTTTTATTATATGCTCGTTTGGCTCCCCATGTTAAGATATCGTATGTCCGTCAATCAAATTAAGTTACTGACAACTATATTGATTCGACATCTTTTATCCTTAAGTAGTACCGCTCAACTTTATTTGTCATGTCGGATATAATCCACCTGCAGGGTTTACATGACAATCCTTATGAGCTCCTTAAGAGGACATCATCAACCCGATGTATCGGGACATGGATTCCAGTTATAATCAACAGCCCATCATACATACAATGTTATTACCCAATTCATAGAGGTTGTTGATCCATAATGAATCTCACTCTTTTATGAGTCAAAGTAATGCATACTGCATATATATGTCCGTTATTATATCCGGATTAAGAGCACAAGCATCCATAATAACAGAGGTATTTGTTCTCTTATGTAGTCAGTACAAAAAGAACAACCTCAAGTAGTCCTGTTCAATACACACAAAGTGTACTAGTGTAAACCTATAGTCAAGATAGACTAATACCAGATTACACTACAACCTTTCCAATAGATTGTCCAAGTCCATCTAGGTTGTGAACTATTTATATACTCCATAGGAAACTGATAATATGATCTTCTGTGTGACACCACACACCATATTATCTACAATATAGAATATCAGACATTTGCATTAACACTTGCAACAAACACAATATGCAAACATTTGCCCATATGATTCTCATTCAAAATTTAAGGAAATAAGGTTACTACAAAAGTGATGCTTTTAGTATATAACCCTAACAATCTCCCACTTATACTCAAAGTATTGCTTTTCAGTATACTGTTACAAATCTCCCACTTATACTTAAAGCCATGCTGCTACACATCTGACTCCCATTCCCTCAACATGACTATCAAAAGCCTTAGCTGGTAAGCTCTTTGTAAAGGGATCAGCTAGGTTGTCGGCTGATGCTATCTTTATCACATCAACTTTTCCTTTCTTTACGAAATCTCGTATCAGGTGGTACTTGCGCTCAATGTGTTTTCCAGTCTTATGGGCTCGTGGTTCCTTCGAGTTTGCAACTGTACCACTATTATCACAATAAAGTGTAATAGACTTAGGCAAACTAGGTACCACATCCAAGTCCAACAGAAAGTTTCTGAGCCAAACCGCTTCTTTGGCTGCCTCAGAGGCTGCCACATACTCGGCTTCCATGGTGGAATCAGCAATACATTTTTGCTTGATACTCCTCCACACAATGACTCCACCTCCCAAAGTAAACACATAACCTGAGGTAAATTTTCTGGAATCCCTATCTGACTGAAAATCTGAGTCTGTATACCCTAAGGGAACTAAACTATCTGCCTGGTAAACTAGCATATACTCTTTAGTCCTTTTCAGGTACTTCAAAATATGCTTTACGGCAGCCCAGTGCTCTTGTCCTGGGTTAGACTGATATCTGCTGACCATGCCTACGGCAAAGCAGATGTCTGGTCTCGTACATAGCATTGCATACATTAAGCTTCCTACTGCTGAAGCATAAGGAACTGCCTTCATGTTCTCTATCTCTTTAGGTGTCCTCGGACACTGCTCCTTTGATAGAGCAATTCCATGTCTAAAAGGTAAGAAACCTTTCTTAGAATTTTGCATACTAAAACGATTTAGTACAGTATCGATATAGGAAGCTTGGGATAAGCCCAACATCCTTTTCTTGCGATCTCGTAGAACTTTGATCCCAAGGATGTGACCTACTTCTCCCAAGTCCTTCATATCAAACTGTTTGGATAACCATACCCTTACATCAGATAACACATTCACATTGTTTCCAATGAGCAAGATGTCATCTACATAAAGTACTAGGAACACCACCACGTTTCCGTCACATTTTCTGTATACACATGATTCATCCTGACATTGATCAAATCCATAGGATTTTATCACCTGATCAAAACATATATTCCAAGATCTGGAAGCTTGCTTAAGTCCATAAATGGACTTCTTGAGCTTACAAACAAGATGCTCCTGACCCTTTTCAATGAACCCGTCTGGTTGCTTCATATAGATGTCTTCCTCAAGACTTCCATTAAGGAAAGCTGTCTTGATATCCATTTGCCAAATCTCATAATCGAGATGAGCTGCAATAGATAAAAGAATCCGGATAGACTTAAGCATGGCTACAGGAGAAAAGGTTTCCTCATAATCGATACCCTCTCTTTGAGTAAAATCTTTTGCTACAAGCTGAGCTTTAAAGGTTTCAACCTTACCGTCCGATCCTCTTTTTCTCTTATAGACCCACTTGCATCCAATGGCTTTTACACCAACGGGTGGTTCTACAAGCTCCCAGACCTGATTAGAATCCATAGATTCTATTTCAGATATCATTGCTTTTTGCCAAGACTCTGCATCTTTATCTTGGAGTGCTTCATTGTAGGTACAGGGATCATAATCTTGTTCCTCAGGGACGAAGTCTGACGACTCTCCCAAGAACATATATCTATCAGGTTGTATCACAACCCTCCCACTACGACGAGGCACTATCGGTTGTGGTGTAACATTTGTGACACGTTGTGCAGTTATTTGTGGTCCATCCTCTTGTACTATTGGTACTGAAGTACTTGGTGTCTCACGTCTCAGTTCTTCTAGAACAACTCTACTTGTGGGTTTATGGTTCATCACATAGTCTTCCTCTAAGAATCGGGCATTGGTGCTAACAATGACCTTCTGATCCTTAGGACTATAAAATAAACCTCCTTTCGTTCCTCTTGGATAGCCTACAAACAAGCGTACTTTTGTACGAGATTCCAACTTATCTGCTTTCCCATTCAGCACATGTGCTGGACTACCCTAAATGCGAACATGTTTCAGACTAGGCTTACGCCCAATCCACAGCTCTGTGGGAGTAAGAGGTACTGACTTAGAAGGAACCAAGTTCAAAATATAAGCTGCAATCTCTAAGGCATATCCCCAAAACGAATCTGGCAAATTCGAATAACTCATCATTGATCTAACCATCTCCATAAGAGTTCTATTCCTTCTTTCGGCTACACCATTCTGCTGGGGCGTTCCAGGTGCAGTCAATTGGGATACAATCCCAGCCTCTGATAAATAATCCCTAAACTCTCCAAAGAGGTACTCGCCACTACGATCTGATCGTAACGACTTGATATATTTTCCATGACGTTTCTCCGTTTCAGCCTTGTACTCTTTGAATTTCTCAAAGCACTCAGACTTACGGCGCATCAAATAAATGTATCCATACCTTGAATAATCGTCAATAAATGTGACAAAATATTCAAAGCCACCTCTAGCTTGGATAGTCATGGGTCTACACAAATCAGAATGAACCAATTCCAACACATCTTTGGCCCTATACCCCTTTGCCGTAAAAGGCCTTTTGGTCATTTTACCTTCCAAGCAGGATTCACAGACTGGTAGTGCCTCCACTTCCAATGAACTCAAAGGTCCATCTTCAACCAGTCTTTGAATCCTTCTTAGGTTAATCTGCCCCAATCGCAAGTGCCAAAGATATGTTTGGTTCATACAAGAAGGTTCTTTTCTCTTATTTAAGTTAGATGACATATTATTCATTTCCATAAGTTGCATTGTGGGCGAAATAGGATTAATGACATACAAATTATCAACCAATGCACCAGAACAGATAAAATGTTTATTCTTTCTAATAACAATATTGTCATTAAAATAAACTGAATATCCATCCTTAACTAACATAGAAACAGAAACTAAATTTCTTCTAAGTGAAGGTGCATAAAGACAATCTCTCAATGTCAAAGACTTATTTCTACCAAAAGATAAAGTAACATCTCCTAATGCAACGACCGATACTTTTGTAGCATCACCCATGAACAAGCATATCTCTCCATCACTGAGCCGTCTGGTTTCCTGGAACCCCTGCAATGTATTGCAAACATGATTAGTGGCTCCTGTATCTACACACCAGGTGCCGGTAGATAACACCGCTAAACATGTTTCAACTACTAGTAAATGAGATATACCTTCTTTGTTCCCTTGTTTGAGAAGTGGACAATCAGTCTTCCAATGTCCTGACCCTTTGCACTTGAAACATTTGCCTTTCGGCTTTTTCACCGCGCCTTGAGGTCCCATGCCCTTCTTTGCTGAGTTTGCCTGTTTCTGAATGTTATTCTTCTTCTTACCGCCTTTTGGCTTAGAAGTAGAAGCCTTTTTCAGAAACAAAAACATGACCACTCTGTCTAAAGAGAGATTCAGCATCCTGTAGCTCTTTTGCAAGTTCTGCCAAACTATACAACCTTTTGTTCATGTTGTAATTAAGGCAGAAATTGTCAAAACTTTTAGGCAGAGTCCCGAGAATGATATCGACCTGGGATTCCCCATCGATTTCAGCTCCAAGGATCTCCATCTCATTCAGAGGACCCATCATCTTGAGAACATGATTCCTTACTGGTGTACCCTCAGCCATTTTTGTATTCATCAAACATTTCATAGCAAACTGCCTAGCTGCTCTACTCTGATGTCCGAAGAGTTCCTTGAGGTTATACATCATGTCATAAGCAGTGGCCATGGCCTGATGCTGATGTTGCAGTACATTTGACATAGATGCCAGAATGTAACACCGCGCCATCTTATCTGCCTTTTTCCACTTCTTATAAGCCTCCTTGACCTCTTCATCAGAGTTAGCATCAGGCTTAGGTGGTGTCACGACCCGCACCCACTGTGAGAGTACGAGAGCGTAACAACGCCCAGCCTACGCCGCAGTGTCGGCGGTAGAACGCTGTTCTAGGTCATGAACTATAACTAACATAATAGAATACTCTCCATAAGGAGGCCAACACAGAGGTATAACTCAATCACAATCTATAGATATAATATGGCACGATGAAATAGATAAAGAAATCCTCAACTGAGGTACAACAGAAAAGAAATACAAGTCTTATCATCTCTAAAAAATATACAACTCTGATTCAAGAACAACAACTAAACATAAAACGAAAAACAGTCTAAACTATCTATACTAAGCAAGGTATCGTCCTCAGCAGCTGCCTGAACCTCCCCAGGGATCCAGGTCGCGAGTGTCATCTAGGCAAGCTCCAAGGTAAGGGGTGCAGGGTTCCTCATCATCCTCTGTAAAATTTTCAACAGGTCCAGTCAGGACGGGAGCGAGCACAATACATCTCAATAATTCATAGCAGGTTAGAAAATATAATCATGCAGTAAAGTAAGATATAGATACTGAAGGAAATGCAGTATGTAAACAGAGAGAGAACTGTAATATAAATATCTACTATAAGTAGAGAGCTACCAGTGACTAGTGATTTAGAGTACAAAGTCGACATGTGAATGGCTGGATTTGTACATGGCTATACTAAAGAGGCGTACATGGCTATTCTACTTTGGAATTATTCACATGGCTATTTATACTCCCCCGTACCCCCAACTAATACACAAGGATCCAACCAGGTTATGTTATGATTCTATGTAACGGCCCCCGAAGGATGGTAAGCCCCCAAAGGGTGGTACATAGTAGTCCCATAAATGGGAATTCTGATAGACCCAATAAATGGGATAAGGATTCAAAGAAGACTCTGTGATCACATGAGTATATGTCACAAGTGATCAAAGAACCAAAGAAGCATATGATACGCTATGTAAGTGAAACGCACAGAACATAGAGTACCCGATGCTCCCTGAAGGGATAACATCTCAGGGAGGGATCCATATTGTACTAATCCGTGTGACCAACGTGACAGTATCAAGTAAAGTAATTTAATGCAGGAAATAATTCTAAGCATGATATGAAATGATCAGAGAATGTACTCGCATGTAACCGGTGAATCTGAGAGAATATATACTGTCCGAGGAGTGGTGTATGTCTCCTATAGAACAGTACAAGTCACTATAAGTCCAGAATAGTAATGTAATGCACTACAATGCGTTCTACATGAATCTAGGTCAATCTAGACCAAAGTCAACTCTTGGTCAACTCTGGTCAACCCTAGAAGTCAAACTAGGTCAACCAAGCCAAACCTAAGTCAAAAAGTCTAATCTAGGTCTAACAAGACTATTCTAGGTTTACTAGGCTATTCTAGGCAATACCATGTCAAGCCTACCAATACACATCTCTACATGCCATATATCTAGCCTATAGCCTACTAGACACATCTACCAAGATATCCTCTATAGCTAATCAATACACATATTGGTATATGAATTACAATCTAAATAGAATATACCCATATTGGCTATCTATACATACACCCATACAACCACCTATATGCATAATGCATCATCATATAGTATTCCCCACACTATATATATATATCTAATAATATATATATAGGTACACACATGATATATTATATAGGATACATATATATACATATGTATAAGAGAGGGAACTCAAGTGTACCAGTGTATGTTCGTGTGTGTTCAATGAAAAACTGGAAAGAACAGGGAATACAATCCTGAAAACAGTGAGAAATGTGGGTGTGTATCTAAGACAGTAAAGGAAAGGAATGGATTTCAGTTTGCAACACAAAACAATACCTCAGTTTAAAACACATATTAATTCTCAGGTTTTATGCTTAAAACAGGAAATCAAATCAGTTTAAAGTTAACAGGGAAACACCCCATAGCTAATTCAGTTCACAAAAACAACTCCCATTCTCAGGATTTAAGATCCCAGGTTTTAGAAGAATTCAAACTCAGTTTTTCTCATGTTTGAAACCACACAATCATCAGTCATACAATCTCAGGTTTTAGAATTCTCATACAGTCTAATATACAGAACTCATTCTCAGGTAAAGGAAGAACTCGACTCAGTAATCAATACAATCCCAAACTCAGGTATACACAAAATCAGTTAATGTACAGTTAACACAAGGAAAGGAATTCAATTCGATTTAAGACCTATAAATCAACATCTATAACTCAGTTTTAAAGGAAGGAAAACATTGAAATCAATTATAAGGTAAACTCAGGTAAACACATAACTGGAAAACCATCCCCCTCTCAGTTATTTAGCAAATGACTTCTCAGGTTTAGAAATTCGAATGAAGGAGAAACTCAGGTTTTACATTTCGGTGAATCACACATTATCAAGCCATTTCTCAGGTGAACAGTTAATCAACAGTTCAACATATAGGGAGATTGGAATCACAGGTTTATACATAATAGTGAATCTCAGATTGATTGAACTTAAAACCAGTTAAATCACATACCATATCAAGTTTAAGGATGGGCAGTATTGAATCAATGTACAGGAAAACTCTCAGGTTCAAAACTGAACACAACCCAGTTCAACAAATTCGAATATGAATCCAATAGCCAAAAGCTCATACTCACAACTACAAACCTATAATCGAAAGTAAAAGCTTAGCTAATATGAAATGTAACATGTGGAGATAGTTTGCAGTTGAAATCCATCATTCTAATCAGAAAATAAAAAGGTTTAACAAACTGGAAACTAAAGTATCTGTGCGTATCAGTGAAACCCAAAAAACCATGTTCGAACCATACACCTCATTGAAAACCCAAGATAATCATGTAACAATTATAACAGAGGTTTAATCATCAAGTTTAGGATCTTAACTAATAATTAAAACATAATTAAAAGCATTAAAAACAATTCAAACACAAGAACACTAATAGCACACTGGACCACACAGTGTACCACATGTGCAGGCACGATTCCGTGTCCGACACGACACGAGGACTCGTGAAACTTTACGAGCCTCGTGTCAGACAGTGCCCCATCACGTGTGTCGATTTTCTCGTGTCGAGGTGGCGTGTCCCGCGCGGAATAGCCCCCGAGTAGCAGGGAAGCTACAGTGCCGCGCGCACGCACCCGCACCCGCGTGTTCCCGTGTCCCCCAAAACTCGACACGATACGAAAATTACCACACGACACTGGGAACCCCTAAGCAACACTAAAAGCTAAATTCCTATTCATTTAGAATTCTAAAACTCGACTGAAATGTCCTTTGAGACATTTCGTCGAACACCCTTAACACACGACTGGTACGTGTCCGATACAGACACGTAATGGATCCAAAACCTAGGGTTAGCCTATCCTACTGTTAGGTTAGGGCTAGGGCATTCCTAAAATGCAAACAAACAGAAATTTTATGGATTAGAATGGGTTTTACCTATTGATGAACAAAGCTCTCAAAAACCCAATGAAAATGACTCCTCAAGCCACCAAAAATTCTCCAAATTGTGTTCTTCCTGCAAATACTCATCAACAACAGCAAGAATACTAATATTAGGTCCTATTGCAATTTGTTTGAAGGAATTTGGAGTAGAAATGGATTTTTTAAGAATTTACAAAGATGGGGACTCACCTCTTCCAAATGGTAATGTTTCCTAAAGAGGCAACCCTAATTTCAAGGGGATATAAATAGGGGGGAACACACTATGGCTGGCCAGATTTTTAGGGTTAGGGTTTGGTTCAAGGGGTGTGGGCCTATGGGCCATTAAGCCTTTAAGTCATAAAATGACTTGTGATTTCACAAGCCATTCCTTAATCAATCTAGCTCCTAATTTTCCCAAATTAATTCCAATGAGCTAAACCTCACTAACTTAAGTCAACCTAGGTTTTCATATCCTAACCACTTAGTCATGACCTAGGTCAGCCACTAGGTTAGTCTCCAAGGTCAACATAAGTTAAAGTCACTAAAACACCAAAAATCAATTATACTAAAATCTCTAAAAATCATATAAATTCTAATGATTCTAAATAATACATAATAATTCCAAATAATTCCCAAAATTACAAAAATGACTAAAATACCCTCAATCTAGAAATGATAAACAAAACACTAGCAAGATACCAATAGTCACAAGTCATGAATTTAAATATTTAAAAATAATTAAAAATCACTGAAAATTATAATATGAAATAAATATCATTAAATAATAATTATAATTACAAAATTTTAAAATTACCCTCATTTGGAAAACTGGGTGTTACAGGTGGGCATTCCTCAACAAGTACATATTTGTACTCCTCAGCAGTCAGAACAATATCCAAATTACGTTTCCAGTCAATATAATTAGGTCCAGTAAGTTTGTTTTCTTTAAGAATCACCATAAGTGGACTGAAAGAACCCATTTTTGAAATCCTGAGAATCACATAAATAAAATTATGTAGGGCAAAAAAAAACTTTTTGAATTAACTAAATATTGATTCCCTCAAAACAATAATAAGAAATTCACCAACACCTTGAACACCATGAATTTAGCATGCCACGATAGTGTGGACGTATACAAATTCAACTTTGTTCAAGTAGGTTTTTCTTATTAATTTTACTATCATGTCAACATAACTTTATGACAAATAAAATTAATATGCTGGTCTTGCTCTGGTCATACAAATAATAGCAGTGACTCCGATGGGGAGGATACCATTATTTGTATCTAAGTGTATACCATTACTTAATACTAAGTCCATTACCTTGTAATGAGTTCCTTCAGATGGAGAAGTGAACACATACTAGGTAACTTTCTACAATTATCCCTAAGGAAGTTTGTACTGGTGATCCATAATTATACTCATCCGATATGGAGGAAAGCACTATAGCCAACACGCAAGTATAATTACATCACCTATAAACCAGTAATGGAGACCATAGGATTTAAACTAAATAAATATCCTCTCCCACTTAGTTATTTAACAATGAGGGTTTTTCTACTAGTTGATATTATGTCCATGTTGTCCATTATTAATGTAGGCTTGGTTTTTCAAAAAAACAACCACACAATAATAAACATGCATAATCAGAAAAAGCAAAATGACAAAAATAAGAGAAAATATCCAACTATTATGGTCATCTTTGCTGCTCCGTCCTCAACTATCCGAATCCAAAATCTGGCGCTGCGCAGATCTATTCGTGGTTCGACCTGCCCGGTCAGGTCGCGGGGTTCGGGGCAGCGCCCCGATTTTTTTTTTAAAAAAGTTTTGGCTGTCGATTCCTTCATCGAAAATCATCTGTCTGTCTCTGGACTGCTTAAAACCAGCATCTCGTCCGACGTCAGAAACAGCCACCACCGCCATCACGATTGATCAAAAATAATTAAAATTACATCAATCCTATGCCTCCCGAAGGAGTTCACACATAATCTAGATTGCAAAATTAAAATAATAAGCACGATCAACCCTCGTGATTTTAATTACATCCACAGCAACAACAACATCCACGACATGTCCGTGGTTTAAACAACACAATCAAAAAACATGCATTGGACCATAATAGTTGGATCTAAGATGCCTACAAAACCGAGTTAGAACAGATCTACATCTACCGACTATTACACAGCGCAGGTTTTATTGGACAACATGGACGTATCAATCAATAGGTAGATCCAAAGTGGCTCTGATACCAATTGATGGAACTGGAGATTCCCAGGACCCTTCCTTTGGTGTGCGTATTGATCGATAGAAAGTTAAACAGATCTAATACGTGTTCTAACCCTTCATAGGCGGAAACTAGGGTTCACGAATTATACCTGCGGCGGAAAGGAGATAAGTAATTCCTGGCAATCTCGAGCGGACGACCCCAAGATCTTCTGCACGTATTCCTTCCTCGAGTTGGACGTCGTGTGGGCGACGATCTCCCAACCTTTTCTTCTCCTTGGCAGCCCTCTCTTTCTCTCCTTACATGAATCACGAATTTAGAGAAAATTTCAGATTTCTGATCGGTAATCTGGCGGCCAGAGAATAGAGGATATATATAGGATACGGCAGGGACCATGAGGAAAAATTAGGGTTAGACCTCCTAACGGATCTGGATATCCCGTGTTCAGCCCGAACACACAATCCAGGCCCATTAACAATAGCTCGGTCCACTAATGAGATATTGTTGCACTACCTCCCTAATCCCAAATTATGTTTGTGGGCTCCTTTTATTATATGCTCGTTTGACTCCCCATGTTAAGATATCGTATGTCCGTCGATCAAATTAAGTTACTAACAACTATATTGATTCGACATCTTTTATCCTTAAGTAGTACCGCTCAACTTTATTTGTCATGTCGGATATAACCCACCTGCAGGGTTTACATGACAATCCTTATAAGCTCCTTAAGAGGACATCATCAACCCGATGTATCGGGACATGGATTCCATTTATAATCAACAGCCCATCATACATACAATGTTATTACCCAATTCATAGAGGTTGTTGATCCATAATGAATCTCACTCTTTTATGAGTCAAAGTAATGCACACTGCATATACATGTCCGTTATTATATCCGGATTAAGAGCACAAGCATCCATAATAACAGAGGTGTTTGTTCTCTTATGTAGTCAGTACAAAAAGAACAACCTCAAGTGGTCCTGTTCAATACACACAAAGTGTACTAGTGTAAACCTATAGTCAAGATAGACTAATACCAGATTACACTACAACCTTTCCAATAGATTGTCCAAGTCCATCAAGGTTGTGAACTATTTATATACTCCATAGGAAACTGATAATATGATCTTCTGTGTGACACCACACACCATATTATCTACAATATAGAATATCAGACATTTGCATTAACACTTGCAACAAACACAATATGCAAACATTTGCCCATATGATTCTCATTCAAAATTTAAGGAAATAAGGTTACTATAAAAGTGATGCTTTTAGTATATAACCCTAACATTTGCCCATTTGATTCTCATTCAAACCTGCGTTGCTAAGCAGACTTCAAGAGATCAGGTTCTTGGCAATCACCGGAACATGCTTTACTCCTTGGAGCGTCAGAGTGTTCCCGGAAGTGAGTTTCAGCTCCATAGTCCCGATCCCCAGAACTTCAGCTTGGGCTTGGTTCGCCATGACAACCTTCTCAGAAGTTGGCTGGTACGTGACGAACCATTCTCTCCCAGAACAGACATGGCAAGTCGCATCGGTGTCTATCCACCAGTCAGAGTCAGCCCCTACAGTTGTGACCTGAGCGATCATAGCAACGAGGTTAGAAACCAAAGAAACCTTACTAGGCTCACCTTTCTCTGATTGTTTGGGCTTAGATCTGCATTCACTTTTGTAGTGGCCTTTCTTGCCACAATTGAAGCAAGTCACGTGGGACTTGGATTTCTGTTGCTTGAATGAAGGACACTTCACTTTCAAATTAGTGGAATCCTTCCTTTTGTGATGAGAAGCCACCTGCTTCCCCTTGGGCTCTCTCGTCTGTACCAGATTGGCCTTGGCCAACTGTTTGGATAGAGTGTCCATCTTCTGTTGAGAACGCATCTCGTCCTCAACATGGATCTCTTGAAGCAGATCTTCCAAGCTGATATCCAGCTTCTTCCGGTGCATTCTTGCATAGAATGTACTCCATCCTGCGGAAAGTTTAGAGACAATCCCTCCAACGACAAACTTGTCGACGAGGGACATTTTCTCATCTTCTAGCTTCTGGCGCAGCTTCAAGAACTCTTTTACCTGAGACAGCATTGCCTTCTCGTCTTCGAAGAGCCACTTGTGGTACTTCTCGACGATGAAGATTTTCGATCTATTGTCGTCATCTTCATACAGCTTTCCCAAGGACTCCCAGATATCCCTGGCAGAAGGATTCTTAGAGTATAACTCTGCCAGGGAGTCCTCCATTGCATTCAGAATCAATAGCCTACAAAGACTATTGTCCCTTCTCCATTTGGTCAATTTGACTTGTGCAGCAGCAATGGCATCTGCTGTACCACCTTCTGGAGTCGTCGGTCCTTCTGGAATCGTTGGTTCAGTCTCAATCAGCACATGATCGACGTCCACCAGTTGTAGATTGAGAGTAATTTTTCTCTTCCATATTTGAAAGTGTTCTCCGTCGAACTTCTCCAGTTTGTTAAAGCTGGTATCGAGGAGAGAGGCACGAGAGTTTTCCATTGTGCTGGTCTAGCTTTGAGATTGTTATGACCGGGACACAATTTTTCAATGAAAAACTGAATGAAACAGTTGTAAGAACAATGTTCCAACGCAACACTTCAAGGAAGGTGCGTAACAGAGATCCTTGAAGGATTCTGGAAAACGAAGATCTAAGAAGATTTCGTAAACGTAGCAATCGATAGCAGTGCTTCTAAGAAGAAGATGCTGGCCGAATTGCTAAAAGCAGCAGTGAAGGTGACAGGCGAAAGATGGAAGGTGGTGGCCTACTGGGTTGTCAAAAATACCAGTGCTCAAAGCTAGATCCGCCCACACGGTCAGCTTCCAGGAACCAGCAAGTTCGAATGAACTCTGGAACGCTCTGGAAAAATTGCTCTAAGACGGACTGCTCGGAACGATGACGGACTTCGGTTGCACGAGGAAGGACACGGTGCGCAGCAGCTTTCTCTTCTCTCTTGGTGAATTTCTGAAGTCTTTGAAGAATATCTAGAGAGAAGAGAGGCTCTGAATATATAGCTACTGATGTAACTGTCCAGATCCGAAATGTGTGCCACGACATAATGTCAGATCCACAAATCCAGGATCAGTTAGGAATCTGTCAGAACGTGGAAAGCCACGAACTGCGCGAGTTGCGCCAATTTTACGAGCTGCGCGCGCGCCTTTAGCGCATACTGCGCGTACTAGACGCACTGCGCATGCGGCGCGCGCGGCGCAAGCTGGCGCAACCCAGCACACCTGCGCATCCTGGCGCACCTGCGCAACTCGCGCAACCGGGCGCACCTGCGCAACTGGCGCAACCTGGCGCACCTGCGCAACTCGAGCAACCTGGCACACCTGCGCAACCCGCGCAACCTGGCGCACAACTTGGCCGCGCAAGTGGCTCGCGCAACGAACGCAACTTAAGCGCACTATGCGCCTAACGACGAGCTGACGTGCTAAGTGCTAAGTGCAAAGTGCGCCAACAAAACGCCACATTACGCCTCATGAGCCCATGAGCCCGAGTCCGTGTCCGAGTCCGTGTCCGAGTCCGAGTCGCTAAGCCCCTACGGGACTTAGTCCCAATGGAAATTAATTTTCCAAGAGCAAAAATCATGAATGCTTTTCTTGGAGCTTTATCCTTACCTCTTAGTAAAATCACCCACATGGTTCTCTCCTTAGGGTTACCATCCCATGTGCATATCCCAACAACACATACTCATATATATGTTGAGATAACTCATGGTGTTTTTCCAATGTGGGACTAAACTTTACAAAGCATGTTGAGAGCAAGCTCTCTTCATGTCAAGGAGCAAGAGCACCAACAAATCTAATAGGTATCATGAAACTCAGTTCTGAAAGTTTTCTCTTCAAGATGAATGGGCATGTTTTATTTAGAGAAATTTGGAGTGGCACCCCACTTTATTTTACCATATTTAAGGTGTACCCCACAAGTTTGAACAAATGTAAGTTTTCCCCCCACTTTGGACGGTAACCGTCAAAAAAAAAATTCTTAGACCAAAATGTCCTTGCTCATTCCTCTTTCTTCTTTCCTCTTCCCTCCTCCACCCCCCCGGCCACCGCCCCCGCTCCCCACCCACCCCTCCCCACCTCCGCTCCCCCCTCCTCGCCTCCGCCCCCCCTCCGCCGGTGGCAGCAGCAGCGGCAGCAACAGCGCGGCGGCGGCAGAGGCTGGGAGGGGGGGCGGCAGCAGCGGCGGCGGCGGCGGCGGCGCGGCGGGCAGCGGGGGGGGGAGGTGGAGGAGGGCACAGGGGTGGGCCGGGGCGTGGGCGGCAGCCGGCGGAGGCACGCGCGCAGCGGGGATGTCATGGAGAGGGGGCTCGGGGTAGAGAAGAGGGCATTTTCGTCCAAAAAAATGGGTCAAAGGAGTTGACCGTTAAAGAATGACGGAACCCGTCAAAAGTGGAGGGTAACTTACATTTGTGCAAACTTGTGGGGTGTACCTTAAATATGGTAAAATAAAGTGGGGTGCCACTCAAAATTTCTCTTTTATTTAAATATACAAAACCTTTAGTCAATCAAGATTTTCATTTAGTGATAAGCATGCTTACATATGTAATAGCATCTTAACTTGTAGATCAATTACCTTAGTTCTTTGATATCAATTGAATGGTATATATCAGAATTAGGAAACATAGTGGAGGTTGTTTACTTGTTTACCAAAATTTTCACGAAAATATATAACACCGATTGAGACACTCTTCATAAACCTCATAAAAATATTATCTTATATCAGGTAAGTTACTGGCCACTTGAATTAAGATCTGGAGCGATAGTATACTGTATAGTTTTGCCGATTTTCTTGAATTCCACTCCTGGTGCACATATAGATATTGCCTTGTCCAAGCATTCTTTCGTTACCTGGAGAACACATAATTCAGTATCATTTCTTGAGTGATTGTACCAGCATTTAGGATTCAACTAACAATAGAAACTAACTTAACTTCTATAATATTTTTCACTGCCAAACTGAAAAATATTAGGACCAGAATCTACATCAAAACCAAGCAACGGATAATGTCCCTAGCATAGAAAGCTAAGCAGTGTTGTAAAAATCCCTCTAGGCGGTCGACTAGTCCCCGACTAGTCGCTAGTCAGCCGCCGCCGACTCGACTAGGGGCTAGTCCCCGACTAGTCACTTGTCGGCCACCGTCGACTCGATTAGGGGCTGGTCCATCCAAAAATTAGCTAAATTGGTACTAGTCTGGGCTGCCGTCGACTTCGTCAAGGCAGCCGTCGTCGACTCTTTACTTTGTTGCTGCCTTTTTCTATTTTTGAAAAAAATGACTAGCCTACTCATTTTTTATTTTTACTTTTGCTTTGTTATCTCTTTGCTACTGTTGTTGTGGCTCTTTTTTTAATTTTTGCTTGTTACTTTTTTTTGTTTTTGCTTGCTACTGCGGCTGTAACTCTCCGTGCAAAATATAAGTTGTTAACATATTATTTAAATATTTATCGAAATAGAAATTTATGCAAAATAATGAATAAGAAAATGCACTGTAGTCTGCGAAATTAACATATTATTTTTTTAAAATATTTTTATAACATATATATAGATATATATATATATATATATATATATATAGAGGAAAATGTACCTAAGGTCGACCTTAGGTAAGTTACCTAAGGTCGACCTCATTTTTCTCACTTTACAACATTTTTTTCTTGAATTTTTTTTATGGGATTCATCTACACCTTATTGATTGGCAACATACCAAATTTCAAGAAAAAATAATATTGTTTAGCCCCCTATCAATAAGGTGCAAAATCGACGGTGTAGCAGCAAAGTTTTAGACCGTCGATTTTGCAAGGGATAGATAGGGGGCTAAACAATATTATTTTTTCTTGAAATTTGGTATGTTGCCAATCAATAAGGTGTAGATGAATCCCATAAAAAAAAATTCAAGAAAAAAATGTTGTAAAGTGAGGAAAATGAGGTCGACCTTAGGTAACTTACCTAAGGTCGACCTTAGGTACATTTTCCTCATATATATATATATATATATATATATATATATATATATATATATATATATATTAAAAATTCTAAACCGACTAATCCGACTAGTCCCCGAGTAGTCTCCGAGTAGTCCGATTAATCCGTAGTCCCCACGAACCGACTAGCGGCCGACTAGCGATTTTTACAACCTTGAAGCTAAGGTATGAAAGTAATACATTTTAGCAAGAAAACGGGTGCCATGAAATCATGCTTTTATCATACGAATGGGAAAAAAAATTCTTTGGGATGAAAATAATGGAACAGGAAACCAGTCGTTTGACATGAAGAGGTTCAAGAGATATTTTTCCGGCAAAACATTCTGCAGATCTCACTAACAAGAGTCATAGCAGTTTCAGAAGTAACCGTTTCACAATATTGCGTCCAAAATCTTCTTACCTTCATAAGAATATTCCAAGATTATGCTTAAGCCTTCATTATTATACTTGACTCCTCCACAGCCTAAGCAATTGCCTTTACTCTAGTCCAGAAAGCTTAAAATTAGTTTTAAGGGTATAAATTACAAACCCACAATGATGGAAAGGCATGTTATCAAGCTGCAGAAGGTTTTCTGGAGCATATTTTTTGGTCTCCAAGAAGGATTCTCCCTTGGGAATGTTATTTGTTTCCTCTCCTTGGCTTAGTAAGTCATAGAGATGAATGCAAGTTCCTACAATAATTTGTATCATTGTAGTCAAAGGTGCACCCAAGGCGCGCCTCGCAGCAAGGCGCACCAACTACCCCTCGCACCTCATTAGGCGTGGCGCCCTTCTCCAGCACGCCTCGCAGCAAGGCATGCAACAACTAAAGGCACGCCTTCTGTATTTGCTTTTTATTTGGGCTTTAAGGGCTCACTTGGCAAAAAATAATAGTGAGGAGAGTATTGGTGGACCGGTGGTGATGATGACGACAATGATTTGATGGAGTTCGATAAAGATGAATGATTGATCCATTGGTTCTGCTTTATTTTACAATTTTTGTTCCTTTTATTGTTACTTTTTGTTAAAGAACACAAATTCTTATTAGTTCTGTTGACTACTATTGCCTATTGCTAATCTGCTAGTTCACTTGGATATATTTTAACATATTTTTGTTGGTTTTAATATGTTGTTTGGTTTTATTTCTTACATTACTAATTTATTTATTTATGTATGTATATTTTTATTATTTTATATTTGTATGTCTCGCTTCGCCCAGGCACACGCCTTAAATGCACCTTGCACCTCAAGCGATATAGACAATTTGCGCCTCGTGTGCCTAGCGCCTTTGACTACCTTGATTTGTATCATCTTACCTCTTATCTAGATTCTTTCCTCATCTAAATGAATTTGGCTGGTGCTCCTTGTTTGCATGAGCTTAAAATCCACGACCAAAATATAGGTCTTATTAACCTGCACGAACTCGCGTTAGGTTTTATGGCTTGCTCATTGCTATGTTTGCTAGAAATTTGGCACCAGCAAGAGGATGCCAGGTTCATAGATGTTCATAAAAAACATCATGCATTCTATTGTGTGCCATTCTCATGCTATGTAATCAACCCAAGATGGAGAAGGCTTGGATGATGAAGCCTTCGGTCATCCAGATTTCTAGATTTAAAAGGGTGCCTGCCTTGCTTAGGTAACGGAAGAGCTGCAGACTGATCTCATACAAATAATCAAATATTCATCAAGCTTAGTCGGCATGAGTTTCCCAAAAGGAATTCCATAATCTCTCACCAGTCACCAACCTATTGTTATCCAACATTTGGAAAGATAGGTTTGTTGATTTTATTTGACAATAGTGCAGTTCAGATCCCTAGAAGAAAATCAAGTGAGCAGTTAAGAGGATCTGTGTGCCACTCACAACCCCCCACCCAACAAACAAAGGCAATATTGCTTGAACGTAAGGAAGTAACAGGCATAATAGATTGCACGAACACCAAAAAGATCAGCAGAGTTTCGTACAAATTCATATCATCGTAGAAATATACTTTTCTCAAACAGATACCTCAATTTAAGTGGGTTTCCTAGATGGTACTTTCCACTGGTTCTTTTGCTTGTTGCTAATGGCCATGATGGAGCAGTCTGCTACAGTGTTGTAAATTTCGGTAGGCGGATTCGGTGCGGCAAAGGGACGCCTAGCGTCCAGGCGGCCGCACAGAAAAAAAAAAATTTTTTTTTTTTTGAAGTTTTGGGTTTTGACTTTTGAAAATTTTTGATATTTTTTTTGAAATTTTTTGAAATTTGAAATTTTATTTATTTATTATTAAATTTAATGATTTTTTATTATTATTTTTTTAGAATCTGAATTTTTTTGAATTTTAAAAACTGAAATTTCAAATTTCAGAAATTTCAAAATTCAAAATTCAAAATTTTGAATTTTCCGCTTTGGCCGAACAGGCCGAACAGGGCCGATTTGGCCGAACAGGCCGCCTAGGGCCGAACTGGCGCCTAGGTGGCCGATTTGGGGGTTTTCGGTGCGGCAGGTGGCCGCCTAGCGTCGCCTAGGCCGATTTTTAGAACACTGATCTGCTAGCTGCCGTCTTGCTTCAACTTTCTTACATGAAAGAATTTTTTGTCATGGAACTGCGTCCTATTTCTGTTATTCCAACCGGTGAAGTATTAAGCAAGGTTTTATTATCGATCGAATAGGTTTGACCATTTCGGATTGGAATTGGAGGGTATGAAACCGAGGAAACCGATTAACTCAAAGAACAGGCATCCCCTCACACCCCCCCCCCCCCCCCGCCAAAAAAAGGAAACCGAGCTGTTGAACCTTGATGTTAACTGTTAAGCTGTCTTCCAGCAAATTGAGTAGCGAAGACAGCCTTAAATACTTGTGGAGTAAATTTTCATATCCGTTGTAACCTCACTCAAAATCACTTTGGCATTCCAAATTTTGTTTCATAGCTCAATTAATGGAGAATGTGTATCATGCACGGTTAACTTACATAGTAATTTGTTGACATTGAATGAAAATCAATATAGACCTTGAGAATCATGAATAACTTCAGTAGGACCACTTCCAATTTTAAATTTCTTCTAACTAAAACTTGACACAGTTGAACAACAAAAACAAAGCCATTATGCCACATTTTGGGGGTCGCCTATTTGAATCCTTTTCTTCCATTCAGCTCTGTTAAGGACCGTGTCATCTGTAGCATCAACAAAATCCACTTTGTCACAGTTATTGAGGCATAATAATGTCGTGTTAATTAATGTCTAGTAAAACTGAAGATGCTAGCTTTGCCTACCTTGGGCTGTGATTGGGTTGGGATGCAATACCATTCTGAGTCCAATCACAATTCTACATGGTGAAATAAGACTAACTGGTGAAATAAGACTAACTGGCCAATCAGTGCAACTAGCTTGAATGTAACTTTTAGGGGAGAAAAAAGGTCCCAAATTTGAAGTTATTGAAAACCCATACATGTAGTAGGACATCCAGTAAACCTTTCTTTCTTATATATCAAACAAAAAGGTTCCAATAGGGGATATGACTTAAATGAGAGGGTCAAACTAGTACAGCAACTCAAGGCAACATATGCAAACGGGAAAAGTAACTGATATAATTGTCAGGGTTAAGTGATATAACCATCCAGACAAACCTGGCAAAGTAATCAGTAGTGGTTCGTCATTGTCAATGATTTTGTCACCGATAAGAAGAATGGCCAAGAATTGAAACCGATAGACGAACCATCAGGTAATGTGTTGCTTGAAAGGAATTTTGCGGAATAAAATGTTTCGATCCTACCTGAACCAGCTTCTTGCCCTCATCATCGACATTACCACAGAAGAAAGTTGCAGAAGTATCTCCATGATAGCCCTGCACATTACAACACACTGTCACTCAAGAAATTGAATCAAGAAGATAGATGTAAGGACAATTAAAACATCATGGCACTTTCTAAAAGCTGTACAAACAAACTTGTGCAGATGCAGTCATGCTTCTCCCTATACAAACAGAATCACATATACATACAGAAGAGAGCTCATGAAAAAAGTGCAGTATATATTATTGATTAAACAAAATATATCAAAGCTAGCCAAATTTCCAGGTCAGTTTTCCCAGTCATACCACCTAGGAAGCCTTTTTCCAAAATTTTGGGATCAACTAAGACACACCACTTCTGTATTTAAAAAGTTTATCATAGAAGTTTTAAATTTCAAATGTAAAAGATGAGGACTCTTTTACAGTAGTAAACTACACAAATTAAGAATAAGAACAAATTTACTTGAAAAGGAATGTAGCTGTACTAACAAAATAGTTGAAGTCCCGGCCACTAGAACAAAACTCCACAGTTGTAGCAATGGTTGAGGGTTATATATTTATATTATTTCAGTACACCATGCACCTCAATGCCCATTTTACGGATTGAGACTTGAGAGTTAAATTCACAAAGAATAATAATTTCTTCTATCCATTTAGTATGTATGCCAAGACGAGATTTGAACCCTAGATTACTCCCATGCCAAGTTAAAGTCCCTGACACTACACCAAAACTCCATAGTTGTAGTGAGGGTTGAATATATTTGTACTATTTCCATGAAATAAAAGAAGCCTCACAAACCGTTGAAAGATATCAAGCTATTTAGTTTATAGATACTGCTTCAAGGATAGTAAACTTACATTCAAGAAGACAGTAACATCGATATTGATGATATCACCATCCTGCGAACCATATTCAATATTAGTAAAGCATTAATAGGTGAATAGTGAAAAACATAACATATAATTAAACAAGTCGAGAAAAATGCACCTCAAGCGCCCTTGAATCAGGTATTCCATGACAAATACATTCATTTACAGATGTACAAACACTTTTTGGAAAGCCACCATAGCCAAGAGGAGAAGGATATGCTCCATTGTCAATAATCATCTGGTGGACTGCTTTATCAATTTCATCGGTCGTGGTACCTGGCTGCAAATAGAATCACCAATTTTCAGATGAAAACCATAATTGAGAGTATCTTTTATTCTTTTAGTTTGTTTTCTTCTTTGGCAAGCTGACTATTATTTAACCACAATCAAAATCCCAGGCCGTTCTAGGACTTTACCAGCTGAACCTGTCACCTCCAAGATGGGGAAGCCCCATACTGCCAAGTTATGGCATATTGGGTGAAGGCAGGCCCATATACTGTTTAAGTTAAAATGAAGAAGGTTAAGGCAAACCTTTACGAACTTATCCATATATCATGAAACAAAAGAAAAAAAGTTCAAATAACCTATCTTCTCTAATACCTTTGTAGCTCGTTTAGCCAGGTTATTATAGGGCAGAAATGTCACTCCCTGAAATTAAAATATATTTAAATTGGTAAATTTTAATCACAAATGACTAATTTAGCCTTAAAATAATTTAATATAATTATTGAAAATTTTCTAGAATTTTTAAATAATTTTTAAATAATTTTTAAAAGATTTTTAAAGCTTAAAATATCAATTTGCAATTTTAGAATTAAGTTTGCAATTAAAATAAATATTTTTAAGTCAGTTTGCAATTTTAGATTTGTCTGTGCAAATTAGATTTTTGCACAGAATTCAGCAGGAGAGGTTTTGCAAATTGGTATATGATAATAGTTAAGGCGGTGGGTTTCTTTTTAACTTTCGAAACATGGAGGGCTTATCTGCAAAACCTACCCACGACTTCGGCTTCGTATTGGCCGCACGCCGACCGGCCACCACGACGAAACCCTAACCCTAATCCCTATTTCTGACCTGAAATCCCCAAATCAACCCCTAAAATCTACCCTATAAAACCCCCACGGCCAAAGGCCCAAAACCCTAAACCTATTTCTCACCCCGACCACCCTAGCCACCACTACGACCGAAAGCCCTAAACTACCTCGCCGGAACCCTAGATCTAGGATCGTCGCTGTAGTGCCCCGTCCCTACATCGTGTCCCGTTCTTGTCCACGGGGTGCGCGAGAAAGGAACACTGTCGCTATCGATTCGGTCGGGACCGATAGGTCGGAATCGGCCGAGTCGATCGAAATGGGAACGGTTGAATTAAGATCCATTCCACGTTATGGAATGGCTTCTTCGGAACCAAGTCCCATATTCAGCGGGTTGCGCCTCGAGGATTGGCTCTGCGGCTGAGTCGGAAGAGACCTCTCGTTGCACTGGTTTTCATGCCGCACTTGAATTGGCTTTGGCTTTGGTTTTCGTGAATGCGTTTTTCGTGAATGTTTTCGATGGGTTTTCGTGATGCGTTTTCGAGCTTCGCATTCATATCGAATATCCTTGAATTATACAGTGTTCTAATCAGTTGCTTATGCGATTGCAGGTGATCGCGTAGACGACGTCAGCGCAGCCAACCGGTCGCTCGCTTGAAGCAAGCCTAAGGCGAGTGGCTGACCTCCTTCGCCTCGTCCCTCTACTTCAAAACTCAATATGTGAAGTAAAATGAATGCTTGTCATAATAGTGTAGAATCAAAGAAATCGTAGCACGATTCTTCACGAAACGCTTGTTATCAACTGCTGGTATTGGAAATAGAAAACATGTTCCTTATGCAAATCCACTTAGCCTATGCAAAGCAATGAATGAATCGATTAACGTTTATCGCAACGATACAGCTAAGTAAGCAAAACGGTCATTAGACAACTTGTCGATAAGGTGTAGTTTCCTCGAACGGTTGCCTAGGCCAAGGGACCGATTCGGTCCGGGAGGAACGAGAATAGCAAGCGCCAACCCTTCATTGGCGTGAGTTATGCGGGCACTTTCGCACAGGGCTCGCTACCCGACGCGAAAGGGGCGTCGTCTAACCAATGCTATAGTCCGTGATGGCTTGACATTGACAGTGGCCTTCACACCCATTTTCACTGCTTAACAAGTGCACGGGACACGGGATGAATATGATAGTGGCTTAACGTTATACAGTTAGAATGCTTGCCTGAAAACATGTTAACATGCAAATCGAGCAGGATGGTTAGAAAGATCATTGAAATAGCTAGCTAACATGTTTACGAAACTTCTTGAATTAAATGCAGAGCTTGGATTTAATTAGCCATTCGCCAGTACATGTGTTTTGTGCTGATCCTCGCTCTTTGCAGGTCCCGCGAACCAGGAAGGACGCGCCAACTAGCTCGACGACGTTCGTGACTTTTGAAGCTTCGGCCGTGCGTCGAAGACTTTCTCTGCGACTCCCCTTTTGAAGGCTCTCGACAGTCCAAGGAAGATGACTCAGCGTCCCTCCCATCCAGGTCACTGGAGTACTTTGTTGTATATTGAGGGATGTGTGCAATGTATGGAATGGCTATCTCATCGGCACTCTTTTGTAATCGAGTCATGTTGTTGCCCGTGCGGCAGTAAGTCTTGTATCGGAGTCTGTAAAAGATGTTCATTATCAATAAAGATCTAGTTTCCTTTACTTATTGTGTGAATCAATTTGTCTGCGTACTCTCTTAGATCTCGTGTCTCGGATTACCTTATGACTATGCCTTGTGCGATCGCAAATTAGGTTCGCACGGCATCACGTCCGGGGGACGACTATCGATTCGACGGAATCGGGGCGTGACATAATGGTATCAGAGCACGGCTTTACGTCCTTGGCCTCCAGTGTCGAGTTTCTAGTCTCAAACTGTTGACCTCGTGTCGATGAGAAGAGTTGTTCCATACGCTGAACCCAGGACATTTTCTGAAACTAACGAGAGTTGCCTTCCCTTTTTTCCTGCAGTTGCGGGAGCTTAGGCGGAAGACTAGACGAGTGCTTCCAGCGGCTCGAGTGCTTCTAGACCCGAGCATTCCGTCAACCCAACGGGAATGACGCCTGCTGTAGCCGGACCTTCCGGCGACCCGATGCAACGTATGTTGCAGATGCTTGAAATGCAGCAACGTCAAAACGAGCTCCATCGTCAGCAAGCGGAGGCTCGTCAGATCCAATTTGAGAATCGATTCGAGGCTCAATTCAACTTGCAGCAGCAGCAGCTAAATACCCTCCAGCAGATCGTACAGTCCGTCGTGGACAACAACAACAATTCAACGATGATGCCTGCCGTGACCCAGCCTGCGGTTCGATCCAACGAAGCCGAACCAGAGGCGCCCGTGCTCTCACCTGCGGCACCGAGAAGTTCCAACTTCGACGTGTCAAAATTCACAAAAAGCTGCCGCACTTCCTTCAACGGCACAGAAGATCCCTCCGTGGCGATCGACTGGTTGGAGGAGCTGGAAGACAAGTTCGAGCTTCTGGGTGTCGAGGACTCGAAGAAAGTCGCGTGTGCTCAACTTCTACTTCGAATGAACGCGCACGATTGGTGGACTGTGCAGAAGCAGGCTATTCGACGTGAAGACGAGACGGCGGCGATCTCATGGGCGACATTCAGAAATGCGTTCGAGACTGAATATCTTTCTGCAGCCGTGCGACAGGAAAAAGAAAACGAGTTTATGCAGTTGACGCAAGGGAATATGACTGTACGACAATATGCGACTGAATTCAACAAACTGGCCAAGTTTGCTGGAGACTATCTACCTACTACTGCAAGTCGAGCTAAACGATTCGTAGTGGGCCTGCGTTCCACTATCCGTGCTCATGTCTCGGTGCCTGAATACAAAACCATGGGCGAGGCACTCAACCATGCCCTCCGTCTGGAGTCCGAGTAACCTCCTACTACTACCGACGCTGTTCACTTTAATAACAAACGTCATAGTAATGCGGGAGGCAACAACGCACACAAGCGTCAAAACCGCGGCAACGGAGGCGGCAACTAGACGAAGGATCGAGTAGTCTGCGAGTTCTGCCACAAGGAGGGGCACATGGCCGTCGAGTGCCGATTTAAGAACGGGGCATGTTTCGTTTGCGGCAACAAAAATCACGTCGCAAAGAACTGCCCGGAAGCTAGGCCGAACCAACGCCCCCAACAATACCATCAGAACCGAGGCCAAGCACCTCGGGCTCCATCGACCGCACAACCGAATGGCCAGGACCGTCGCCCCAATGCTCAGGGCCGCGTCTACGCCATGACTCGCGACGAAGCGTTCGCATCCGATACAGTCGTGACAGGTATACTGCAATTCAATAATAAACCTGCTCGTGTATTGTTTGATTCAGGTGCCACGCATAGTTTTATATCGGTGGACTTTGCCGTCGAGCACAAATTCTCCTTGACACCACTGGGCCTCGATCTCTCTGTTAACGTACCGTCGGGCATGCCATTACTTGCAAACTTAGTCTGCGGAGACGGAATCATCTGTATAGGTGGTCAAAAGGTCAGTCTCGATGCGATAGTTCTAAATATTAAGGACTACGATATCATTCTGGGGATGGATTGGCTCGGTCCGTGCAACGCAACCATAGACTGCGCTGAAAAGAGGGTCATATTCCGCATACCTGGAGTGCCTGAATTCTGCTACTCGTGTGGTGAGACGTCGCCGACCTGCATGGTGATCTCCGCAATATATGCTCGACGGATGCTGCATTCCGGGTGCGAAGGCTATCTAGCTTCCGTTCGAGACATGCGACAGGATGGTGCAAACGCGGGTCAGACCGACGTTGTGGCATAATTCCCCGATGTGTTCCCGGACGAGCTGCCCGGCATGCCGCCCGATCGAGAGATTGAGTTCACTATCGATACATTTCCCGACACTCGACCGATCTCGAAAGCCCCGTACAGAATGGCCCCTGCAGAGCTAAAAGAACTCAAGGTGCAGTTACAAGAGTTGCTCGACAAGGGATTCATTCGACCCAGCGTCTCGCCCTGGGGAGCGCCCGTGCTGTTTGTCAAGAAAAAGGATGGCTCTATGCGTCTTTGTATCGACTACCGCGAGCTGAATAAAGCCACCGTCCGGAACAAATACCCCATGTCCCGCATAGACGATCTGTTTGATCAGCTTCAAGGAGCCACGATGTTCTCGAAAATTGATCTACGTTCGGGTTACCATCAACTCAAGATCAAGCCGGATGATGTGCCAAAGTCTGCCTTCCGCACTCGATACGGCCATTACGAGTTCCTGGTAATGCCGTTCGGCCTAACGAATGCCCCTGCTCCTTTCATGGATCTGATGAATCGGGTGTTCCGACCATTCCTCGACAAGTTCGTAGTAGTCTTCATCGACGACATACTCGTCTACTCGAAGAATAAGCAGCAACACACTGAGCATCTACGGACCGTGCTTCAGACCCTTCGAGAAAATCAGTTGTACGCGAAGCGAAGCAAGTGTGAATTTTGGCTGAGTAGCGTCGCATTCCTCGGACACATCATTTCAGCTGAAGGCATTGCGGTCAACCCCAAGAAAGTTGAAGCCGTTGCCGATTGGAAGCGGCCAACGTCCGTCAGCGAGATTCGAAGTTTCCTTGGCTTAGCGGGATACTATAGACGCTTCGTGAAAGACTTCGCGAAGATCGCATCGCCTCTGACTCGTCTCACACAGAAAGGAGTCGCATTTGACTGGTCAGACGACTGCGAAGCTTCATTCCAAGAATTAAAGCAACGGCTCGTCTCGGCCCCGATACTCGCACTTCCAGAAGGGACTGAGGGTTTCCAGATATTCAGCGACGCGTCCGGTCAGGGCTTGGGGTGTGTGCTGATGCAGCAGAACAAGGTGATATCTTTTGCTTCCCGACAGCTAAAGCCGCACGAGAAGAATTATCCCACGCACGACCTGGAGTTAGCGGCGATTGTGTTTGCGTTGAAATTGTGGCGTCACTACCTCTATGGCGTGGCGTGCACGATCTATACCGATCACAAGAGCCTCAAGTATCTATTCACGCAGAGAGAACTAAACTTGCGGCAGAGGCGCTGGCTTGAACTGATCAAGGATTACGACTTGACTATCGACTATACGCCGGAAAAGAAAAATGTTGTGGCGGACCCTCTGAGTCGGAAGTACATAGCCTCGCTATCCATCGACCGTAGACTGCTACGCGACCCAGAAGAGATGGGTATCGAACTCCGAGTCCGATTCCGAAATGTGCAGTTGGCAAAGTTGCAGTTAGAGCCGAGCTTGCTTGAAAAGATCAAGACCGCTCAGAAGGACGATCCGTACCTGAAGAAAATGCGAGATCTAATCTCGACGGGCAGGACGACCGACTTTACGGAAGACGAGACCGGCATGCTTCGATTGAGGGGTAGGCTATGCGTTCCGAATGATTCAGAACTTAGAAAGGAGATATTGTCGGAGGCGCACTACGCGAAGTACACCTTGCATCCCGGCAGTACGAAGATGTACAAGGACCTCCGCACAAACTTTTGGTGGCACGGGATGAAAAGAGATGTGGCACTTTTCGTGTCGCAATGCATGGCCTGTCAGCAGGTGAAAGCTGAGCACCAGAGACCATGCGGGGAGATGCAGAATCTGGCGATTCCGGAATGGAAGTGGCAGCACGTGTGCATGGATTTTATTGTTGGTCTGCCGAAGACGCCGCGGGGAAATGATGCTATCTGGGTCATCGTCGATCGACTAACCAAGTCAGCGCACTTTATTGCCATCAAAGTTACTTGGAGCGTTGATCGTCTGGCGCAGATATATCTTGATGAGATAGTACGGTTGCACGTAGTTCCAGTATCCATCGTCTCTGATCGGGATTCACGGTTCATGTCGCGATTCTGGAGTAGCCTTCAGTCGGCGCTGGGTACCAAGTTGCAGTTCAGCTCGGCTTACCATCCTCAGACCGACGGCCAAACGGAGCGCGTCAATCAGATTCTCGAAGACATGCTACGACTCTGCGCAATTGACTTCAAATCAAGCTGGGACAATCATCTACCTCTGGCCGAATTCGCATACAACAACAGCTATCAATCCAGCATTCAAATGGCGCCGTATGAAGCCTTGTACGGACGCAAGTGCCGATCACCCATTTGCTGGGACGAAGTCGAAGAGCGGCAGATTCTCGGCCCGGAACTGGTGGAACAGACTGTGCAGAAAATTCGGCTCATTCGGGAAAGACTAAAGACTGCACAGAGTCGTCAGAAAAGCTATGCGGACATTCATCGTCGACCCCTCGAGTTTCAAGAAGGCGATCACGTATTTCTCAAAGTGTCGCCTATGCGGGGAGTTACTCGGTTCGGCGCAAAGGGGAAGTTGAGTCCGAGATTCGTTGGGCCGTTCGAAATACTTCAACGGGTCGCCCCAGTGGCCTATAAAATTGCCTTACCGCCGGCGCTTGAAGATGTACACAACATCTTCCATGTCTCTCAACTGCGGAAGTACGTGCACGACCCGAGCCACGTGGTAGATTTTGGCCAGCTGGAGCTAAAGTCCGACTTATCCTACGTTGAAGAGCCAGTTCAAATCATAGAACGCAAGGATAAGCTGCTGCGCAATCGAGCGATCCCTCTCGTCCGCGTCCTCTGGAGGAACCATTCGGTCGAAGAGTCGACGTGGGAGCTTGAATCGGAAATAAAGGAGAAATTTCCTTCGTTATTCTCGTAGAGGTAGGTTCTATCTTTAAGTTTCGAGGACGAAACTTTTTATTAGTTGGTTATGGTGTAGTGTCCCGTCCCTACATCGTGCCCCGTTCTTGTCCACGGGGTGCGCGAGAAAGGAACACTGTCGCTATCGATTCGGTTGGGACCGATAGGTCGGAATCGGCCGAGTCGATCGAAACGGGAACGGTTGAATTAAGATACATTCCACGTTATGGAATGGCTTCTTCGGAACCAAGTCCATATTCAGCGGGTTGCGCCTCGAGGATTGGCTCTGCGGCTGAGTCGGAAGAGACCTCTCGTTGCTCTGGTTTTCATGCCGCACTTGAATTGGCTTTGGCTTTGGTTTTCGTGAATGCGTTTTTCGTGAATGTTTTCGATGGGTTTTCGTGATGCGTTTTCGAGCTTCGCATTCATATCGAATATCCTTGAATTATACAGTGTTCTAATCAGTTGCTTATGCGATTGCAGGTGATCGCGTAGGCGACGTCGGCGCAGCCAACCGGTCGCTCGCTTGAAGCAAGCCTAAGGCGAGTGGCTGACCACCTTCGCCTCGTCCCTCTACTTCAAAACTCAATATGTGAAGTAAAATGAATGCTTGTCATAATAGTGTAGAATCAAAGAAATCGTAGCACGATTCTTCACGAAACGCTTGTTATCAACTGCTGGTATTGGAAATAGAAAACATGTTCCTTATGCAAATCCACTTAGCCTATGCAAAGCAATGAATGAATCGATTAACGTTTATCGCAACGATACGGCTAAGTAAGCAAAACGGTCATTGGACAACTTGTCGACAAGGTGTAGTTTCCTCGAATGGTTGCCTAGGCCAAGGGACCGATTCGGCCCGGGAGGAACGAGAATAGCAAGCGCCAACCCTTCATCGGCGTGAGTTATGGGGGCACTTTCGCACAGGGCTCGCTACCCGACGCGAAAGGGGCGTCGTCTAACCAATGCTATAGTCCGCGATGGCTTGATATTGCTAGTGGCCTTCACACCCATTTTCACTGCTTAACAAGTGCACGGGACACGGGATGAATATGATAGTGGCTTAACGTTATACAGTTAGAATGCTTGTCGCAAAACATGTTAACATGCAAATCGAGCAGGATGGTTAGAAAGATCATTGAAATAGCTAGCTAACATGTTTACGAAACTTCTTGAATCAAATGCAGAGCTTGGATTTAATTAGCCATTCGCCAGTACGTGTTTTGTGCTGATCCTCACTCTTTGCAGGTCCCGCGAACCAGGAAGGACGCGCCAACTAGCTCGGCGACGTTCGTGACTTTTGAAGCTTCGGCCGTGCGTCGATGACTTTCTCTGCGACTCTCCTTTTGAAGGCTCTCGACAGTCCAAGGAAGATGACTCAGCGTCCCTCCCATCCAGGTCACTGGAGTACTTTGTTGTATATTGAGGGATGTGTGCAATGTATGGAATGGCTATCTCATCGGCACTCTTTTGTAATCGAGTCATGTTGTAGCCCGTGCGGCAATGAGTCTTGTATCGGAGTCTGTAAAAGATGTTCATTATCAATAAAGATCTAGTTTCCTTTACTTATTGTGTGAATCAATTTATCTGCGTACTCTCTTAGATCTCGTGTCTCGGATTACCTTATGACTATGCCTTGTGCGATCGCAAATTAGGTTCGCACGGCATCACGCCCGGGGGACGACTATCGATTCGACGGAATCGGGACGTGACAGTCGCCGTTCTAGTCATCGTCGTCGCCTCCGACCACCACCAGCGTGTTCGCCACAACGAGGCGAGCTTCGTGCAATTTTTTCGACGCACCCCGACGCCTCCACCGTCGTACAGCAGTCCCGACAGCAACTCCTTCTGGACACGTACGTGTCGTTTCTTCTGTGGCTTGTGTCGTGTCTCGTGTACACGTGTGTGAGGTCGCCGAGTGTCGAGGATCTCGTGAGTGTGCTCGGACACGCGAGATTCGTTTCGTGTGTGTCGTATTGGACCAGGACACAAGACTCGTGTCAGATGCAGTCGCACCGTGTCCCTAACTGTCAGGACACGAATTTAGTTTAGTATGGGTTTTAGGTTTGTTATTTTGATATTGGGTATAAACCCGCACTGTTATTGGGTTTCGGATTTGGTTAGTGATTGATAATGGGTTTGGCCCATTGGGCCATGGGCTTATACATATATATATCTGTTAATATATATATATATATATATATATATATATATATATATATATGCATTTTCCTTTATATTTATATATCTATTCTACTATATAATAGGAAAACTTAGATGGTGAAACTTTTGAATTCCGAAAATATCCTTACATACTTATACTAATTAAAAATAGTTCATTAATTTTAATAAGGACAACTTAGTAATTAGGAAGACTACCCTCTGGTCTTCCTAAAGAGTCTTCCTAAATTAATTAAAAGAATATTAAAATACGTGCAAGGCACGTGCACATATGCTAGTATGTATTAATATATATACATAATTACTTGTCTTCATTAATTTATGTATTTATATATATATGCTGTATTTTATTATATGTAAATTCACATGTCATATTATTGTCAATAAATATAATTATTATGTATATTTTACTACATTAAAATATTATTATATATGCACTTTTATATATATGTCTAAATTCGTATTTTTACGTATTTTATTAATTGTGGTCATTTAAGTCCAAACCTAGTATGGGTTTTGTGGACCCAAATGAGTCTAAATACATTCAAGGTTTGTACGAGCCATATCGGACTTGATTCATGACCTTGGGTCCCGTATCTGGACTTCGGTTCAACTTCGTATACGTGGACAAAATATAGTAAAAAATTAATAATTTATTTTCAGAATCTATACTTTATTGTATTTGAATTTTTAGACAGCTTTTAAGTACTGTACAAATTCCAGAAAAATTATAATTAAATACTATGTTAATTTAGCTAATTTAATATAATTTTTTCAGCATTTAATTTACATATTTTTCACTGTCCAAAAATAGGGAAACAGAACTCATTTTTAAAGTATATATGTAAACTGATTTTTTATAAATATCTACAGTAGTTTATAAATTCCAGAAATTTTATAATAAATTACTATAATTAACAAGGATCATTTAGGTACCTTATTTCATATATATTGGAGCTTTATAACTATTTTAATAATTGTTGGAACACAATGCACAGTCTGAATTATTAATTGAATAATATTGCCTTATGTGTTAATATTGGATTTTGGAATATTTTAGTATTGGGACCTTACCCTACCTTAGTGAAGAGACCCTAAGTGTTGGGTTAGATGTTGTATCACCCCACATTGGACTTCTATGCTAGAGCATCACTTAGCTAGGAGCCGTGTCACACCGCTAGTGTAAAATCTTGAACATAGCTTAGAGACTAAGTTTGTGTATCATTTTGACAGGACACCGAACATCTATAGCTTCATATTCATATCCTTGTTTTGCACGAGGCAAGTACCCCTACAAACTTTATTTACTGCATATGATGATGAACTGTGAATGAACAAATATTAACTTAGAGATTTTGCAATGGAAATCATATCTCACATGTTTCTTACATGCTCGACATGCTTTATACTGTTCTTGTATATCTCACATGATGGTTACTGGGGCATGAAAGAAAATGATAGTTGAGTACGTGATCATGTCCCCTTCTCCCGTACGTATGTACCGAGCAAGGCCGCATTACATGCTACCTTGTCGTAGGCGTATCCCGCATTTTTGTACGTATGTACACATATACTTGTAGACTTGTACGTACGTACATTTTATTGCACGTAGACTTGTACACCGGTACATTTTATACCTATCGACGATCACGTACCTGCTCCAGTTTTAAACATTATATATACATGTGTCGCCATGACAAATGTATCTGCTACATGATAAACTGTGATATGCCATGATTCTATTTATTACATCTCTTTTCATTCTATGCTCAGTATTTTCAGTTTGTAGAATCAGTACTTGCTTCCGTCCTGACAGAATAACGTTGCAAGCATATTGTCCGAGGAGGAGATGCTATGTGATACTTTTTATGAGGCCACTACTGAGGACCAGGCCTTAGCTCCTGAGGAAGTTCTCGCAGGGAACCTCGCCTAGTTGCTACATTAGCTATCTTGGACTTAGACGTTTGGGTTATTATGAACTTATATTTGGGTACTGGACTTTGTCTCCAGTTTTCATACTTTGGAAGTGTAATAACCAACTAAACATGTTTGCTTTCGTTTATAGATGTTGTGTTGTGATGAACCCTTAAAATGCTATAATAGAACTGTTAGCACACATAGAACCATATTGTATATCTCTGAGAACAGCTTACTACGCTTTAACACAAGCGTAGGCTAGACATGGCTCGGCCCGGCCCAACAATTTGGGTAGCGGGTCGTGACAAGAAAGAAGTGGTGGCTCATATAATATCCTGAGTTTCCACACAATCCTATATTATTTTTTTATTTTTTTTGAGATGCCCGACGATACGCACGGGACTTTGTGCACGCTGCATTTCATGTCTGTTAGGTCAATTGCCTCCCAACTCCCACCAAATAAATGGAAGGAATAATACGTCCCCGTGGCTCGATCCACTGAATTTCCGCCACCGAGCCGGGGTCTTATACCTCACCTCGGTAACCACAAGAGCCACTCGAGTTCGGTACAATCCTACACTAATGTTCCAGCCAATTCTTGTCCCAATTATTGTAGGGAGCTTACGTTCAATAACATAAGAATCATAAATATATGCCGATAGGTTTATTCGTTTTATACTGAGTTTCATTAACTCTGCCCTACCATATATTGGATCCTCAAATCTTCTTTATCCCCACCAGTTAGGCTAACAAACCTGTGCATTATGATTCATAAATAGCTAAGCAGTGAAGCTACCTGAACCAAAGTGCCGGCATATTCCAAAACTTGTGCTGCGAGTTTTCCGGATGCACGCATGCACTCGATTCCTCTCTCATCATGCACTTGAGGTCTGCTAGCAATCCCAGGCGAATGCCTGGAATTAACATACGGAGGCTTCATTATGTGATCGGGAACGTGACAACGAGGAGATACCTTCCCCGGACGCAAATGCTTGGATTCATCTTGATTTCTAATAATGTTTAGAAAAACAAATAATTGGATAGTTAAAAGAGTGTGCATAAATCTTTAATCGAGTCTACAGCTCCAAATGAAGAATCAATGCCTATGTGTGGATCCTAGCAATGCCTAGCAAGGATCGACCAACTAAATAACATGAGCTCGTGCTTCGTGAATAATCCGTGCACTGTGTAATGAAACACAGAGTGCTTGGAAGTACCTTTCGTTGAACAATAGATTGGTCAGATTGCATGTCGTCCTTGACAATTGGACTGATGTTTGTTTGGGTCCTGCAAAGAGAAAATTTATAATGAATAATAACATGGTTTACACAATGGTACCTAGTTCATTCCTCGCCTAAAATGGGGTGTTTGCCATTCCTGCCGGCATCCTGGCCAAATGGCAAACGAAATTTGTTTCCCTACCAGCGTTGGCGTTTGTCGTTTTCACCGTACGAAAATGCCAAAAACAGCAAACGTGCTCGCTCGCGAGAGCTGCCATTGGCGTTTTGCCATTTCAAATGGAGCATTTTTCCATTTTAAATGGGAACCAAACTGGCTCATACTAGTTTCCTTCCCGTTTGAAATGGGGCATTTGCCGTTTCTATTGGAATCTCGGTCAAGAAAAGGGTAAACGCCAGACGCTCTTGAGAGCATGGTTCGGCGATGGCAGTATGAAATGGAGCGTTTTCCATTTCAAACGGGAATCAAACTTATCAACCCATATACTGCAGTGTTTCTGCAGAGACTTAGGAAGCATGAACACGCCAGTGTCATGTCATGAAGGAAACATACTGGACACCTATAGTACGCAGCCTTCTAAAATAGGTTATGTGTCAGTGTCCTTCCCGTGTGTCATGTCATGAAGGACACATGCGGGACACGTATCATACGCAGCCCGTACACCCCAAAGTACATCCGCCACAATAGGTTTCGTGTCGGTGTCCTTCCCGTGTCGTGCCGAAGTCGAAGAATTCGTAATTTTGGGGGGAAGAGGAGGGAGGAGAGCTTGACCTGTTCTGGCGCCGCGGAGGAGGAGAGGAGCCAGCGGCCCGACGGCGGCGGAGTGGACGAGGCGGTCGCCGAACAAGGAGGAGAGGACACGCGGCTGCAGCGGCGACGTCGAGCAGGCCATGGAGTGGAGTACCACAAATGACTCCTTTCTATTTACTCTCATTTTATTTGGCTAATTATAAGGGCACAGCATTTTTTACTCGGGACTAGCCAGGATTAGGGCTAGCCAGGTTGGAAGAAACTTTTACTAGGGCTATCCAAATATTCCACTCAGGGGGCTGTCCAAAGCCCACAGCCCCCCAAACCCAAAAAACCACTCTCATTTCTAAAATTCACTCTCTCTCTTCACAAACCCTAGTTTTCTTCTTCTTCTTCTATCCATCTTCTTCTTCTCCACCATTTCCATTCTAACATCTTCATCAAAACCCTAATTTTTTTCTCATCATCATCATCTTCTTCTCCACCATTTCCATCATCACCATCTCCATCAAAACCTAGTTTCTTCTCTTTCCCAATTTCGATGGCACCCAAAAAATTAAATAAACCCTAAAATGTATGAAAATAAAGGTTAAATACTTCTTTCCTCACAAAGAATGCATGGAAATAAATCCTAAAATGCATATTTCACTCAATTATCAAGATTAAAATAAACCCTAACATGTTTTTTTCATTCGGGAATGTCGACTTTAGGACTGCCAGAAATTGTGGCAGTCCTGAAAGGAACTTGCTGTACAGCAAGTATCTTTCAGGACTGCCACAATTTCTGGCAGTCCTCAATATGTCTAGGACTGCCAGAAATTGTGGCAGTCCTGTTGTAGAGCATGTCCCTTTCAGGACGGCCATAATTCATGGCAGTTCTTATTACTTCTAGGACTGCCAGAAATTGTGGCAGTCCTGTTATACATCGAGTCTATTTCAAGACTGCCATAATTCCTGGCAGTCCTCATTACTTCTAGGACTGCCAGAAATTGTGGCAGTCCTGTTGTACATCGAGTCTATTTCAAGACTGCCACAATTTCTGGCAGGCCTCAATACTTTTAGGACTGTCAGAAATTGTGGCAGTCCTGATATGAATCCAATTATTCTACAACTAGGATTTCTTCCATAGTTTTCTTCTAAAACTAGGATTTCATGCATAATTCTTCTATTAATAAAGAAAAATTGGTTAAGAGACTAATAGATTAATAGATTTGATAGATTTGATAACCCAATTTCTTCTACAACTAGGTTTCATCCATAATGCCCAAACAAGAAGAAAATAAAATAAAATAAAATAGGGTTTGGAGAAAGAGATCTGAGAAATTAGAAGAGAGCAAAAAATCAAAATAAACTAGGTTTGCAAAAATTGATGTTCTTGTTTTTTTTTTCTTCTTCTTGTTCTTCTTCTTCTTTTCTTCTTGTGAGGAATGGAGAGAGAGAGGAAGAAAACAAAAATTATAACACTTATCTTTTATACCTACTACTTGGATAGCCCTGAGTAATTTTTTCAGTGGCAAACTTGTAAATAATGGAAAACAGTCACTTGGACAGCCCCGAGTAAAAAAGGCTGTGCCCTTATAATTTGCCTTTTATTTAGGCTAAATTATAATTTGATACCTTTAACTATTCTAATTTTTCAATTTGATACCCTCAACTTTTATACGTACTAACTTAAGGTAAATTATAAGGGCACAGCACATTTTACTCAGGGCTGTCCAAGTGTTAGTTTTTCATTATTTACAAGTTTGCCACTGAAAAAATTACTCAGGGCTAACCAAGTGGTAGGTATAAGGACTGCCAGGAATTGTGGCAGTCCTGAAAGTAATGAGGACTGCCACAATTCCTGGCAGTCCTAGAAGTAATGAGGACTGCCAGGAATTGTGGCAGTCCTGAAAGGGACATGCTCTACAACAGGACTGTCACAATTTCTGGCAGTCCTAGACATATTGAGGACTGCCAGAAATTGAGGCAGTCCTGAAAGATACTTACTGTACAGCAAGTTCCTTTCAGGACTGTCACAATTTCTGGCAGTCCTAAAGTCGACATTCCCGAATGAAAAAAATATATTAGGGTTTATTTCAATCTTGATAATAGAGTGAAATATGCATTTTAGGATTTATTTCCATGCATTCTTTGTGAGGAAAGAAGTATTTAACCTTTATTTTTATACATTTTAGGGTTTATTTAATTTTTTGGGTGCCATCGAAATTGGGAAAGAGAAGGAAACTAGGGTTTTTATGGAGATGGTGATGATGGAAACGGTGGAGAAGAAGAAGATGATGATGATGAGAAAAAAAAAGTAGGGTTTTGATGAAGATATGAGAATGGAAATGGTGGAGAAGAAGAAGATGGATAGAAGAAGAAGAAGAAGAAGAAAGCCAGGATTTGTGAAGAAAGAGAGTGGAGAAGAATAAAATGGATAGCCCCTGAATAGAAAATTTGGACAGCCCGAGTAAAAGTTCCTCAAAGCCTGGCTAGCCCTAATCCTGGCTAGCCCCGAGTAAAAAAGGTTGTGCCCTTATAAATAGCCTAACTTAATATCCTTTTTCGACTAATACGTTTAACTTGATACCTAACAATTAAAAAAAGACAAAATTATTCCATCTTCTCCCTCTAACCCCCACCTCACCCCTACAACCCCCCCTCCTTCCCTCGCCTCCCCCCACCCCCCCCCCCACCCCACCCCGCGGCCTCGCGCCGTCCGTATCTACACCCCTTCTCTCTCTCTGCATGCAGCGACGACGACAACGACGGCAGCGCTAGCGTGCGAAGAGAGAAAGAGGGGGGGTGCAGCCGGGGACGGACGAGGGTGGGGTAGTCGGATGGGGCGGGAGAGATCAGCCGGGAGGGAGAAGGAGGACAACAATAGGAGATGCATGAGAGAAATATGAGTAATTTGGTCTTTATTTTTTTAGAATATTAAGTTGTGGCCGGCTATACACAACCCAACACTTACTTAGCACACCCCTTTTTTTAAAAAAAATCTTTTTCCTATTCTACCATTGCTGAGCTCACCCTATATTTTGCGATGAGCACAACAAATACTGGTCGAACGGACAATGGTCCGTTCGATAAATATTTGTCGAACATGTCTTCTTCTGTTCGACAAATACGGCTCGAACATGTCTTCTTCTGTTCGACAAACACTGGTCGAACATGTTCTAATCGAACATGCCATCTTATGTTCGACATATGTTGGTCGAGCGTACACACTATAGTTCGACTGTCGTGGGTCGAACATTCCTCTGTGAGGTCGACAAACTAGGGGAGAACCTACCTGTGAATACACCCAAATTGTTTTTATTTTTTTTTTGTTTCAACAACAGTTTATGGGGTCGGCCGTCGGGGATCGGGAAGCGGGAGGAGGAGGATGAGGCGGGTCGGGGGAGGGTCGTCGACGGAGGGAGGGGAGGGGAGCAGGGAGATGGTCGGCGGAGGGGGGAGGGTCAGAGGAGGAGGAGGAGCAGGCGGGTCGGGGGAGGAGGAGGAGGGTCGGCGGAGGAGGGGAGGGGATCATGGGGTGTGCTCAGCAAGGGTAGAATAAGGAAAAAAAAAAATTTAATGGGGTGTGCTAAGTAAGTTTAGGGTGTGTATAGCTGGACCCGGAGAAAACTTTGATACTGAAGGGGATATCAAAGTTTTGATACCCTCTATGTATGACATGTGGACCCCTCCATCTTCGTAAAATGTGTAAACATATAAATATATATATATATATATATATATATATATATATATATATATATATATATATATATATATATATATATATATATATATATATATATATTGAGGGGGCCCCACTTGTCATACATAGGGGGTATCAAAACTTTGATACCCCCTTCAGTATTAAAGTTTTACTCGCTGGACCCTATTAAGTTATGGGGCCCGGCTATACACACCCCAAGACTTGCTAAGGACACCCCAATTACTAAGTACACCACATATATATTTAATAAAACTTAAAAACATACTAAGCACACCCCACTCTTTGACAGAAATGCCCTTTCTAAGCACACCCCACTCTTCTCTCTTCTCAAACCAATAATCCTAAGTACACCCCATTCTATACAAAATAAAACACACCCCATTTCTATTCACCACTAACACTCCACTCTCTTCTCTCTCCCGAAGACCAAGCGGCCGAACCTCCCTCCCGTTCGACGACAAGGAGTCCCGTTCGACGACAAGGAGTTTGTTTCGTTACAATGGCGGGCCAATCTGAAGATCGATCCCAAGATGAACCCCAATCCCAACAATATAGTGAGTTTTTCAAATCAAACCTCCCCATTACTTCGAACTGAGTCTTTCGTTTAGGATCACTGAATTAGGGTTTCAAAAACTCGTCATTTTCTTGGACGAACATCTTCGTTTTCGTTTTTTTTTTCGATTTTTCCTGTTCTGCCCGAGCCTGGTTGGTCGGGCAGAAAATCGTACGTTCGACAACATGAAGTCGGACATTTGTGCAGACGTTCGACAGACATATGTCGAACACTCACGTCTTGTTCGACAGACATATGTCGAACACTAACGATTTGTTCGATCCTCCGTAATCGAACATCCTGCTTCTGTTCGACCTGCATATGTCGAACAGTAGGTACTTGTTCGACCTGTAATGGTCGAACAGTATATATTTGTTCGACCAGTGTTGGTCGAACAGTTCATTTTGACTGTATAGATTGTTTAATTCTTGATATTTCATTCAATTTAGCAGGAATGATATATATGAGGAGTCGACCTACAGCTTCTACTGGGAGGCGTCGGTTAGAAGAGTTGGCCGCTGCACGTACTAGAGAAGAAGAGGATGAGGAACATGTTGAGGAAGAAGAGGAAGAAGAGGAAGCACATGATGAGGAAGAAGAGGAAGCACGTGCTGAGGAAGATGAGGAAGCACGTGCTGAGGAAGATGAGGAAGCACGTGCTGAGGAAGATGAGGAAGAAGGTGTTGACAGTGATATATTGACGGGCCCTTGTCCCGGTGGACCTCAGGATCCCCGACTTATCCCAAGTTTCAAGACTCATGTGGCGTTCTAGATTTGGAATGGGATTGAAAGGCCCTTATTGAGGTGTTGGTGCCACACGACCAAGATGGAGACATGGAAGTTTGGTCAAGGGGGCAATGAATTTAAGGATTTGATCCATCGTTCTAAAATTCCAGACTTGAGATGGATTTCATATAAGATACTGAACAAAAATCTAATTTGCGCGTTTGTTGAGCGTTGGCAACCGGCGACCAACTCATTCCATATGTCATTCGGTGAGATGACAATTACATTGGATGATGTATTTTGTCTTACCGGACTCCCGGTTAGTGGATTACCTGTGGTTGCACCAGAGTCGGCAAGGGGACCAGAGGAACCTAAGAAAATGATCAGTAGATTATTGGGGTGACAAAAAGGGAGGCAGTCGATGCTCTTCAGGGCCAGAGAGGTAGCTCGGTCCGGCTTGAGTGGCTCCGTTCACGATTTAGTGGAGATGTCACTAGTAGGGATGAAAGAAAAAGAAGACGTGCAGCCCATGCATATTTATGGTTCGTGCTTGGATGCACAATATTTGCAGACAAGAGTGGCACACGTGTGGACACGAAAATTCTCAGTCTTCTAGAGACGGTCAACCGCGTCAATGAGTATGTTTGGGGAGCAGCTGCTCTAGCATACTTGTCACGACCCGCTACCCAAATTGTTGGACCAGGCCGAGTCATGCCCAGCCTACGCTGAGATAAAACGTAGTAAGCTGTTCTAAAGACAACAGGATAAGACTAAATGTGCTAACAGTTCTATAAGTGAAGAAGAATCATAAATGCTCCAAACACAAAAGTCGTCGTATAAAGTAAGATGTCCAAGTACAAGCAAACTGAAATGTAAAACTGGATACATGTCCAATTACAAAATGATATAGTCTAATACATGTCTCAAAAGTCTAAGTAAACCAAAGACATCTAGGCGAGGTTCCCTGCAGGAACATCCTCGTAAAGCAGAGCCGGGTCCTCGGCAGTAACTCCATAGTATGAGTCGCAGAGTAACTCCTCCTCAGTAAGGATACCTACAACGTTATCCTGTCAGGACGGGAGCAAGTACTAAATCTAACAAACATATAATACTGATCATGTGATGAAAAGGAAATGACATATTATATTGGTTCAGTTTTAGGTATATTTCATCATGGCAATAAATTTATATTTAAAGTTTAAAACTGTAGTAGGTGAGTGATCAGTCAATAGGTAATCAGGATGTACAGCGGTACATATCAATTTTCTGATGTGCACATACGTACACATAACGGCATCGGTGTATATCCATACACAAATGCGGGACCAGACATACGACACAGATACATATAGAATGTAACGGTGCTCGGTAAATACATACGGAGAAGGGGGTCATGATCACGTACACTACTAGCAGTTTCCCCTTAACCCGTTATTTAAGCATGTGAGAGATTATGAGATACTGTATAAACATGGTAGAGACTGAAAGTAATACAACATGTAAAGTTCTAACTTGCTACCCCAAGGATCAGCATTTAACATGGTTGGTGATTCACAGTTTTATGGTTTTATAGAAGTATGTAAAGTTTGTAGAAAGTACTTGCCTCTAGCAAAGCAAAACAAAACAAGCTGCGATAACAATGCTATAGATGTCCAGTAACTCGTCACTGTAGAAATAAATGCAATAACTTAGCTTTTACACTAAGCTAAAATACTAGATCACTAAACTGGTGTGACGCGACTTGTGACTGGGCACCTAGCCAAAATAATGACTTGGCCTAGGAGACCAATGTGGGGGTGACACACTATGTTAACTAACATTCCAGGGTCTTTACACTAGTGAGGGATGGGGTTCAACACGACTAAAACTGCAAATAACATAAAAAGCTACAAGTCGTAATTAATCAATAAATAAATCAAAAGACTATTGTGTTTTAACAATATTAAAGATAGGCAAAAAGTCTAGTTTTTCTTAAAGTAAAGTATCAAAGTGATCCTTGTTAATCATAGAAATTTATTATAATTTTTCTGGAATTTATTAACCAGTACAAGTATTTTATAAAAATCAGCTTTCCTAAGTATACAGAAAGTGAGTTTTGGTTTCATATGCCAAACTAGTGGCAAAACAGTAATTTAAATACTACAAAAATTATACTAAATTGATCAACTTAACAAAGTATCTAAAAACTATTTTTTCCATAATTTTAGCAACACTCTAAGTATTTTTAGAAATTCAAAAACAGTAATGCACAATAATGATTAATTATCTGCGTATTTTGTCCATGTATATAATTTGAACCAAAGTTCAAATACAGGACCCAAGGCCATGAATCAAGTCCAATATGACTTGTACAGGTCTTGAATGTATGAAAACACATTTGAGCCCAAATACCCATGTTAGGCTTGGACATCAAATGGTTACAGTAATTTAAATACAATAAAATACAATTTGGTAAAAGTACAAAATAATTATTAATATTTTAATAGGGCAAAGTTATGCATAGTGAAAAATATAATTACATGTGTTAAAAATACATATATATTTGTAAGGAAAATACTTAATTTATAGAGTACAAATATATATATGTATAAATATATATACATATATATAGGAAAAATATTTTAATAATAAGGTGTATATATATATATATATATATATATATATATATATATATATATATATATATATATATATATATATATATTAATATATATATACATCAAGATATATACATAAATATACACAAAATTTACTAATTATAAAATATATATACATATGTATATAATACTGTAAAATACAGTATATACATATATTTATATATACTAATATATATATACATATACATATATATATAAATATAAATATATTAAAAAGAAAAAGAAAAGAAAAAGAAAAGAGAAAAGAAAACAAAAGGAAAGGGGGAGGGGCTCGAACCCTGTCCAGCGGGGGGGGGGGTCTTAGTCACAGCGCGCTGGCCAGTGGGCCAGCGGCCCGCTTTGTTAGGAATAGGGTTTGGTTTAGTTATATTTCGTTTTAGGTTAGATTAATAAATAATAAAAAAACGTCCTGTGTCCAGACAGTTCAGGACACAGGTATCAACGTGTCCAGGGTGATTTTGACACGTATGACACGAGTCTCACGTGTCCAGTCCCATGCCCATGTTCGCCAAGACACGGCAAACAACATGGACACAACACGAGACACGCACGACTCGTAGGGACACTGCTACTCACGTGTCCAGCGATCGGGGGGGGCTGTCGAAGGGTCTTGACGGCGGAGGAGGCGTCGACGAGGCGGCGCTCGGGTGGCGCTGGACGCGGCTCAGCACGGCGAACTGAATGGTGGTGGTCGCGAGCGGTGGTGCTCGGCGGTAGGGCTGCACTGGGGGTCGCCGGAGTAGGGTTAGGGTTTGGGTGTTCGTCGGGGAAGAAGGGGGTTGTGGTTGGTCGTGGGGCTGATTTAGGGTTAGGGTTTAGGTCAGGGGTGAGAGGGGGAGTTTTATAGGGGGTTGATGGCGGTGGGGGCAGCCGGGAAAGGCGGGGGGCAGCGGCGTGGGTCGGTCGGGGCAGTCGGGGCTGGTCGTCGGGGGTGGGTAGGAAAATTACAGGAAAACCCCTAGACTTTAGGAAATTACATTAAGGTCCCAACCCTAACTGAATGTAAATATAATTTGCATAAACAATTCATTGATTACAAATCAATATAAAAACAATTCTAATAATTGCAAAACCATATTAAAACAATTCTAATATTTACAAAATGATATTTTTTGTATTTAAAACTCATCTAAAAATCATTTAAAAATTCTAGAAAATTTCCTAAAAATCCTAATAAATATTTTAAGGCTATAAATGACATTAAAAATTAATTTGCACTAATTAAAATGAATTTGAAAAATCAGGGGCTTACAAGTCTTCCCTCCTTGAAAAATTTTGTCCTCGAAATTCACAGGAATTGAAGACCCGACAATATTCTAACATAGCAAGCAATGTAACAAAATAACTAAGGCTGCGATCAAAACTAACCTCTAAGGTATCAAGCGGGAACGGGTGGTTCCCCCGCAGCGGTTGGATCGAACAAGTAAGGGAATCTCTCCCTCATGTCCGACTCCCTCTCCCAAGTAGATTCACCTGGGGAGTGACGGCTCCAAGCTACTCGTACTAGGGGTATAACCTTGTTCCTCAGCCTCTTCTCTCTCCTGTCTAATATCTCCACTGGCTGCTCAGAAACTGTAAGGCTCGGTCCGACCTCCAACTCTGAATGGTCTAGCACATGACTGGGGTCTGGAACATATCTCCTCAGCTGAGATACGTGAAAGACATCGTGAACTCCTGCTAGGTTGGGTGGAAGTGCAACCCTGTAAGCTACCTCTCCGATCCTGCCAAGTATCTCGAACGGCCCGATGTATCTGGGGCTCAGCTTCCCTCCTCGTCCGAACCGGATCGTCCCTCGAGTAGGTGATATCTTCACTAGCACCATATCACCGTCTGCGAACTCCATCGGCCTGCGACTAGCATCAGCCCAGTGTTTCTGCCTGTCCTGAGCTACTCTGAGCCTGTCTCTGATCATCCCGACTTTCTCTGCTGCATCCGTGATCATCTCTGGCCCAAGCATAACTCTGTCTCCGACATCATCCCAAAAGAGCGGTGTCCGGCATCGTCGTCCATATAGTGCCTCGAAAGGAGACATACCAATACTGGCCTGGTAGCTGTTGTTGTATGAAAACTCTACCAAGTGCAGATGGCTCTCCCATGATCCTCCGAAGTCTAGCACGCAAGTCCTCAGCATATCCTCCAGCGTCTGTATCGTCCTCTCGGACTGCCCATCTGTCTGCGGGTGGTACGCCGTACTGAACTTGAGCCTACTGCCCAACTCCTCCTGCAAGCTCCTCCAGTAGTGGGATGTGAATCTGCTGTCTCTGTCTGACACGATGCTCACCGGCACTCCGTGTAGGCGAACTATCTGCTGCATGTATAGCTCCGCCAACTTCTCGGTGGAAAGCCCCACCTTGAAGGGTATGAAGTGCGCACACTTCGTCAGCCTGTCTACGATGACCCAGATGGCATCCTTCCCTCCTTGGGAACGAGGAAGCCCTGAAACAAAGTCCATCGTAATATGTTCCCACTTCCACTCGGAAATGGGTAATGGCTGCAACAAACCAGCTGGCCTCTGGCGCTCCGCCTTGACCTGCTGGCAAACTAGACATCTCGAAATGAAGCGTGATACATCCCTCTTCATCCCGTGCCACCAAAGATGTTCCCGCAAGTCACGGTACATCTTGTTAGCACCAGGGTGAATAGAATATCTCGATCAGTGCGCCTCCTGCAAAACTGCCTCTACTAGCTCTCCTCTCGGTACGCACAATCGGCTGCCACGCCTCAAGGATCCATCCTCTGCTATAGTGAAGTCATCCAGCAATCCAGCTAATGCCTGGGGTCGAAGTCTGCGAAGGCTCTCATCTGTAGACTGTGCCTCCCTGATCTGCTCCATCAAACCTGACTGAATGTCAAGTGCCATCATCTGTATCACTGATCCTGGCCGAACTAGCTCGATACCGAGCTTCTCCAGATCCTTCCGCAAATGCCGATCAATCATCAGGTACCATGCCATCGGATGCCTGCTCAGCGCATCCGCCACCACGTTTGCCTTCCCGGAGTGATACTGTAAATCGATGTCGAAGTCCTTCATCAACTCCAACCATCGTCTTTGCCTCATGTTCAGCTCTTTCTGCGTGAACACATACTTCAAGCTTTTGTGGTCAGTAAAGATTTCCACACGCTCTCCGTATAAGTAATGTTTCCATAACTTGAGGGCAAAGATCACCGCAGCTAACTCGAGGTCATGGGTAGGATAATTCCTCTCATGAGTCCGTAATTGCCTAGATGCATAAGCAATCACTTTCCCATGCTGCTGTAGGACACATCCTAGCCCCTTTCCAGAAGCATCACTGTATATGGTGAAACCTCCAGAACCTGAAGGTAAAGTCAGAACTGGAGCGGTCGTCAGCCTCCTCTTCAGCTCCTCAAATGCTGTCTGGCAGTCCTCAGACCAAATGTACTCTGCGTCCTTCCGCGTCAGCTTCGTCATGGGTTCAGCTAACCTAGCAAAGTCCTGGACGAACTTTCTATAATAGCCTGCTAAACCCAGAAAGCTCCTGATCTCTGAAACTGACGTCGGAGCCTTCCACGTCTCAACTGCAGCAATCTTCCTGGGATCCACCGAGATTCCATCTCCAGTGACCACATGGCCGAGAAACTCAACTCGGTCTAAAAAGAACTCGCACTTCGGCAGTTTGGCAAACAATCTCTCCTGCCTCAGAATCCCCAAAACTATCCGCAAGTGCTCTGCATGCTCCTCCGGCGTCTTCGAGTATATCAGGATGTCGTCAATAAATACTACGACGAACTTATCCAGATACTGGTGAAATGTCTTATTCATCAAGTTCATAAAGACAGCTGGCGCATTTGTGAGACCAAATGGCATTACCAGAAACTCGTACTGTCCGTACTTCGTGTTGAACGCCGTCTTCTGGATGTCTGCTGGCCTAACCTTCACCTGGTGGTACCCGGATCTCAAGTCTATCCTGGAAAACACCTTCGCCCCGCTCAACTGGTCGAACAAATCATCTATCCTGGGCAGAGGATATTTGTTCTTGATGGTGATGGCATTCAAGGCCCGGTAGTCAATACACAACCGGACTGTACCATCCTTCTTAGGCACAAAGAGCACTGGCGCTCCCCATGGAGAAGCACTGGATCGAATGAAACCCTTTTTCAACAGGTCATCAATCTGCTCTTTCATCTCTATGGCCTCCTTGGGATTCACTCTATAGCAAGCCCGGGATACTGGTGATGAACCTGGCACTAAATCTATAGTGAACTCCACATCTCTGTCAGGCGGAAGTCCTGGAAGATCCTCTGGGAATACATCCATAAACTCCCTAATGATAGGGTGTGGCGGTGCTGCATCCCCGACTGTCGCACAACAGTTCGGCTCTCTGCTGATCTCCGGCCCTGTCCTACTGACACGAAATGGTACTGTGCCTGGGGGACTGAACAGAACACTACCCTCATGGCAATCTATAGATGCATGGGCATAGCTAAGCCAGTCCATCCCCAATATGATATCATAACCGGGGAGCGGCATCACAAAGAATCGCCCCTCGAACTCTCTCCCGGCTATCAGAATAGAGCACCTATAGCTAGCTCTAATAGGCACTGGTCCTCCTCCCGTCATTACTCTACTAATCTCCGACGTAGGCGTAGATACTAAGTGATGTTCTTGCATAAACTCTAATGATAGGAAGCTATAAGATGCACCAGAATCAAACAAACATAGAGCTAGAAAAGTATGCAAATAAACATGACCTGTAATGACGTCAGCTAAGTAATCCGGCTCCGAAACCTGCTCCGGCTCCGGCTCAACTGCTAGACTATAAACTCTCCCCTGAGGTCCCTTCTGCTGCTGCAGATGCTGTCCGAACCTCTGCTGCTGAGTCGGGAGCGGTCCTCTAGTCTTCGCTACGGGGCACTCTCGAAGCTGATGGGTGGCAGACCCACAAGCCAAACACTGCCCCAACTTCTTCCTGCAGATGGAAGCGTCGTGGCCTACCCTCTTGCAGAATACACAAAAACCTCCCTTCGGCTGCTGTCGGGGTCCCAGGGCTCTAACTGGCGGGGTCTGATGGTGTGGTATAGAGGGACGGTAAGTCTGCTGGGGTGGCGTCGGTGCTCTCTGCTGGAAAGCCTGACGCTTGGACGGTCCCTCATGATGTACAGGAGCCGGCCTCTTGCAAGACAGAAGACGCTCCTCAATGCTCTGGGCCAACTCTAGGCTCTGGTAGTAGTCAGTCGTACCGTTCGCCACTATAAGAATGCCAATGTCTGGAACTAGGCCATGGCAAAACCTACGGGTCATCTCCTCTGGATCAGCAACCAGACTAGGAGCAAAACGGCTCAGGCGACTAAACTCCGCCGCATACTCATCAACAGAACGGTTCCCTTGCTGGATGTTCTGGAAGCGTAGCCCCATGGCTACTCTGGCAGTGGTCGAGAAGAACTTCTTCTTGAACTGGGTCTTGAACTGGTCCCAGGTGGCTCTACCTCTCGCGAACAACGGCTCATTCCTGAACCAAACTCCGGCTAAGTCTATCAGCAGAAATCCTGCTGCCTCGACCTGAAGGTCATCCGGCATCCTAACTCCCAGAAGCTTCCTCTCTACAGAATCTAGCCAGTCATCAGCTACTACTATGCCCTCAGTCCCTGAGAACTCCTTGGGATTCAGACCCATGAAGTCCTTGACCGTACCCGCTCTCTGCCGTAGCTCTACATATGGTGGGGCTGCGGGACGTCCCTCAGAACGCTCCATGCTCTGACGGAGTAGGGTGGTCTGCTCCTGATGGGTTGTTAGGAACCCCTGGATCAGTGTGAGCAGCTGGGTCCCGTCGAGTGTGACGGAAGCCTGGGTGGGTATAGTGATAGGGGGTGGTGGAAGTATCGGGTCCTGTCGGGCCTGGGATATGGAAGGTGGTATCTGGGTCTGTGGATCTGTGGAGTGGAGAAAAGTGGTAGGTGGAGATGCATCAGTCAACTGGTCAGCTGACTGGATATGGAGGGCCCCATTCTCGGGGGTAACATGCTGGGACGAACGAGTAAGCACCATCTAAATTACACATAAAAAGACTTATAAGGACTTGTTTAAAGTAAGCAATCATATGCAAGAAAATCTAATTATAATAGCAAACATGTGATGTGTTTCCTATGTTGCAATCCTAGCATTCCTCTAGGTGTTCTAAGCGTCTTTCCTAATGTTGTCTAATTACCTTAAGTTTCTAATTGCAGGCATGCTTGGTACAATAACGTAACCAAACAGTTTAGTCGGGACCTGCGTGGGCCACCACTAAAAACATGTCACGACCCGCTACCCAAATTGTTGGGCCAGGCCGAGTCATGCCCAGCCTACGCTGAGATAAAACGTAGTAAGCTGTTCTAAAGACAACAGGATAAGACTAAATGGGCTAACAGTTCTATAAGTGAAGAAGAATCATAAATGCTCCAAACACAAAAGTCGTCGTATAAAGTAAGATGTCCAAGTACAAGCAAACTGAAATGTAAAACTGGATACATGTCCAGTTACAAAATGATATAGTCTAATACATGTCTCAAAAGTCTAAGTAAACCAAAGACATCTAGGCGAGGTTCCCTGCAGGAACATCCTCGTAAAGCAGAGCCGGGTCCTCGGCAGTAACTCCATAGTATGAGTCGCAGAGTAACTCCTCCTCAGTAAGGATACCTACAACGTTATCCTGTCAGGACGGGAGCAAGTACTAAATCTAACAAACATATAATACTGATCATGTGATGAAAAGGAAATGACATATTATGTTGGTTCAGTTTTAGGTATATTTCATCATGGCAATAGATTTATATTTAAAGTTTAAAACTGTAGTAGGTGAGTGATCAGTCAATAGGTAATCAGGATGTACAGCGGTACATATCAATTTTCTGATGTGCACATACGTACACATAACGGCATCGGTGTATATCCATACACAAACGCGGGACCAGACATACGACACAGATACATATAGAATGTAACGGTGCTCGGTAAATACATACGGAGAAGGAGGTCATGATCACGTACACTACTAGCAGTTTCCCCTTAACCCGTTATTTAAGCATGTGAGAGATTATGAGATACTGTATAAACATGGTAGAGACTGAAAGTAATACAACATGTAAAGTTCTAACTTGCTACCCCAAGGATCAGCATTTAACATGGTTGGTGATTCATAGTTTTATGGTTTTATAGAAGTATGTAAAGTTCGTAGAAAGTACTTGCCTCTAGCAAAGCAAAATAAAACAAGCTGCGATAACAGTGCTATGGATGTCCAGTAACTCGTCACTGTAGAAATAAATGCAATAACTTAGCTTTTACACTAAGCTAAAATACTAGATCACTAAACTGGTGTGACGCGACTTGTGACTGGGCACCTAGCCAAAATAACGACTTGGCCTAGGAGACCAATGTGGGGGTGACACACTATGTTAACTAACATTCCAGGGTCTTTACATTAGTGAGGGATGGGGTTCAACACGACTAAAACTGCAAATAACATAAAAAGCTACAAGTCGTAATTAATCAATAAATAAATCAAAAGACTATTGTGTTTTAACAATATTAAAGATAGGCAAAAAGTCTAGTTTTTCTTAAAGAAAGTATCAAAGTGATCCTTGTTAATCATAGAAATTAATTATAATTTTTCTGGAATTTATTAACCAGTACAAATATTTTATAAAAATCAGTTTTCCTAAGTATACAGAAAGTGAGTTTTGGTTTCATATGCCAAACTAGTGGCAAAACAGTAATTTAAATACTACAAAAATTATACTAAATTAGCCAACTTAACAAAGTATCTAAAAACTATTTTTCCATAATTTTAGCAATACTTTAAGTATTTTTAGAAAATCAAAAACAGCAATGCACACAATGATTAATTATCTGCGTATTTTGTCCATGTATATAATTTGAACCAAAGTTCAAATACAGGACCCAAGGCCATGAATCAAGTCCAATATGACTTGTACAGGTCTTGAATGTGTGAAAACACATTTGAGCCCAAATACCCATGCTAGGCTTGGACATCAAATGGTTGCAGTAATTTAAATACAATAAAATACAAGTTGGTAATAGTGCAAAATAAATATTATTATTTTAATATGGTAAATTTATACAAAAGAATATTCACATACCTATGCCAAAAGTACATATATATACACAAGAAAATACTTAATTTATAAAGTATATAATATATAATAATATATATACATACACAAGAAATATATACATATACATATGTGTACATATATATATATATAAATACTAACATATATACATATAATTTACTAACCATAAAATATATACATATATACATACATACTGTTAAAACAGTATATATATACATATATACTAATATACATATATATATATATATATATATATATATATATATATATATATATATATATAAAAACAGTAAAAGAAAAAGAAAAGAAAAAGAAAAAGAAAAAGAAAAAGGAACTGAAACAGGGGGGCTCGAACCCTGTCCAGAGAAGCGCGCGGGGGGGGGGTTTTGATTTGTTCGGGCTGGCCAATGGGTCAGCCCGCTAAGTCTGTTAGGGTTAGGTTTTAGTTAAATTTATTTAGGTCAGGAATTAAATGGGTTTTTACCCGTTAAACAAAGCCCAACCCGTTAGTCTATTTCACAGTTTGTCTCGTGTCCATACAGTCCAGGACACGAGAAGTCGAAATCTGACACAGAGTCGACGTGTCCGTGCCCAGCACGACACGTACGACTCGGCTAACACGTGTCCAGCACCACAGTTGAGTCCCCGTGTCTAGGCGAGTCTCGTGTCTCAGTTTGAGACACGTACGACAGAGGAAGGAATGTTACCCATGTCCGGCGGAGAGGAAGGGTTTCGAGAGGGCGAACGGCGGCTGGGGGCGTCGGCGTCGTGGCGCTCGGGCGGCGATCGACCTAGCTCGGTGTGGCGAACTCGTTGATGGTGGTGGTGGTCGATGACGTCGAGCGGTGGGGGTCGAACGGGGGTTGCCGGAGTAGAGCTAGGGTTTAGGTGTTCGTCGGGGAAGAAAGGGGGTCGTGGTCGGTTGTGGGGGAGTTTTAGGGTTAGGGTTTGGTTCAGGGGGATGAGGGGATCCTTTATAGGGGTTCGATGGCGGTGGGGGCAGCCGGGAAAGGCGGGGGCAGCGGCGTGGGTCGGTCGGGGCAGTCGGGGCTGGTCGTCGGGAGTGGGTAGGAAAAATTACAGGGAGACCCCTAGACTTCAGGAAATTGCATTAAAGTCCCAACCCTAACTGAATACAAATATAATTTGCATAAACAATTCATTTATTACAAATCAATATAAAAATAATTCTAATAATTGCAAAACGATATTAAAACATTTAAATAAATTACAAATTGATATTTTTAATATGTAAAACTCATTTAAAAATCATTTAAAAATTCTAGAAAAATTCCTAAAAATTCCTAAAAATTATTTAAGGCTATAATTGACATTAAAAATTAATTTGCACTAATTAAAATGAATTTGAAAAAATCAGGGGCTTACACATATTAGTCTAAACTAGATGACTGATACAGCCTTCCTGTTCCTAATTGATTTCTCAGCTAAAACCCAATGCTGCATATGCAGTTCAAATCTTCACTGACTGAATCAGTTATACATGCCATCCAGATTCAATAAAATAAATCCAGTACATTAAGAGCATCAGTTTCAGGTAATATCCTGATATGATTTCACATCACTAAACTAAAGGTATACATGCAGTCTTGGTTTCCACTACTGATAAATGTAAACAGATTCATCAAATTGAATCAAGTATAAACTGCAAGGGACATGTAATAAGCACAGTCCTAATTCTAAATTGAACCAGGAACTGAACCTATTTGTCTGTAATGGAAAATAATGCAACTGAATTCCTACACTGTTATTTCAACCAGTATACCCATCCCCTGCTACCTATTGACAGAGAAAAACAACTGATAACACCCAAGTTCGGCTAAAACAGTCAAGCAATATTCCTATATTCAGTCTAAACCATCACAATTACATCTAACCTATCTCTCAATAAACTTACGAGACTCTAAACATTTCTGAACCGCCTACAACTCATCCAATCGTACTGAAATTAATAATATGTAAAAGAATATGGAATGTTACCTGATGATGCTGTCACAACACTAATCTGAGTCCCAACCTCACGATCAACTTAACTAAACTCAATTTGAATGGATCCAGGAATTCTCTGAAACAAGGGATCGAACAGTTGCAAACAGGGATTAATTCTTGGTCATGGATGATTAAATCTATTCCTTGATAAAAGAGGGAGATCGAGCTTAAAAAGAACTCACCAAAATAAGAATCAACTCAGCAATATTATTTAGAATTGATTCGATTGATCCCAACAATCTGTCAATTAAAATACTCCTAAATTCAGTAAGGAGAAAATCTAAATCAAATGGAAAACTCCATAACTCACCTCGAGTTAGATTCACTGATCAATGTCCTAGGGATCGATTGATTGAATGATCAAAATTCCTCACAATGATGCAGCAACCAAATTTAACAATTGAATTGAATCAATGCCTACTATCAGATCTATTAGAAGATCAATCAACTTGGAGTTGTTAATGATCACGAGACTTAGAATTTACAATTTCGAACCTGATGAAAGCAGATCTTGATGAGAAAGAAGAGTACTGGAGCTCCGGTCGCCTCACCAAATCATCGTTGGAGTGAATCAACCTCGCCGCACTTGTTCGTCGAGACACCCACTGGTCGATTTGTTATGATGTCGACGTCGATCCTCCAGTGAGGGTCGGCTCCTTCATCATCGCCATGATCGCAGCTCTTCTCAGAATTTGAAGGTGGATTGAGGAAAAGAAATTGAAGAAGATAGTTGTTATGACAAATTGGTGCTGAGCTTTGGAATTTATATGGCCACAGCTGCTTGATGCCTACACCAAGTTTGGCGCCCAAAATTTGGTTGTGGAATTGCTCGAATGAGAAGTTCAAACCACTGCAACAGAATTTCCTTCTCCTCCCTGCTAACTGGATTTGAAAAGAACCTAATTGAGTAATTAGCAAGGTGGGTTAAACCTATAGGCCAAGTAGGAGAATTGGCCAATCACCAGGCCCATAGGTTTAAAGGATACCCAATATAAAAGAATAAAGAATCTCAATTTAAATCAAAGTATTATTTAATCCATTTAAAATATTTCTCTAATAATATATGAGAAGTGGAGTTACAAATATCCCCCCCTCAAAAAAAATTTCGTCCCCAAAATTTCAAAAGCAACAATTAATCCCCAACACAAAATCATCATGGAAATTCATATACAATCATTTATTGATTTTAAGGTTCAAATTTCAAAATACAATCAGACAAATAAACTGGGATAGCGGTCCCGTATCTCATTCTCACTCTCCCATGTGGACTCTTCCGGAGAGTGGTGTCTCCACATGACGCAGACAAGTGGAATAGTCTGGTTCCGCAGACGCTTCTCCCTCTCGATCAAGAATCTTCACTGGCTGCTCCTCGTAGGTCAAGCTCGGACTCACCTCTAGCTCTGAAAAGTCCACCACATGGCTCGGGTCCGAAATATAGCGTTGAAGCTGAGACACGTGGAAAATATCGTACACTACCTCCAAGCTAGCTGGAAGCGCTAGTCGATATGCCACCTCGCCAATCTGTGCCGTCACGTCGAAAGGCCCGATGAATCTCGGACTGGGCTTTCCGCCTGTGCCAAATCTGATGACACCCCTAGTCGGCGAGATCTTCAGGAACACTCTATCTCCAACAGTGAACTCCAGTGGCCGTCTGCTGCTGTCCGTCCAGTGCTTCTGCCGATCCTGTGCAACTCTGAGATGCTCCCTGATCAGTCTGCCTTTCTCAGCTGAGTCTACCACCATCTCTGGCCCAAGCAAAGCCCTCTCGTCAATGTCGTCCCAAGATAAAGGCATGTGGTATCTCCGCCCATATATCGCCTCGAACGGGGTCATCTCGATGCTAGCATGATAACTATTGTTATAGGCAAAGTTCACTAGATGCAAATGATCCTCCTATGAACTGCCGAAATCAAGTGCACAAACCCGTAGCATGTCCTCCAGTGTCTGAATGGTCCTCTTGGACTGCCCGTCCGTCTGTGGATGATAAGCAGTGCTGAACTTCAACTACGACCCCAAGCTCAGCTGTAGACTCCTCCAGAAGTATGATATGAAGCGACTGTCTCTGTCTGAAACGATGCTAACTGGCACTCCATGAATCCTCACGATATGACGCATGTAGAGGTCCGCAAGCTTTTCGGTCGACAATCTAACCTTGAATGGAATAAAATGGGCAGACTTCGTCAACCTGTCCACGATAACCCAAATAGCATCCTTGCCACTGGGCACACGCGATAATCCAGAGACGAAGTCCATGATGATGTGCTCCCACTTCCATTCCGGAATAGGTAAAGGCTGGAGTAATCCTACTGGTCTCTGACGCTCCTCCTTGACTTGCTGGCACACAAGGCATCTGGAAACAAATCTGGCAACCTCTTTCTTCATCCCGTACCACCAAACATACTCCCACGATCCTTGTACATCTTGGTAGACCCAGGATGAATAGAATACTGCGACTGGTGGGCCTCCTGCATCACTTCCTCCCGCAAGTCCTTGGGCACACACAACTGGTTCCCATGCCTCAAAGATCCGTCCGCTATTGTGAAGTCGTCAAGCAATCCTGCCTCCGCCTGAGCTCTAAGACATCGGAGTCCCTCATCAAGAAACTGAGTCTCCTTGATCTTCTCTAACAGTCCTTACTGTATCTGTATGTGCATCAGCTGCCCTCCTACTCCTGGTAGAACGATCTCAATCCCAAGGCTCTCAAGATCCTCCAAAAGATGATGATCTATAGTGAGATACATAGCAACAGGATATCGCCTAAGAGCATATGCTACCACATTCGTCTTCCCAGGATGGTACTACAGATTGATGTCGAAATCCTTCATGAGTTCCAGCCATCTGTGCTGCCTCATATTCAGTTCCTTCTGAGTGAAAACATACTTCAGGTATTTGTGGTCCGTGAAGATGTCCACTCTCTCCCATACAAATAGTGCTTCCACAGTTTTAAGACAAAAATGATTGCTGCAAGCTCCAAGTCATGTGTAGGGTAATTCTTCTCATGAGGCCTCAACTGTCTAGAAGCATAAGCAATAACCCTCTTGTTCTGCTCAAGCACACATCCCAAGCCTTTTTCTGAAGCATCGCTGTAGATGACAAATCCTTCCAATCCAGATGGCAAGGCTAGAACTGGCGCTGTCGTGAGTCTTCTCTTCAATTCTTCAAATGCTGACTGGCAGGCGTCGCTCCAGATAAACTCCTCGTCCTTCCATATAAGCTTGGTCATCGGCTCCGCTATCTTGGCAAAATCTTTCACAAACTTCCTGTAGTATCCTGCTAGACCCAGGAAACTATGAATCTCTGCAACTGACTTGGGAGGTGCCAATGCTTCAACTGCTTCAATCTTCTTGGGATCCACAGAAATCCCTCTCCAGTCACCACATGCCCTAGAAACTCCACTCTGTCCAAGAAAAACTCACACTTCGAGAGTTTACCGTACAGCTTCTCCTTCCACAAAATCTTCAGAATAATCTGCAGGTGCTCCACATCCGTCACTGCCTGGTGCAAGGCATCTCCACGCCGGTCTTGGGAAGCTATCAAGGTCCTGACGAGTCCTACCAAAGTGCCATCATCATGTTCTACAGGTTGAACTGGCTGGATTGGTGGCTCTCCGCCAGAAGGCACGACTCTGGAGGCTACTCCGGAATGCTGGACTTGATCTCCAGGTTGCTGCTGGTCCGCGGGAGGTGCTCCGCCTTGCTGGTAGGTAGGACCACGAACAATGCCGCTGAAGAAGACGACATAGGAAACAATAAGGAAGGACCAGGACAGATCAACGATACAAGCATATGATCAGGACAAGAATCCAGGGATTCAGAAGATACGAGCAGAGATCAAAGACGAATACTGATTGAGACATCTATTCGGTAAACCCTCACATATCTTGATTTACAAGACCTGTATGGGCCACCACTTAAACCATGTCATGCCCCAGAACCAGAATACTGGAGAGCGGGGGCAGACATAGCCAGCTACGTATATGAAATGGGATCCATCTTGCTATACGGTCACGGCTGTCTAGATACATGCAGGTTTATCTACAAGCCAACAGTCTCTTAAGGTCATGAACAAGCCTAGTGTCTCAATCACAAGCAAGTAAGTAAAAGTCACAAGATGTATGATCGTTAAATATACAATAGTAAGGCGTCCCAAACATTACATATTCAGTTGATCATGAAGCTAGTCGTTACAAAATGTCAGGACTAGCAAAAGTTTAGTCATACATGATCAACCCTAGGATCTGTTAATCATGTTACAGCCCGTAGGCAGACAGTAAGTAAGTGCAATCGAGCTAAACAGGTGCTCATCGGCTAAACGCCTCAAAAGAATACTTTTACAATAGAGTGGAAGAGCCAAAATAACCCACTCGTTGCCGGGATTCCTTCTAGTGTTCACCATCTGGTAGGAAGGTTGGTAGATCCTCTGGAGCTGCTCCGAAATCTGGCCACACAAAACCAGCTGGGTCAGACCCCAGAAAGAGCAAGTGCCACAAAGGAGGCTTCACTTAAGAACTAAAACCCAATCAGCACAAGATATAAATAAAAGTAAGAACTGGAAATAAAGAAAATACACTAGGATGATATACGACGAGATAACCATGAAACTGTTCAGATAACCAGGTTATAACCCATAAACCAAACAAGGACCGGGGTTGTAACCCTTCGTCTGAACAGAACTTGGAATTCTCACCATTTATCGGTAGAATAAATACAAGCATTCTGGTCATTCAATAATCTGGAACAGGATCAGGGCAAGACTAGACTGGTTAGACTCCGTCCAATCATTTCACGGCCAAGCAAGAATTACGGCTTGATACTTTAACTAACTAGGGTTGTCACAAGCCTAATTACTAACAAGATGCAGTAAGATTATTCCACAGCCACAAGCCCTGCAGACCATCCAGGTTACCTGGGTTAAAAGATTAGAGTTGAATTCAGGTGGGTACATCGTCCAGGAAACGAATATACCCTTAGGTAGCTTGAAGGGTGCAACACATGACAATGTGCTGGAAATGTGCCCTACTCGACGGCAGGCTACAGATCCCAAGGCGTGCCCAGGTAACGGGATTGCCTGTAGCTGGGAAATCTCGTCATGACTAATGTATTAATCTAGTTATTAGCCTTAGTCCATTTTAATGGGTACTCCTGACCGTGGTACTCAGGAGTCCCCTCCTAGACATGATGCAAGACAGGACTGGATTATTTGTACAAGCACAATCGCCCACGATGTCCAGATTAATTATACAGGTCATGTCATGTCAGGTTATCATGCCAAGTGTACTTGTCAGGAGTGCGCCACGACGGGCCACTAGCAGGTCATGTCATGTTACTGTCGTGCCTTGCCATGTCAATTCTTGCCACATCATGTCAAGCACAATAGTCGTTTCCATCATGTCAATCAAATCGTGATTTATCAAGTTTAGGACAAAAGGCGTAAGGATATAAAATGGGCGTAAAATATCTAAAAAATGGAATAAATAGTACGCTATAGGAACCCAAGTTTATGCGTGTACTACTATGCTAGGCCAATTAAACCCGAGCGTAAACAGCACTACGCAGACAAGAGCAAGGTAAGATAGCTTTACGATAGCAAGGGGTATGCGGGAGGGGTTTTTACGCTAGTCGGATTGTACGTGCGTAAAACTCTCTGCAATTGAGATTCCATACGAGGAATACTTGAGCATAACTTTACGCTAGCAAGGGTTGGCTCGGGTCAAGGGTTTACGCTGGCAAGGCTTCACGCTAGCAGGATTTTACGCTGGCGGGAGAGTCCCGAGCGTTTCCTTATTCAAAATTTTAGACTAAAGTTTACTGAAGATCTTGTAAAATTTAGCAGTATGGTTTCCTTATTCAAATTTTTTTGCAGACAGCCTATCTTAACCGGAAAACAATGGTGGTACTTCCCACATTTGAAATTGGAAGTTTTCCATATACAACAGGCTTATAAAGTAAAACTAATTAGCAGATATAAGAATACAATGGTGGTAGTTCCAACATTTGAAGATGGTACCATAATTCACAAAGATTATGTATCGAAAAAAGTATCAGACACTACACATACATCGCAAAATATCTGTGTTTTGTTGTATCGGAAAAGTATCAGACACTACACATACACCGCAAAATATCTGTGTTTTAGTTTCCTTTAATTATCTTAGCAACATAGCATCTCATTTTATGAATGGCTTCATACTGAATGCACATATTTGTAATTCTTGTCTTCTGTAGCTCATTGACAAGCAAAAGGATGTGTTGGATTCAACAAAGGAAGAATATAACAAACTAAAAAAAGCTTTTGAAGAATTATGAGCCACTGAGGTTTTGTCAAATATTAAATTTTTTGGTAGTGATGACAGAGATATCTTTCTTTAATATACGTAGAGACTTGGATTGTTGGCAGTTTTCCTACAGGTTGATACTGAGTATAAATTACAAGACATGAAGAAGCTTTTGAAGGATTAGGAGATGAAGGGGAAGACGCCAAACAAAAGGCTTATAGGTATTCCTTACACTGCATCATGGTTTTTATAAAGGTATCAGTACATTGCATTGAATGAATTTTTCACACTGGCTGGCTTATAGGTATTCCTTACAATAGTAAGACAGTTATGATGCTCCAAGGATACACTTGGATTCTTTTCTATGAAATGTTCTGATACTTAAGAAAATAACACAAATCCTAAACCAACC